>CM072519.1:6275141-6351100 GCA_036898135.1 Oncomelania hupensis | reverse complement strand
TACCATAGGGTTTCATCGTATTCAAACTTTAGTGATTTCATTGGTGCATAAGTTTCAAATAAATATATACTCGCCAGGAGGAGAATAAAGAAAAAGAAAAGTGACGGAAGACGTCGAAAGAGGAGGTGGGTTGGTGGGTGAGGGGTGGGAAGAAGAGGTAGAAGTGAGAAGAAGATAATGATGATAATGATATGACGACGACGGACGACGTGATGATGATGATGTGATGATGATGATATGATGATGATGATGATGATGATGATGATGATGAAGGAAAAGAAGGAGAAGGGGAGAATGCTAAAGTAACACACGGATCCCAACGAAACAAGTTCAAACTCTTGCTTCGGGTTGATACCTAGATATCCCAAGACAACAACAAAACAGGCTGGCACAGCCTATCAATATACCACGGACTTGATTGTTGTGTCCCTACAGTGGGGTAAACTGTGCACAAGGCAACAAACATACAGATGCAACAGATGCGCGACAGCTGCCGAGCACAGAGCGAAAGTTCAATTAGCTTTTGATTGCTTTGAAACGGATCTAAGCAAATGAAGCTGTGGTTGCTCTAGCTGTACACATTGATTATTGTATTACTTTATGACCAGTCAGGAGAGGGGCAAGGCAGAAAGAGGGGCAAGGCAAATGGGAGACGTGAAGGGAGTCACAGTGAGAGAGAGGGAGAGAGGGAGAGAGAGAGAGAAGAGGGAGGAGGAGGTACGTTATAGTTATATAGCGATTGTTACTGCAATCTTGAAATCTCAGTAATATTCAGACCAAAGTTAAATCAAAATGAATGTGCAACTGCGTAAAAAATATAAGCCCCGTTCGCGCTACTCTGCAAAGACTGAAAATTTATTCAAAAGATTAAATAAAATCATCAATTTAAATTAATACATTTTTTTTTAAAAACAGAGAAGATGGAGGAATGGATTGTGGTGAGAAGATGAGAGAGGTAAAAGGAGAGAGAGAGAGAGAGAGAGAGAGAGAGAGAGAGAGAGAGAGAGAGAGAGAGAGAGAGAGAGAGAGAGAGAGAGAGAGAAGAAACTGAAGACAGTCGCAAGGGAGACAACAACTGCCATGCAAAAATCAACTCGTTCCTTCTTCACCGATGGGTCGAACAATAAAACGCAAGCGCGCGCTCCAAGAAAAACGGTACAGTTGTAGCCTCCCTCCTTTCCTCTTCCACCCTCCCTCCCTCGTTCTCTCTCTCATCGCTACAACGCCATTTCCCTGATTTTCTGAAGTTTTTTTTTAAATCTTAATTCCACCCTATCACTACATGTCCAATCCAATCAGCTATTGTTCTCAAATGCAAATCGATCTTAACCGCACGCAACAGACTACTAAAGAATGTGACCTCCCATCAGACGTAACGCTAACGTGGAATTTCTACACTTCTTACTCTCAACCGCCTTTATACCTTTTCTTAAAATAATACAAGTAAGCTTATTTACAATTGTACCCGACATAGGCCTACTGAGGGGTGTAGATCGCTGTTAAATACTGTTCTATATCAGGTCCTCGCTCATCTCAATATATCAGTACAAATCGTGTCAATCAAAACATGCTATTTTTGCTAATCTGACCACTCGGTTGTACTGCAAATCATTTCACCTTCAAGGCAACACTGTTAAAACAAAACAAAACGCCAGAAACGGTTCACGCAAGACAATAATTTAATAAGAAAGCAAGAATTTGACATAAAGAAAGAGATGAAAAACAGTTCAGTGAACGGGGAAATAAAAAAAAAAATGCATGGCGCCATCACACAAAGAAGAAGAAGAAAGAGGGCTGGTATACAAGATGGATAGACAATAACAGAACAAAACTACTCACCACCATCTTCCAGGAAAGTCATTTGCTCTCCATCGCGCAGCAGGGCGGCCAGGAAGAGGTCACGGGGGTCAAGGGGCATAGGCTTGACCTGAGCTTGCTGCAGGTGCTGCATGCTCATGGTATGGCGCAGCATGGCTTGCTTGGTGCGCGTGTTCAGGCCGCACAGCGTGCAGCAATAATAGTAGGAGCCGGTGGCCAGTGGCGTGCTACTGGTGGACTGCAATCGCGCCACCGCCAGTTGCAGCAGTCGGAAGAACTGGGCGTTGGACTCGTGCGGCAGCTGTTGGGCGTGCATTCGCAGTTTCTGCACGCTGGAGGCCTGAAAGGAGCAGGCGTTACAGCGGACCTGACTGGGATTGGCGGTGGCCAGACAAGAGAGACGCCACTCGTTGTCTCTGCCGCCCTCCAGGACGTGGTTGGTCAGCTGCAGCTTCTGTAGATGTTTGTCAGTCTTACAATGCAGCTGGAAGTTGGCCTTGAGCTGCGTCTTGTATTGACACATGTGGCACACGTACATCAGCGCTTTGTCAGCCCCTGACTTCTCCACCGACACGTGCTCGCCCTCGCGCTGTTGCTTGGTGCGATCCAGCAACATATGCTGGTTCAGGGACTCCAGCGAGTCCGTGCTGTGCAGCTGGCAGACAGCGCACTGGAACATACTACCAGCGTCCACCGCGTCCGCTATGCCGTTCATGCCCTGCGGCCCGTCCTCCATCACGGTGCCGTTCTCTCTCGGCCCCACGCCGCCCATGCCGGACAGGTCGTACATGGACTGAGGGGTGCCGGCGTGCATCAGCATGGACTGGTCGTAGGAGTACATGCCGGGCGGCAAACCGAACATCTGAGCGGGGTCTGGTTGTTGGCCCATCATCATCATCTGGCCCAGTTGCTGCAGTTGCAGGTCCTGTTGGCGCATGTGTTTTACGTTCTGGTGCAGCAACATCATGTTGTGCGTGTGCTTCTCGCTGGTCATGTGGATACGCAGGTTCCGCGCCACTAACGTCTCGTAGTTGCACACCTCACAGCGCCATGACTGCTTCGCCTTCAGTTTCTTCATGGCTTCCTCGTTCGCTGCGTTGGATTGCTGGTTGGAGACGGCGGCAGCAGCCGCTGCGGCCGCGGCAGCGGCGACGGCATTGGCGTACGCCTTATTCTGCTGCTGTTGTTGCTGGGCTTGACCGTTGTTGGGGGGTGGCCCTACAGTAACGTTAATGTCGCTACCGCCATTGGCCAGCTCCTGCATGTTGTTCATGTGCTTATCGCTTTGCATGTGGATGCTGAGGTTGCCTTTGGTGGTGGTCGAGTAGTTACACACATCACAGCGGTAGGGCTTGTAGCCGCACGAGTACGTCTCGCCGCGCGCCAATCTGGGGTGTTGTTGGTTGGTCAGGCAGTAAATGCACTGCGCGTCGTTGTCAGGATGCTGCACGCCAACAAAGAAAATACGGCTAATAAAAATATTATTCCATGATCCTGACTGTACAGTATCAATACGGCGTCAAGATTATGAAGTACAACATCTGACAAACGACGCACACAATGTTTGCTATTGGACACATTATATATATAGATATACGTTAAACAAAGTATATATACATGCACTGAACGCTTTTTCCACTTATACATAAGATCCACTTTTTTTACGTCCCGCTAGCAATATTCAAAATTGACAAACATTGACTATTTGGTACATTATAAGAATCATTCAAAAACTAGTCTCACCTTTTCCTTCATGTGGATCTCCAGCGTCTCTTGGTACTTGTAGTGCCAGTTGCACTTGGGGCATTTCAACGTCTTGCACGAATTGCGTGAGTGCATCATAGTCATGTGACCGCCCATGGACTGCTGGGATGTGAGGGCAAGATCACATTTTTGGCACTCCGTGCCTTGCACGCGGCCCAAAGGATGGTCGTCGCACGAACCCCCGAACAGAGGAGGGATCTGATACAGAGGGCCGGGGGTGGAGGGCGCAGACGATGAGGAAGGAGGTCGGTGGTAGTCTTGAGGGGACAAGTCTGGTTGGGACTGAGTGGAGGAGGGTGAGGAATAGCTGGAGACTGGAGCTTGCTGTTGCTGGTTCATTTTGTGTGAGGCGTTGGAACTGCTATTGGCGATGATTCCACCTCCAACTCCGTCCGTGTCGTTGACTGCTGCTGGAAACGACGAGGAAGAAGACAAGTTGTGTGACGTGGGGGCGGGGCCGCCTTCAGCTTTCCGCGAAATACCAAATAGGTCCAGTTTGAATGAACGAACTTTGGCCACTGCACCGAGCTCAACTCCGTTCTCTGGTTCATCTCTGAAAGCGTACACAGAGGCCGAGGTCTCCACCGCTTTTTTGCTCAAAGTGTCACTAGACAGAAGAGTCGACAGAGGCGGCTTAGAGTCCGTCTCGTCGAGATCGTCGCCGTGGTCTTGGTGTCTGTGGCTGCTGTTGGGAGAGCGACCAGTGATGTCGTCCGCCATTCTCGGTGTGGTGTACATGTACTTTACGTTGGTGGATGCCGGGGATGGCATAGAACTGTTGCTGTGGCTTCCTGGCTGCAAAAAGTAGGGAGGTAAGCGAGATACTATGGAGGAAGACGCGGCTGAAGCCTTGCTGGTGTTGAGAGACGTAGGTTCCAGAAAAGAAATAAGCGGAGTTTTCTCTTTACCCACCGCCTGAAGAATGGCCGAAGCCTTGGGCCTAGACAAGATCCTTCTCTCTTCTGCCTCTAACTCAATCGCGTGCTGCTGCTTGGCATGAGCGACGAAGGATGAGATAATGCCGAAGGAGAGCTTGCAGACGAAGCACATCAGGATGGGTTTGGCGTGCGAGTGAGAGGTGTGAAAATCATCCTCCGTTTCCGAGTGGAGATCTGACAGAGTGGCCGAGGATCCCCTGATGTTGTAAACCCTAAAGCTGTAGACCACCGGAGCGCCATCAACCGCGGGAGCCTTACGGGAGTCTGGGCTGACATTGTTAACGGTCCTGCACCAGCTAGAATAGGGCCTGGGTACGAAAAGCGCGCTGGCGATCTGAGGAATAGGAGCCGTTAGGGAGGTAGAGGATGAAGAAGAATCTTTGGTGGTAGTCAGGCTCTCGCGATCCACAATGGCGCCTTCCAGCTTGGGAAAGTCCAGCATGTCCAGCTCCGTTTCCAGGTCAGAGTCACTGCCCTCTATGACGTACGCCGACCTGTCCGGGTTATACACTATTTTACCTACAAAGCTTTTAGCGTCATTCTCTCCGTGACGTAGACAACCCACGTCACTAGTGTTTTTAGAAGTGTCTGTGTTTGTTGTTGCGACTGTGACCTTTCTGTTGCTGACGTCAATCGAAGAGAGGGTCTCAGTGACGCATGAATGCGTGACGTAGGCCTGCATGGAGGGGAAATCTACCCCGCAAGTGGTGCAGCCCACTGGACAATTGTCCTCGTCGTCTTCGTCATCGTCGTCAAAGTCGACGGAGTTTATGATAGATACGCTCAAGTCGTTTGTTCGCTGCCTCGATGAGATCAGCTCGCTCTGCCTCGATTCCCACTCCATGGGAGTAGGCTGAGGGTGGTGGCCTGACGGAACTGATGACGGCATCGATGACGGAACTGATGACAACATCGAGTGGAAATCCAACGGGTCGTCGTCGGAATTGTTGCTGTGGATATCCCTGACTACGCCATCGCTGAAAACCCAAAAGTAATATTATTTTAAAATAATAAATATAATAAAACAAATGATGAGGCTATTTCACTAGCCAAACGCAGGCCGCGACTGTTTGCGCCGTCTTAACCCTATTGAGAACTTAATTAGTGAGTAATCAGCATAAATAATTAGTGAGTAATCAGCATAAATAATTAGTGAGTAATCAGCATAAATAATTAGTGAGTAATCAGCATAAATAATTAGTGAGTAATCAGCATAAATAATTAGTGAGTAATCAGCATAAATAATTAGTGAGTACTCAGCATAAATAATTAGTGAGTAATCAGCATAAATAAATTGAACAGTTTAGTGAGTTGTACGTTTATGATATAGCTGAAAGATGACTGTTAGTGTATCTGCGCCGTGAGCTGACCGTGAGGTTGATCTGGGCGCTATACAAGTGAAACTATAATTAAGACGGTTATTATTATTACTAATGTTATTATTACTATTATTATAATTATAATTATTATTATTATTATTATAAAAGAAAACTAATTGTAACACTGCGAACTGTAATGTTCTTATAAATAACTTGTTAAAAACCTTATTATCTGTACATATGTGGATGTCCAGTAGGAATGTGAAGTGCCAACTGTGTGCAGCAAATGTGTTACGTAGTTAATTGATGTTTTCCTTTAACAAAGCATGCCTTTGCTCACAGTGAGATAATAAAGTTGTTTTGTACCTTGTATTGCTAGAAGTGTGTACAACTAACCTCAGAGATTGCCCATTAACGATGTCACCGTTCTGGCAAGAGGTGGCGGCTGGACTTTTTCTCTCTTGAACTCCATCACCACCCCCTTCCACCCCCATTCTACTGCTGCTGCTGCTGCCGCTGTTGTTGTTGTTGTTGTTGTTACTCCTGGGCCCACTCTCCTCCTTTTCACCATCCCCCACCCGCAAGGTTTGCTGCTGTGGTTGCTGCTGCTGGCGATGGTGGTGATAGTGGTGGTTGACGTTGGGGGAGAGGTGGGGCAGGATGTGGGGGGAGGGGGAGGAGGTTAAGGGAGACGACAGGTCCATGGTTGACTTGCTGTTTTGGCGAGTGCAACGGCGGTAGCGGCGGTGCGGGTGGTCATGGTTCGATCACTGTGGACAGAGAAAACATCCGCCAACGATTAGCGTAATAACGGAACTTTATCCAGGTGAAAAGGTAGCTTTGTTACCACGCGTAAAACATTTCAGTAAACGGTCACATCCCAACACAAAACACCATTATCAAAAACGAAGAACAAGTTAAAATCTGTGTAGCAGTGGTTTTTTCTCAGTACTATTAAGAAGAAGGCGATCACAAAAATCGGGGAAAAAGAAGAAAGGATGAGGAGAAGACTGAAATTCCACTGAATAAAAAGAGAAAAAGCAACAACAATCACAAAAGCCGTAGTCCTGTGTCTAGCCTACGTCCCCAACACCCTACTTGTTCCCACCTTCACTTTCGCCCCACACGCTGTTCACACAAATCACAGAGAGGACTCAAACAAATTATGTGAATCAAGTAGCAGTCAAGACGTGTCTGACTTTTCTTATTCCTCCTCTTCATTCTGGTAATATAATCAAAATTAAAAACAGTGAACTAAACCTTCCAAAGACAGAGATTAAAAACAGTAAATTAAACTTTGGAATCCATGGCAAAACAACAATGCTGGGCATTGTATTACCCTTTCAGCCTACAGAACCCATTTCAATCAGTCAGAGAAATCCAGTTTGTCTGGGAATAAAACGGAAATAGCGGCAATACTAAAAATAACGATATTTTGCTAATTAACTACTTGCACAGCTTAACCCTTTTGAAATGGTTTGAGTAAATCACCCGAGAGAGGATTTTCGTTTGAAACCATTCCAAAATGATTACGTGAGAGACTATGACGATGATGACGACGACTATGATAATGATTAGCCTACGATGATGATGATGATGATGATGATGATGATGATGATGATGATGATGATGATGATGATGATGATGATGATGATGATGATGATGATGATGATCATGATGATGATGATCATGATGATGATCATGATTATGATGACGTCGACGACGACTGCCAATACGATGACGACGATGTGATTATAATTGAAATTACCTCTCTAGTTTGATAGAACAGGGATGAACGTTTAACAAAAAGGAGATTAAAATAATACAAGAAATGAGATAAATCTCGTTTAAACATAAGATACTGGCAATCATTTGAAACGAAATGCGTCCGAAAACACATCATTTTACCTTAGACTTCTAATTATTTAATTCTCTTACAAATAACTTTACTGGAAACCAAAGTTTAAAAAAATGCAAATGGACGATACTGTGTGGCGAAGTTTAACAGTACTGGAAAACAAACACAAAGAGAAAAGCAAAGTACAGACATTTAAATGAAAGATACTGTGTGGCGAAGTTTAACAGTACTGGAAAACAAACACAAAGAGAAAAGCAAAGTACAGACATTTAAATGGACGCACTTTGATCACGCCCCTTCGACAAATCCCATTAACATTCACAGTGAGTGTTGTCCCGCTGAAAAAAAGCTTTCAACAACGACATAACTCTTTCGACATTATATGTTATTTTTAAATGAATAAATTCCGTAGTTTTATGCCTAGCACCGGGTAGACAACATTCGTGAGCTAAAAATAGCATCTACCAAAGTCGGTAAGAGACAGAACCCGTAAGAACAATTGCTCGTGATGTTTTTGGTTTTAAGTTGATAAACTAGACCTACCCTACCACAGACACCAAAGACGCATTCTTCAAGCCGTGTGGTTCACTCACAAATAGGGCCAAAGTCACACGGCAATGGTAGCGATGTACCGTCAAAACCGGGCAAATCATTCCCTGTTAGAAGCGAAATGGCAAATTCAAACCGTAGTAGTTAGTTTCAGCAAGGAAAGCCCGCTTTATCATTGTGTAATATACTTACAATGCACATTTTAGGGCAAACCCGTTTTGGTCAAAAGCTAACCAAACCTTGGAATTGGGGACTTTTAACAAACAAGGAAAGCGCTCTAGGCCAAAGTTACACAAAAAGTCACACTTTACATTGCATGCCAATATCAGCCAAAACACGCCTAACAATGCATCAAGAGCAACTAACATTAACATTAATGTCGACAAACTTTGGGAGATAAATTTTCATTCAGTGTTTCCGTTGCAAAGAAATCACTCAAGGGAGGTCAGTAAGGGCTGTAAAGGGAGACAACAATTAAAATTTAATCGAACATTTTTGGCGATATTATGATAATGATGATGTTCCACGTGAAGGCGCAGCATATTCTGCCTTCCACAAACTGTCCTATCTTGGTTCTAGATCGTCTTCTGTGTTTGGACCAACTGCCTGGAATTCATGACCACTTTCTCTCCGCAGTATACCGAATACCAACACCTTCAAAGCAAACCTCAAAGCTCATTCATTTTCTAAAGTCTTCTCCTGATCTGTTCTGTCTTCAAACTGCTTCTTCCATACTGCCTCATCCATTTCGTGCATGTATGTATTTGTGTGTGTGTGTGTGTGTGTGTGTGTGTGTGTGTGTGTGTGTGTGTGTGTGTGTATGCCTGTTTGTGTGTGCATGTGTGGGGAATTACTTCGTTTATTACTGCCACTCCCCAAGTCCGCTTTGATTATTCTGCTTTCAGCTATTCTCTATATGTATTGTACTAATGTTTTATGAGTGTGGGAGCGCTTTGAACCGTTCCTTACTAGGAAAAGCACCTGTAACTATAATAATAATAATAATAATAATAATAATAATAATAATAATAATAATAATAATAATATTATTATTATTATTATTATTATTATTATTATTATTATTATTATTATTATTATTATTATTATTACTATATTCCAGCTAGCAGGATTATTCAGGGCGCACACACAAAAGAGTTCAGTATCTGGCTATGTCCCCACGCCCCTATCTGTGTGAAGAGGGAAGGAAAACACACTTCACATTGTTGTGATACACGGTGCGGAGGTTCCAGACAAGGTTTCAACTCCAGGAAACGAGTAAGCATGACGAACGGACAGACGGGAACAAAATAATGTAAGCAGCAGGAGATCTAATTCGCGCAAGCAATGACAGACTAGCTACACTCTTTTTGCCCCCATACCGTTGATAAGTCATTACTACAGTTTTACTATAAAACTGTTGCTTCTTCTGATACTACTACTGCCTTGCTGGTAGTAATTATTACTATTGTAGGCTCACTAGTAAACCCTATTACTGACTGCTTGTTTAGTTGCAGTTGTATTAGTCCTGCTCCTGTATACTCCTATAATTACTACTACTAATCGTTCGTACCATCTGCTAATATGGATACAGTTTCTCGTCTACCCTTTCTTACAGTGTCTCCTCTCTTAATATTTTCATCACCATTTCTGCTAGTACCGTTAATACATATACTTACAAAACGCCTTCTACTTTTAACTGAATAAAAGTTCAAGGCAATTGTGGTTGAGAAGAGAAAAGTGGGAAAGAATTGGGTGGGAGGTTAAGTATTTTCTTTAAGAGAATGCACTTCTCCGCTCCAAAATGAGTTTTAGGCAGCAAGTGTTTTTAACTAAACCTAGTGCCCACCACTTCCATCTCTTCCCACCCACACACTCAAACTCCACTACTCTACACAAATGACAAAACTACAAATGACGTGGTAACAGATCACAGAACAGACAGGGTAACGAGAGCAGACAACAACTCAAAACTCCGAAGCCACAAAGGCACCAAACTGACAGGAATTCGTTAGGAGACGCTAATAGTAATAACGATACCATCGAAAAAATATGTGTTGTTTTTGTGTATGTTTTAAAGGAGTAAAAGCGAGAAAAGAAGTGATATAGAACGAAAATGATTGCAAGCGAAGATGATTTACACGGGGTTTTTAGCACCTCGACAACAAAAAGCGAAATCAAAGCTTGCTATGAAAATGTGTTTCAAACACATATCTGAGCGTCTGAGGAAAGCTGATGATGGTGAGGACGACGGGTGTCTAGAGGTCTTTCTGACGAACAACAAGTGAATTGTGATAGGACAAGCAAAACACAAAGACGAAATAACTGAACGACAATAAGATAAACCAAATAAAGGAAATAGTCTTTGGATCAAAATATATGAAAAAATAAACTTTACATTACATGTTAAATGGACTTGAAAGGTGATAGTGGTGATGATGATGATTATGATGATGATAATGATAATGTCGACGACGACGATCATGAGGATAAATTAGCTTAGGTGGAAAAAGAGGAGTTGGAGAGAACGATGGGATCAAGGAAGATGAGTATCATTATTGTGAGGTTATGCAACATCCGATGATGATGATGATGATGATGATGATGATGATGATGATGATGATGATGATGATGATGATGATGATGATGATGATGATGATGATGATGATGATGAAGGCGACGACGATGAGGATGATGATCATGATTATGACGACGGTGATGAGGATAACGACGACGACGATGATGTCACTAATCTTCATCTGGCACCATGATAATTACGGCAGCCCAAAAGACACCTCACCAACCCGTCCATTTCAGCCACTTTCTTTTAAAAAAAAAAAAAAAAAAAAAAAAAAAAAAAAAAAACTTCATTCTCCAGTAAAAACAATGGCGACGGTTTTATACAGGCATAATAAAATTTTATTGTTTGAAAAGAACAAGAAGAAGAACAAGAACAAGAAGAACAAGAGCAAGAACAAGAAAAAAACTAAAACTAATTGTGCACTGTCGGAACCGGAGGGGATGGGATGGGATAACCCACACCAACTCTAAGAAGTTCTAGATATGTCCCTGGGCCCAAACGGGCCAAAGCCTAAATCTTGATCTCTTGGGAACAGGTTGGACAAAGCAGGGAAACAGCAGGGATAACAGCAAAAGCAGCACACTTTTCATCTGTTCCAACGTTGGGACTATTGTTTAATTGGTTGACTGAGGACTGATAGGTGTGCGAGACTGGTTGTTTGATTGATTCATGGACTGAATTGGAGATATTACCGTGTGGCAATGCTGCCTGTTCGCGACAATGGTAATTACAACAACGAGATAGCCATTGCCGTGGATGAAGAAGAAAGAAAGGTTTCATTTTAATTTTCTACTAAGTGCCCCTCCCCTTCACACACCACACACTTCAGTCTCTCTCCCCCATCAAACTTTCACCCTCCCTCACCACACACTTCAGTCTCTCTCCCCCATCAAACTTTCACCCTCCCTCATCTCCCACCCACATTCACGGCACACCCTTACCAAATCTGTCAGCTTTTTCTTATGACTGGTGCTTTTTTCCTAAAATGAACTAGCAGCTAGTTAAGCTTACATACATGCAATAGCATCGTCTGCTGGAATATGTTTGCGTAAGAATATTTGTTTTCTGATTGCATGCAATAAAACCCTGGCAAGAATAAGAAGAAAAAGAAACAGTCCAGCCGAACACAAAAAGCAATGACAGAAAGAAGAGCGAAAATCTGCTAACGGATAAGAGGGTAAGACAAATGTAACTGTGAAAATTTTACAGAAAGGAGGAAGGGCAGCAAGGGAGGGAGAGAGTTTTTTTTGACAATTATGCTTAAAACTTTATACATTATTTTTAGAAGCAAATGAAAATTATCATCATCATCATCATCATCATCATCATCATCATCATCATCATCATCATCATCATCATCATCATCATCATCATCATCATCTTCTTCTTCTTCTTCTTCTTCTTCTTCTTCTTCTTCTTCTTCTTCTTCTTCTTCTTCTTCTTCTTCTTCTTCTTCTCATCATCATCATATTCTTCTTCTTCTTCGATGACGAGCAAGTAGGAGGAAGACCAAAAGGACGAGACAGAAGACGCAACAAGGGTAGCATCACACTATTTATACTAAGGTGAGGATTTTACATAACAGATTCATTACAGACTTCACGCGCGTATTTCCATCTCCAGTGTGGCACGGCAGTTGCCGTAATCACGGAAAGGCTTAAGTGATTTTGCAGCTATTGAAACAAAGTCGGAAGACCCAAGGTAATAAGCTCTGCACCATCCTCATTTCAGATCATGGTGATAGGAGTCAAACTCTCCAAAATGCAATCATACAAATGTCCCACAACTTGTCTGGTTGGTCTAAATACAGTCAAAAGCCCAAGTAAGCTCGAAACCATCTTCATTTTAGAACATGGTAATACGAGTCTGGCTCTATACCATGTAGTTCAAAATGTTTCTCTCTCTCCCCCCCCCCCCTCTCTCTCTCTCTCTCTCTCTCTCTCTCTCTCTCTCTTCCTCTATCTCTCCCTCTCACCCATGACCTCTCACTCCTCCTCTCTATCTCATGTATTAAGTGTACACAATTCCACACACACACCCGCATATGCGTCAAAGTACTTAACTGAATTTTAAAAAAGGCCCAATCATTTAAAGCTCATTGACAAACAGCGAGGATTGACAACTAATGGTCACGCTCGTACTCTCATCATATGAAAGAGAGAGAAAAAGAGAAAGGGACAAACAGACAGACAGAGAGACAGCGCACACCTGAGTGTTCGTGTGCGTGTGTCTATAAGAAAGCGATTTGGGCATAGAGACCAACACTGAGTAGCCCATGCAAAACAACGAACGACAGTCAAGTAGTGGCCTAAATGACCAAACTCATTATGAAGGGATAAAGCCTGAGGGACTTACGGCACACACAGCCCTTACTAATGAACAACGCAAAATCAACGTCAATACCCAATCTCTTGTGACAGGTTTTGAAGTGATTAAAATCTGCAGCTGCAGGATCAGTATGCAAAATCACCTAGTAAAAGTTATAGAAGATAACTCGGAGCCATACCTTTTATTTGTTCAGTATGTAATGTCTACCAGTGGATTATTAACTGTAAAACAGGGCCTTTCTTTCAGTTGCAACTCGTCAGCCCGCCCAAACTTTTCTTAGTCCAAACTTTTGTCTAGTTGGTGAGTTAGAGGGATGCAGTGGATAGAGGCCCGACATTGGGGACAAGTTTACAGAAAGCGTCCAGCATACGTTCCACCCTCGTCTTCGCAGTACTATTTGTGCTGTCCAGGGTTTGTGGCCATGTCGCGAGAGGCTAGTTCTAAACCAGCACTAAAGCTTCATGCCTACACGTTCAGTCTGCTTTGACCTATGTAAGTTACGTCTCTGACTAGCAGACGACCGAAGTAGGTGGTTCTACACATGTGTAGGCTACAGTTTCACTAAGATAAGCAGTGATGTCACCCAGGTGACCAATCACCCGCAACCTCCACTACGTGGCGTTACTATTCTCGTAGTCTCGCACTATAGCCGACCCCAGCGGGAGAAGAGTTAGTCTTTGTCCGAACATCATCGTAGCAAGACGCCCGTTGATAGATCTCTATAGCGGAAGACTCGGCAGGTGACGGATGAAGAGCATTCATCGACAGTATAGCCAGAGCCTGACATTGTCAAGGTAAATGATCAATCGTTTGTTTCATAGCGATTCATTGATATGATTGCTGTATTATGTGTGTGAAGTTTTGCCATGTTTTAGAATTGTGATTGTTAGTAAAACTTTGCTGACCACGTGGCGGACACGCGACCGGTTTCGGCACCACGAGGTAGCCTCCACTGTCCAACTGTTGTTTCTCCTATATGTATTATTGCAGACCAATGGTGGTACCGGAGAATGTGTATAATTATTGTTTATTATTTCTCCATTCTCCGTCCATTCTTAGTCTTTGTCCGAACATCATCGTAGCAAGACGCCCGTTGATAGATCTCTATAGCGGAAGACTCGGCAGGTGACGGATGAAGAGCATTCATCGACAATATAGCCAGTATATATATATGAATTATGTTGGAGATTCCAGTGGACCACGGACTTAGAAAATTGTCTCTTAAATATATAAGTGGAGAGATGATCTCACTGAGGGCTATTTCTGCCAACAGTGAGGCGCTCTGCACAACCTTTGTAAACAAGGAGTTGTATAAAATCGTCTCATATTTTGCAGACGAGCAGGCATCTTGGTCCACGGTTGGGAACAAACTCCACAGAAAGGCAACCCTGACACGTGGCCTGCAATCTTGAGCAGCGAGACCACTGGGCTCCACTATCTCCGTAGTCAACTACCAAGAAGAAGAGACAACTCCGCACATCGACTAGAAAGTTAAGTCCTCCGAAACCGTGCCCAAACACTGATCTACAATAGTCTACTCGTCCAGAAAACCAAATAATATTACAGAACGAACTCATATTCCAATGATGAGACAGTAACAAATATCAAGAACAGTAGCTGCATAGACCCATCAAGGAGCGAACTACTCGCAGGGAAATTTGGACATTTAAGTTAGTGTAGAGATTAGAAGATTTTGTATAGAGTAGAGGAAATAAATGTGTGATATTTACTGTTAACAAGTGGCTGGACTACATATGTTTCATAGCCGTGTGAGAGCTAGTGTGTCAGTGAATCTTTACACTTTTCTCCCTATCTCTGTAACCCCATCCTAACACAGACCGAGCTAAACTTATAAATGTATTAAGATTAGTCATAGAGTGATTACACTAGCCGATCCCCGCAGACGATAGACGAGTGGGTAATAGACTTCCATTGTGCAGAGCCCAGCAACAATAGACCCACCGTCACAGGTTGAGAGGCTTGAAAAGCTCTTGGAGTTAAGAAGTGCACGATGATGATGATGATGATGATGATGATGATGATGATGATGATGATGATGATGATGATGATGATGCACCCGATGTAGATGTTTTCTGAAGCAGCGACGGCAATCTGGAAGATATTTCCAGCGCTGTCGTCACGCTGACTGGTATATTCTGGGAAACGCATATGGTTGATAATGATAATGACACAGATGATGATGATGGTGGTGGTGATGATGATGATGATGATGATGATGATGATGATGATGATGATGATGATGATGATGATGATGATGATGATGATGATATATAGATATATGTAATTTTTTTTTTACAGCGCAATAACTTAAGTCTAAAATGTAAAGACATGTCCAAATCGTTAAAAGAAGGCTGTTCCCAAACTGCAAAACTAGTTCAACTGCACAAGAGTGTGGGAGATAGATAGGAGATATGAAGTAACACAAAGAGAAAACGATTGGTGTTCGGGAGGGAAGGGAGAGAGAAAGAGATGAGGGATAAGCCCTCTTCATTGAAAAAGAGGATTAGGACCAATTATTACTGCATGAACATTGCATCAGACACAGAGTATCACACAGTAGTCCACGTAAGCCTTTACCAAAGATATTACAGACATACGATACATTATAGGATATTATTTTTTTTACGACTACAGCTAAAAGAATGCGTCTCTTATTTGCAAGCCAAGCTTAGTGTCAGATAATCTGTTTAACTGTAAGTTAAGCAAAACGGACTGTCGGACGCGACTGCAACTTACACTGAATTTAAGCATCATGGTTAAAGCTGCGTCTTTAAGTGTAACAAAGACGGTTAGCTACGCTGAGTACGTATCAGACTACCCTGAAAGTCTGGCATTTCATGTAATCCAGTTCAGTCTAATCCCACACGGTACAATCTGTTTTAGCGCAATATAGAAGCAGTTGGCAGTGCCCAATGCAACTGTTTTGAATCACTGTAACGGTGAAGAATTCGCGCGTTATAAATCAATGTATATATTATTATTATTCTTATTCTTATTATTATTATTATTATTATTATTATTATTATTATTATTATTATTATTATTATTATTAATATTATTATTATTATTATTGCTGAGCTCTGTGCAACGGTAGTACTTTTAATGCAAGCACAAAGTTGCAAAACCTCTAGTCGATGTCGATGCATGTATGACAATGATTATGTCACTTATAAAATGACAATGTAATATGTGATGCAACGTTTGGGAAATACATTATACTTGTTTAATACATACTAGCAGTTATTACCCGTCCAAATAAATTTTTGATGACCCAATTGCTGGGCCTGATGTTATATGCCCGTTTCAAAATTTTTCCTGGAAGTGACTTTTTTTGTGCATTCTGCAGCATTTTGTCATTTTATGTTTGTTTTTAATCTGAAGAAGAGCAAAGCATGCCCGTTATAGGTTATCTTTGGGTGTCCAAGCTGTCAGCCACTGAGTGAAGTCAAATTTATTTGAGACTATAATGTTCCATTGTAGCCTACATAGTGTATAGTTTATGTTGTGGTGTTGGTACAATAACTACATGTAGGAAATATCAATTGCCTGAAAGTGGAAGAAATTGTAAACACAACAGGAACTGCTAAGTATTTTGAAAGTAAAATACAATTATATGTTTATCTTTAATCTATGTCTCTTTTTAGTGATTCACCACTGACAGTGCACTTCAGCCTTCCACTTCCAGAATCATAAACACAACTAAGATATACAGTATATCAAAGATACTTTTAATTAACATTAGCTCGAAAATTAATTCACATTGTATAAAAGTATCTTTGATATAATCTTTGTTGTGTTTATGATTCTGGAAGTGGAAGGCTGAAGTGCACTGTCAGTGGTGAATCACTAAAAAGAGACATAGTTTAAAAATAAACTTATAATTGTAATAAAACACAATAATCATTTATTTGAGGAGAACAGCATTACTGATTTATTGCACATGCATGTGATTAAAACAATAAGGCAATGCTATCACTGCATGCACAGAACTTTTTTCCTTATATTCCTTATAATACATACCAATGAAATACCAAATTGAGGCAATCATAAAAAAAAGCACCAAGCCATGTAAATGTAAATATGGACCTTTAGTCCCTACAGATATTTATTTGGAAACAATTCAGTTTTAATTTAGATTCTAAATATTTATTTTTAATGTAAAGTTTGCTCTTAATTTAATATTTTTTTCTGATGAATCGAATGACAATTAATTATGCTATGAAATTTACAATAAAACTATAATGTTATTTTCTAATTTTTTTTTTTTTTAAACAGACCTACCTATACCTAATTTTTTTTTAAAAAGCATAAGATGTTAAGTGTTCTAAGAAGTACACGCATCATGGATAAATGAAAAAAAAAAGAATATGAAGCAGTTATTAATACCCGTGCTATGATTTTATTTTTATTTATATATTTATTTATTTTTTTTTTTTTTAGCATTTTACTTGCACCTCGCTTTGTTTTTCAGATTCCGCTCTTTTTTATTATCTATATCTCTCTTATATCTCTCTCGCTCTGTATTATTAAATTTTAATTTTAAAAAAAACACACAAAAAACAGTGAGTTTCGAACCCGGGTCTCCTTATTGACAGTCTATCCATTGAACCACGGGATGCTATAATTCTTTAAACTGATTTTAGGTCCCATATCATAAAACATGTTGAACCCCTCGATTTTATTAGTGTTATAAACTTGAAACTGGATTAAACAACAATATAGCGAACGCCGATCGATTAAAAGCGATTTGGAATAAAATACGAAATCCTTGGTAGAAATGGTATGCGGAAATGATGGCAGGGCTAAGGACAAAAATGATTGGTTCTAAAAATACCGTCTCACACATGTGTTTTTACAGTGTTTTTGGAGTCAGTAAAATGCAAACTAAAGCCGTTTTGCGATCGAAAAGAATGTTAAGTTTCGTTGTATCGGCAGCGGGTGATCGAGCGCCGAATGGCAAAACTCGCGTGGAAGCAATTATATGGACAGTTCAGCTGTAATCTGTAAAACTTGGAGCCAACTGAAGCTCGAAATTAACTTCACAACAAAGCCGCTGGTTGGCTAAAACGGCCCCTCGTGATCTGAAAAGGCTGCTCGATTAATATATAGATGTGTTTGTTTGTGTCATTAATATGCAGAATGATCTCAACAGGTTCAAACCCCAAACTGAACAAGCAGGATTCAGGGCAGGGCGAAGTACCAGTGAACAGATTTTCATCCTCAGAATAATCTGCGACAAATACTTACAACACCAACAACATCTATATCATGTGTTTGTAGGCTTCAAGAAAGCGTTTGACCGAGTCTGGCATGCAGCTCTGTGGGCAACCATGAGAGTGTACACCATCAACCCTAACATTATTGAAGTTATCAAAAGCCTGTATGACAAAGCTATCAGTGCAGTCCTCCACAACAACGCCATCGGGAACTGGTTCAGAACAACAGTCGGTGTGCGTCAAGGATACCTATAAAATACTTCGGGAATTTTGACACAACTTTAACTGAAAACACTGTTCGGTGAAATTTTCGATCAAGGCGTACTAATGTAAATAATAATTGAAGGAAAATTTTACTTTGTTGTGTTTCGACTTTTTCTTATCTTTCAATACTTTGGTCTATACTTAACTTGTTCCTGGAATGAGACGTAGGGGAATCACATCACAAAAACACTCCACGTGACAGATTAGCATCCACCACCAATTATCGCTCGCCGAGACGATCATTATCGGTGCTGCTGCAGATTTATACCAACAGGTAGTGCCTTTATTGGGGTGTGGCTCGCTGCACGTGCACAGCAAATTATGTCAAAGTCGTGTGACGTAAGCGATAAATAAGGGAAAATTTGATCAAGTCAAAACATGTGAATTTATTCCATTTGCGTCTTGCATAGCTCTTCAAAGACAATGAGCAGAAAGTAAAACCAGAGAAATGTCGATATCTTTACTTCGCCCGCAGGAGTTTGCATGTAGTAAGGAAGTTTTTAACTGCTGTTTTTAACTGCTTGATTAATTTAATCAAGTTTAGAAGGCCTATCACTACGATGCGAAAAGACTATACAAAAATAATTCATTCACATTTTTAAAACTTTTAGTATAGTACAATTTGGGTTCCGTGTGGGGCAGGATAAAATGAACTGTGGTTATAATAAGTATCACACGTTCCAATAAAAAGCTATTTAAAGCATTGTGACGGAGTTTCACACTGCACAAGTATAGTTAGACCAAGTCAGAACTGAGTCACTCCGCCTTCACAGGGAAGAAGATATTGAATACCAATAGAGGCTGCTTGCGGAAAAGAAAACTAGCTTATCATCATCATCATCATCATCATCATCATCATCATCATCATCATCATCATCATCATCATCATCACTATCATCATCAACGCTATAATCATCATCATCATCATCATCAACGCTATAATCATCATCATTATCATCACTATCATCATCATTATCAAAGCTGTCATCGTAATCATCTATTTGCTTCTTATCCTCATCTTCTTCCCACTCCTACTTCGTCTTCCTCTGTTCCTTCATCCCTCCGAGTTTCATTGTTGTGTTGCTTCATTATGACTTGTTTTTGATCCCGATTGCCACGAGCTCTCATCATTCTGGCGGCTTCTCCTTTTCGCCTTTTATTAATTATCAATTCCTTTTTCCTCGCAGAAATTATCCTTTTCCCGTTTTATCGTCAGTTCTTTTTTGTTCTCGTCACAGGCTCGCTTTGGAACCAAAATGTTGGGCAAGGGCCTGTTGCAATTAATTATTTCCCCTGGCTTTGTTCTCTCCCTTTGCAAGTGACGAGGTGTTGGTGGCAATTTTGGGCTGACCGCACTCATGAGGTGGTTATTGATGAAACGTCGCATCGATCTCCTCTGCAATCACTTCCCCTCTTCTCTTACTTTATCGTCTTCTTTCTTCCCCTTACCCCCCCCCCCCTCCTTTTCTTTCGCATCACTCCTTACTTCCTTTTCCTGTTTCATTTCACAAGAACTACTTTTTCTATGATTGTTTACCTCCTCATCTCTTTTTGTTTTCCTCTTTTTTCTTTCCGTTCCCTCTTTCTTTCTACTAAAATTACTTATATTTCTTTGGCCTGTGCATTTTTGACTACTTCTCTTGTCTCTATGCCCCCCCCTCCCCCCCGCCCCACACCCTCCCAAGTCCGCCCATCCACCACCACCATTACTTACTTCGCCAACCGTACACCCTTGTTTGTAAGTGGTTTATCAGTCTCTCTGCCTCCTTATCCATTCATTAATCCATCCATTCATTCAATTAAGTAGTTATTGGCGAAAAGTCGCATCGGAATTATCACTTCTAGTTCTACAAGAACTTATCCTCGTACTCTCTTTTCTTCTTCTTCATTTTTGTTTGTCCCAATATCCTCTATACTTCTCCCTTTGCACTGATTGGTTGATTGTTTGATTCATTCATTCATTAATCTCCTGCTAGTCCGTCTGCTTCCTTTTCATTTATCTCTGCCTGTCTGTCTGTCTGTCTCTCTCACTATCTCTCTCCCCCTACCTATCCCTCCCCTACTCACGACTCTCCTTCCTTCCCATACCACCTCTCCTGTCTTCTGCCCACTCCCCGGGGAGGACGGGAAATCTCGTCAAAAAGAAAAGAAAAGTAATAATCGGGTTTGAAAGTACACTTATGCAAAAACCCAGCATTTTGGGAACGTAATGAGATATGAGTAGTGGCAAAAAGAAATGATGTAGAAAATTGGAGGTGAAAATCACAGGGTTAGGAGCGGAAAGACTGAAAGGCAAGAGGCTGGGGGAAGAAGGTGGGGGAAGAGAAATGACTGACGTCATACATTATGTTAGCCTTTACACGTCCAGTCGTAGATAAGTACAGAGGGGAGGAAAGGGGTGGGGGGATCACTGAATTGGGGTGTTATATAAAGTTTTAAAGAGAGTACTCCTGTAAGGAAAACAATATAGTGTATCCATTGCCAGTACTAAGTTTCATAAAGGTGGCATGATACAGTGTTATTTATTGAAATGTAGCACATTTTTCAAAACCAATACAGTACAGCACAATACACTACACTACAATACAATAAAATACAATACAATACAGCACAATACAATACAGCACAATACAATACAGTACAATACAATACAATACAACACAACTTTATTGTCCGCTTTTTAACATGTAGCCTTTGGTTGCATTGAATTTAAAATTAAGTTGGGTAAATGATGGCATGATACAAAATTACAAGAAATGTAGACAAATGTAACTAAATTGTGGTCCAATATAAAGTATATCCGACCTTAATGGTTGTTGTTATTATTCCAATGACATGCTGCTGCTGTTCACTATCGTTCTACGTTGAGTGGACTCTGTGAGGCGTGTGGTGTGCAAGGTGGGAATGCACGTAAGTGTGTAAATGTGTGTGTGTAAATATGAAATGAGAGTGGTGTGTGTGGGTGTATGCGTGTGTGTGTGTGTAACTATGAATGAAGGGAAGTGTGTGTATGCGTGTGTAAACATGAATGGAGAGTGACGTGTGTGTGTGTGTGTGTGAATGAAGAGTGGCGTGTGCGTATGCGTGTGTGTGTAACTATGAATGGAGAGTGGTGTATGTGTGTGTGTTTATGCAAACATGAATGGAAATTGGTGTTTGTATGTGTGTACGTGGAAGATGAGCAGCGCGTGCTGCGTGCTGGTGTGTTGCGTGCATGTATGTGTACTGGAGAGAAATATTACGAGCGCAAAAGGAGTGAACGGGTGGAGGGTGGAAAGTGGTAATGAGAGAGAGAGAGAGCGAGAGGGAGAGATAGAAAGAGAGAAAGAGATGGAGATAGAGATAGAGAGAGAGAGCGAGCAATAGGGAGAAGAGTGGAGAGGGAAGGGGGTGTTATCAGAGAGAAGGAATGATGATAGCGGTCGTTAATGATACATCGGACCAACTGCCAACCACAAATTCCTGCCTGGAAATTATCTGTCGAAACGTATCAGGACTGCGTTTCAAAGGGAAAGAAATACAATACTGCTAGTTTTGTTCTGCTTGCATCCTCTCCTTCTTTCACAATATTCTCTTTTTTCATAGTAAACCTTTTCTTTTAAAATTCAGTCTCCAACCTCCCCATCCCGCCCCTCGTCCTTCTGCACACTTACTTTCTGTATGTTCAATGTCCATCTTTTCTTCTTCTTCACTTGTCCCCTCGTCCTTCTGCACACTTACTTTCTGTACGTTCAATGTCTATCTTTTCTTACTTCCTTACGTTCACTCCATCCATTCATTCAATCTGTCTTCTTCTCTTGTCCCATCGCCATAGATCATCTCAGTGGTAGAGCGTTTGCCTGGCACATCGATGACCTTGGTTCGAATCCCGTGGTGGGCAACATAAAAATTGACATTTCTGCTGTCCATCTTAGCAGTGTGAT
Source organism: Oncomelania hupensis (assembly GCA_036898135.1). NCBI lineage: Eukaryota > Metazoa > Mollusca > Gastropoda > Littorinimorpha > Pomatiopsidae > Oncomelania > Oncomelania hupensis. The sequence continues at coordinate 6,328,524 of CM072519.1, read as the reverse complement.
TGCTCTGATGGTTCAGGGTTATATTAGGTCTTTAGCTCCTCATCCCTGGGATGGTTATCCCCGTCTGCCATATCGCCAATGGTGGGTGTAGACGGTAACCTTCATTGCTCATTTTCTTTTTCTCCTCCTCCTCCAACTCTCCTCTGTTCCTATTCCCATTACATGATATTATTTCCTCTGTTCCTACCCCCATTACATATTATTTCCTCTGTTCCAACCCTAATTACATATTATTTCCTCTGTTCCTACCCCCATTACATATTATTTCCTCTGTTCATATTCCCATTACATGATATTATTTCCTCTGTTCCTACCCCCATTACATATTATTTCCTCTGTTCCTATTCCCATTACATGATATTATTTCCTCTGTTCTTACCCCTGTTACATATTATTTTTTCTGTTCCTACCCCCATTACATGATATTATTTCTTTTAAGTTTGTTGTTTTCACTTCTTTTTCCCTCGTCTCAATTTTGCATTTATTATTTCTTACTTTTTTTTTCTTATTCTTTGGGGGGTGTGTGGGTGTGGGGAGAGAGGTCGTTGTTTTTCAAACTTTAATTTTCTTCTCTCAATGTTTGCATGTTAGGAAAAAATCCTGCTTTCTATGCGACCTCTTATTTTTTTGTGGAGCAAATGTAATAATAATCATAACGATGTGTGCTGCATGTACCAAATAGCCAATATATAATTATCTCCCTCTTCCCCCTTGTCCACCCTCCAGCATAACAAAAATTGGGAGCAGCAAAAAACGATACATTATGTGATGGACAGGGAAAAAAGATGGGAACGCCGGATGCAGAAGAAGAAGAGGAGGAGAGGGAGGAGGAGGAGGACAGAAAGAACAAGACATAGGGATGGCAGTGTGGCTATCGTAGGCGATGCAGGCTAGAAGTAAAATGAAGTACAGCCAGTGAAAATAGGATAGGGAATGTGGAACGGTGGACACACGATAACAGAAATTATTGTCTGCAATGCCAGTTTGAAGACACTACAAATGGACAAGGGTTGGGGTGCAGAAAAAGATACTAAGACAATGACAACTGCCAGGAAGATAACGGAGCGGGAGTGATGGGGAGCCAGAAGAAGGGGACGTGAAAGGATTTGGAGGTGACTAGAAGGGAAGTGGTAAGCTTAAGGGAGTTGGGAAGGGCCGAGGAGAGAGAAGGAGCAAAAGGAAGAATGCTTTTTAACAGGCTTATAGAAAGAAAAGATTATTTCTGTGACAGGATTATCAGCTCCACTGCTTTCAACCCGAGAACCGTCGACTCAACTAATGCATATTAATCGCGAAGAAGAAAAACAAAACTGAGGTAAGAAAATATAGCTAATATATTTGATGATTAGAGCAACCAGAAATTGTGTTAAAAACGAAGCAAAGATGTACAAAATGCATTTCATTGACTCTTCTTCTTCTACTTCTTCTTCTTCATCTTTTGTCTTTCGTTCTTTTTAAAAATTTCTTTCTTTCTTTCTTTCTTTCTTCTTCTTTTAACAATAAAACGTCATTATTCCTCCTCCTCCACTTTTTCTTCTTCTTCTTCTTCTTTAGTCTTTCGTTCTTTTTAAAAATTTCGTTCTTTCTTTCTTTCTTCTTTTAACAATAAAACGTCATTATTCCTCTTCTTCTTCTTCTTCTTCTTCTTCTTCTTCTTCTTCTTCTTCTTCGTAATCTTTTGTCTTTCGTTCTTTTTTAAAACTTATTTCTTTTTTTCTTTCTTCTTCTTTTAACAATAAAACGTCATTATTCCTCCTCCTCCTCTTCTTCTTCTCTAACAAAACATCACACCACCTTCACTTCGCTCATCTCTCCACATTCTTCAACACAATCCACTTTCCAACTGCTCCAAAAAACGTGTAAAATCTGTATGTTCTTTCCTAAAGCCTTTTTTTACGCTATCACATCATAACGCTCATCTCATTACTGCTCACAATTTCACTTTAAAGCATTACGCTAAAAAAATATATATTAAGAGAGAAAGAGAAAAGAAAGAAAGAAAGAGTATGAAAAAGAACGTGCATTCTTTGCCTCATCATTGTTCAAAAACTAGATTACAGAATCATCAACAAGAAGAAAAAAAAACAAGAAGTAAGCCTAGAAGGTTAAAAACAAATTTTCAAAAGAAATGTTCAAAAAGTAGAAGCAAGAGCCATCAATCCCTGCACCTTCTTTCAAAACAAAAATTGATTCTTCAAGGCAAGAAGAGGAAAAGAAGGGAAGAAAAATAGAAAAACGAAAAAGAATAGAGCTCATCAGAGGACCCAGCAACCTTTTCATTAAAAATAACCAGCCAACAAGAAAAGTAAGAAAAGACAGAAAAGGAAACGCAGCGAGAAAGAAGAAAAAGAAAAAAAAAAGAAGAAAATTGGCGAAAATGAGGACGCGATATAATTATGTATAGAAAAAGAGCTTATCGGCCACGCCAACGCCTCTATTGGTAATGAACAGCCCCAACATCATTTTGAAAGAAGAAGAAAAAGAACAACAACAACAACAACAACAAAATAACAAATATAACAACAACAATTTTTATTATTTATTTCATTTAAGGTCTGTACGTACACATTGTGATTTTAATTTTAGACCAACCAAAAAACCAAGAAAATAATAATAATAATAATAATAATAATAATAATAATAATAATAATAATAATAATAATAATAATAATAATAATACCTCCCCCTCCAAAAAAAGTGTGTTAACGGTATCCCGACCGACCCTAATTTTATGGCCCGACCCTAAATATTTTGGGGGATCGTCTGGAAAAAAATTGAAAAAGCCAAAAAAAACCTCCTACCTTGCTTCACTTAATTTATATGCATAATTATGGACAATGCATGGAAAATCTCCGTGTAAATGTTGATGGGGACAATAAAGGATTGTGTTCTCTTTATCAACACATGTTACATGTCATGCCAAATTCACGCAATTAACCCATCAAATCAATCAACCACAATAACTCCACATGGGGTGTCATCTGAGTCGTTAAAGAACGCGAACATTGCGTTTGAAAAGTAACGAGTTCGATTTTAAGAACCAAAGGCTTTGACCATCATGACGACCTCCAAATGCTGTACATCTTACTGCGACAGTTAGTTTGATAAAAAAAACAAAACTTTTCCTACACAGGGCAGGCTCAGAAAAATATTGCTTTCTTGGCTTCCATTTATGCAGGCTGGCGCAGCCTAGAGGGTACTATGCTTTCCAAGAAGGAAAAAAACAAGTGATGCAGAAGACGCAAAAGGCGAAAGAGAAAGAAAACAAACAGTAGAAAGGGAAGAAGTCAAGAGAGTGTAAGGGTTGTTGTGGTAGAGGGGTGAGGTGGGAGAGGGAAAAGGAGAATACAACAGGAAGGAGGGGGACAAAAAACGAGGACAGGCAAAAAGAAAGGAGCAATGTTGTTCTAAGCAAATAATCTGAAATGGATTCCTCAGAAAAATAAAACAGAAAAAATACTTCTTGTTCTGCTTGCAAACGATCTTGGACTGTCAAATTCAATCACAGTTGAGAAAGAAATTTTAGGAGACGAGTAGAAGGAAAAGGAGAGAGGGGAGGAATAAATTAAAAAGAGAGAGAGAGAGAGCTAGAAGCTATTCTCTCTCCCTCTCTCTCATACACTCCCACAATCTCTCTCTCAAAACCCACCAAAACTGACACACACACCCACCCACACACACACACACCTTCTAAACCCATTCATCTATACACCCTTAAAACACACTCCTTTCGATCCGCCCCGCGCACCTAAAAAAAAAATTCATTGACTCTCTCGTCAACCCCAAGCTCACCGGCACCGCCACCAACACCATACTTCCCACTATCACTCTCCCACTATCATCATCTAACCAAAACAGTTTTATTTTGCCGTCTAAAAAAAACGAACTCCCAAGTCACCACCCTCGGCTCTCCTAGTATCGACCGAAGAATTAGCGGGCACAGAGAGAAAATAATATGCGAAGGGAAGTCAGTCTTTGGAATTTAATTTGTCCTCGGTCTGGCGCGCACGGTGACCGGTTTGGAAGTAATGCAAAATGACAAACCCCAAGTTTTGGGTTGTTGGATTTTTTAGGCAAAAAGAAGAAAAGGGAATGAAACAGAAAAGAAACCAATCAGTGGCAGACATGAATAAGTACAATATACTTGGGAGATATTGAGGAAAAAGAAGTTTGAGAGGTGGGAGGAGAGGGGGAGGGAGTGGGAAGGAGAGAAGAAGATGGGCGATCAGATTCAGATGTTAATTACAACAGTACACCTTGTTTCTCTTTCCTCCCCAGTTAGTAAGTAAAATGAGAAATGAAAAACAGTTGAATAAAGAAAAGATAATAATGAGTGGTGAAGTAGAACGACTATTAGCTCAGTGCAAAACGTTTAGCAGAAGACAACGAAGAAGAAGCGAGGGGTAAGAGGTGGTTGTCCAGACTGAGATTATAATGACTTTAATGATGATGATGATGATGATGATGATGATGATGATGATGATGATGATGATGATGATGATGATGATGATAATAATAATAATAATAATAACAACAACAACAACAAAATTCATCATCATCATGCAGTTATACGTCCATTATAACAATAAAATATAACAATCATACAATCAATGAGAGTAGAAGATTGTAAAGTAAAGGAAAAAAAATTAGTTCATATAGATTTATATAAAAAGATTGAGATTTAGATGGTAAAAATCTATTTGAACAATTAAGCTAACTTAAACTATTAAAGTAAGTCAGCCATGTGGTAGTAAAAAGGGAAACAGAACAAAAATAAAGAAAGGAGGAGGGGAGAAGCTTATGAGATACAATGGAGGATTTAAACCAAACAAACCTTTTGGGTTTAATAACCAATGATTTGTTGCACAACATAAGGAAGTCTGGAGCTGTCATCGGAGAAAATGAAACAGAAGCGTACAGCAGATAAAACAGTGAAATAATTAGGAAAGGAAAGGTGAAGGATTTATTAATTGGCAATCTATTAGGGCTTGGGGAAGGGTAGCATGATTGGAGGGAGAAGGTTGGAGACTTGGAGAGGGAGTGGGGGAAGCTGGCGGGATAAGGTGGGTGGGCAAAGCTAAATACTAAAGCTAATACAAAAGGGTTAAAACAAGGGTCAATTTCTGCGCAAAATCACGGCACCGGATGTCGTCATGCAGCGCCACCCCAGGACAAGGAGGAACACGATCAAACAATCTAAATGTAAAAACTACTCTAAATCCGACCCATTTTGACCTGAATGCAAGCAATCCAGCAGCAATGTGGGAGAGGGAGACGCAGAGAAGAAGAGAGCACGGGAGCAGTGTATACGATCTTTAAAAAGAGAGAGAGAGAGGGGAGGAGAGAGATAGGGAGGAGGAGGAGAGACATAGTGAGGAGGAGGAGAGAGATAGAGAGAAGGGAGGGATGGAGACAAGAGAGAAGGGGGATAGGAATGAAGGAGACATGGGATGACGGAGGAGGAAACAGGGAAAGTGGAAGCAGGAAGATCGGTGTAGTGAGGGTTGGAGAATTGTCAGTTCATGTGCAAAATTACAGGAGTTGGGGAAAAAAAGAGAAGGACGGGAGAGAGAAGGAGGGAAGGGGACCTTGTTGGAAATTACAGAACTAAAGGAATGACAGTGCTGTGTAAGGGGACGGTGAAAGGAAGGGTTAGTACGCAATCGAGAAAAAAGGACCTGTACAAAAAAAATCGATAGTCGCTGCCAGGGGACCAGAATGTGAAGAGTAGGGTGAGAGAGAGAGAGAGAGAAAGATAGGTCCTCCCCTCAGCAGTAGCAACAATAAATGACAGTCTGCGCTGTGTTTTTGGGGTCACAGTGAAGAAGACCATGCAACAGCTAGATAATTACTGGACGAATCCTCCCAAACTACTCTCCCAGCAGCCGACCCCCACTTCCCCCACCCTCTATTTGTCCCCTCGTCCCCTTACCCTTGTTAGACCACCTCCCAAGATCTACCCTACCCTTACCACCACCACTACCCCCCTTAGTTACCCCTGTAGTTACTCCCAATCTTCATCCCCATACCCCCCCCCTTTCCTGTCACTGTCCTGTCCCTGATAGCTGCAGAGGAAGGGAAGTATATGACAGTCTGGCACTAGGAGTTTATACTTTTTAGTATTTTTAAAAATGCATCCAAACGGTATACTAATTACTATGATAGAGGCGAAGCGGATGTGAGTTTATACAAACCTGGAACGGGTGACGGAAGGGACGCGAATGCGATGATGATGATGATGATGATGATGATGATGATGATGATGATGATGACGATGATGATGATAACGCTTCTGCTGATGTTAATAATGCTGCTGATGATGCTTACAGTCATCAATTCATGGTGATGAACATGGTGATGGCGATGTTTATTTACTGGTAAGACAATCCCGCCTTTTTTATTCCACACAAACGATACATAATAATGCCTCTGCAACCAGGAAATCAGTGTCAAGAATGAGAATGGGTTTGCTAGTCTCAGATATCGAAAACTTTGGCCAAAAGATGCGACTGCAGTGGCCCGAGCCCAGAATGCTAAGAGTGGTAGCAGACCATCGGAAGGAATTAGTTGGAATTGTGGTCTGATCATCCCAAATGCCCACCCCTCCCTTCCCACCGTCGCCACCCTCTCCCTCTCTCATTCTCCCTGCCCACCCTACCCTGTATTCTACCCCTCCTGAAAAAAGCTCCATTCTCTAGGGACCTGTCCCTGTTGCTGTACCTTCCTCCTGTTTTTCAACTCAACTTCTCTTCAAAACTTGCTCCTAATTTCAGGTCTACCCCTTGCCTCTCCTCCTTTGTACTCTCCTCTTCCCTTCCGCAGGATTGTTGGTAAGTGCCAAAGCTTCCTCCCTTTCTCCCTCTCTCTCTCCCTCTCCCCTCTCTCTCCCTCCCTCTCTCTCTCTTTCTCTCTTTCTGAAAATGGAAGAATGTGAGTGTGAATGATAGAGGAATCATTGTAAGATTAGGTACCCACCTAAAATCTGTATCCTTGTTGGGAATACAATGTCTGAGTCTTAGTCTCTCTCTCGCTCCCTCCAGTTTCCGCCATATTGCTTTTGACCGCTATAAAATTCCATTTACACTAACGCTTACGTCAAAATCGAAATTTTTAACATCTTGTCATCCCCACCACAAGTTTTTCTTGTAAAATTCATGTCCGTTATTTCCACTTCCTCGATTCGAATGCAGAGTAACTCAACTAGACATTACCAAAGACAGACAGAAAGACGGATAGGCAGATCTCTCTCTCTCTCTCTCTCTCTCTCTCTCTCTCGTTATAAGTGTACTTTCTAAATTGTGTATGACAGTTTGAATGTTTTTTGAATATAGAATTGTATACAATGTGAGAGTGATTGACGCAAGGATAAATTGTCATAATTAGGTTTATAGCGTAAACTCCCCAACCTGGGTGTGAAAAAAAACTGCTCCCTTTCTCTCTGTCTATCTCTTTCTCTGTCTCTCTCGCTTCTTCTTCTCTCAATGCAACATTCACCCATTTCTTTTTTTCCCCCACACCCTTTCCACCACCTCCTTCCTCCTACAACCTCCCTCCCCCACCCTCCACCTGCGCTAGAGCCACAATCATTTTTTCCTACTCTTTCCCCTTAAACTAGTTGTTAAAGTTTCGATTTTTTCCTCCCCTTTCCATCGGCCAAATTGAAGTTGGGTAACGGATGAGATTGGACTTCTGGAGTTAGTGGAAAAGTCGTTAGAGACGGAGCTGAGGGGAAAAGTTGGCTCCAGACAGAATTAAAGGCAGTGAAAGATGACTACGAGCTTCTTTCTCTCTCCCTCCCTCATTCTTCTTCTTTCTTCTTCTTCTTCTTCTTTCTTTCTTTCTTTCTTTCTTTCTTTCTTTCTTTCTTTCTTTCTTTCCTTCTTTCTTTATTTATTTATGCAATTCTCTCTCTTCTTCCTCCCTTCTCGTGTGATCCCTCAGCTTTAGCATTCTAGTATATTCATCGCTTTAAAATTGCACTGAAACTGCGCAGAAAATGTCAATCGAAAGAAATCTGAAACGCCATGCTTCCAGAAAACAAATGCGCCTGAATTCATTATAACCAAACCTGAGAGTTTAGAGTTTCATTATAAAATTAAACTTATTTTTTAATCACAAGGAAGTAATTTCACATCAATAACCCACTTGTGGGATTAGGAAATGCATTTTAGAATCACTGCAGCGACAAGTCTGTAATACAAAAATAAAACAGCCTAAACTAAGTTAAGGCGACGCATCTTGCAATTTAGCAATCTGATATACACGATCGTTTTTAAAATGACCTTAACTAAACAGACCACCACTTAAATTGCACTGCAACCAATCCCTAAGCTTAAACTGCCAACGAAACAATATCCTCGATTCTTCTATCAAACAGAAGAAATAACTAGAACTGCTACTCAAGTGGCGATTCTTAATTTATTTTTAAATTCGACATTAGGAGATTAAGCACGGTGCCAAATTCGTGATTATAAATCGTTTAAACTTATAGTTGAATTTCGAATATCAAATTATCTGTAAATATTAATGGTCAGATTTGATTAAAAATATATATTTGCGCAGAAAAAAGAGTCTGATTTACAAATACATATAAACAAACAAATAATAGAAAATACTGTGGTACTGATCTGCAAGGGCATCTGACATGATGCGCTTTAAGAGGATGTTAGAGTGTTGGAGAGAGTAGGCATCCTTGACGCACACCGATTATTGTTCTGAAACAGTTCCAGATGGTAGCCTTGTCATGCAGGCTTTTGACGACGTCAATAATTTTAGGGCTGATGATGTACACTCTCATGTTTGCCCATAGAGCTGCGTGCCAGACTCGGTCAAACGCTTAAACACATGATTTAGATGTTGTTGGGGCTGTTGGTAATTCTCGCAGATTATTCTAAGGTTGAAAATCTGTTCAGTGGAACTTCGCCCTGCCCTGAATCCTGTTTGTTCTTCAGCTTTGATTTGTTCAGCTGGGGGTTTCAATCAGTTGAGTATTATTTTCAGGAGGACCTTCCTGGGATGGCTGATGAAGCTGATGGTGCGGACATTTTCACACTCCTGAAGGTTACCCTTTGTGGGAAAAGTGATGACAAGCGACTGGGTCCATGGTGTAGGCCATTCCCCACTCTGTTAGATTATTGCTACAGATAATGGTGAGGGCGTCAATCATCGCTTCTCCTCCAGCTTGTAGCAATTCCGCCGGTATGTTGTCCACTCCCGCTAACTTCCCCTTTTGTAGTGATTGCATTGCTGACGCAACTTCTTCTAGGAGAATTAGGAGGATTTCTTCCTCTTCTGTTCTGGAGACATGCTAGAGCTGAAGGGTCTCCGCTTGGTGTGTGGCTGTAAATGTCAGAGCAGTACTCTGTCAATCTATCCAAGACTCCTTGTTCTTCTGTAAGGCATATGCCAGACTTGCTTTGGATCGTGGAGACCTTGGGCTGTTTAACACTTGTCAGCCGCTTCACAGTCTGGTAGGCCTTCTTGCTGTTGTTCTTGTTCAGACTGTTCTCCATTTTTTGGCATTGCTCTTCAATCCAGTTCTTCTTTGCTGTGCGCATGCCTTATCGGATGTCACTGTTGATTTTTTCGGTAGGCATCAGCTCCATGTGAGGTGTTTTTTTTTCTTTTTCATTTCTCTTCGTTTATCACTCAGGTCCAGACGTTTATGTGTGATCCACGGTTTCTTCTTTGGGCGGTGCTGGCAAAGGATCTTAGTGGCGGCATCTGTCACAGCTGAGTTGAAGGTGGTGTCGTGGTGTTGGCATCTACTTTACCAAATGAGCAGTGGTGCGATAGAGGGTAGAGCAATCTCCAACTGCCGTTTTGCGGTTGACATTGGTGGATTGGCTGGAGAAGAACAAGAACTTGAACAGATGCTACAGAGGCTTGACACCAACTCCAGAACTTATGGAATGGAAATAAGTGCACAGAAGACCAAAATGATGACCAACAACACCAATGGCATCAACAATGACATCAAAGTCCAAGGCCAATCCCTCAATACAGTGCATAGCTTCAAATATTTAGGAGCCATTATATCAGACAATGGGTCCCTACAAGAAGTCCTCTCCAGGATCGCACAAACAACTGCGGCCTTGACAAACCTGTAGCCCATTTGGAAAGACAGGACCATCAGTCTACATTCCAAGGTAAGGCTGCTGCGCTCCCTTGTCATCTCCATCTTCCTATACTCTTGCGAAACATGGACCCTCACAACAGATCTACAACGAAGAATACATGGAGATGAGGTGATACAGAAGACCTCTGGGCATTTCCTATACTTAGCACATCACCCACAACGAAGTCCGAAAGACCATCACAAACGCCATTGGACAACACGATGACATGCTCACAATGTTGACGAAACGGAAACTCCGATGGTATGGCCATGTCTCCAAAGCACCAGGCCTTGCAAAGACCATCCTACAAGACACGGTGCAAGGAGGCAGAAGAAGAGGGCGACAGAAAAGAGGTGGGAGGACAACATTCGAGAATGTACTAACTTGACATTGAACGAAGCCATGAGGGTTGCTCAGGACAGAGAAAGATGGAGGGGGGCTGTTGAAACGATCATCTGTGGTGCCCCAACGACCTTCGAGTTACGGGATAGGATAGGATTTGATAGGATAGTGGTACTAAACAAAAAAACTTAACGGAATCGGAATTAGTTCATAACATTAAGTTCTTAAGGTAGAACCCGTTAATAATATTAGGTTTTGAAGTTAGAACCTTGACGCTCAAAGATAGTTTCACTTACCTGTACCAACAGTCATAAAGAAAGGCTCTATTGCAAGTCCAGTTCTTGACATCTAATCTGAAACAAGCAAAACACAAACCAAAATTAAGTACATGGATGTGCTTAATTAGATTTCTAATTAACAAATATCTCAACCTGTTGCTAGATAGCCAATCACTTTTAAACCACCTCTCTCCCCAGGCCCTCCCACACAAACGCACGCCGGCGCCTTGCACACACACTGACTCGCTGAAACATGCTTGTCCAGTTTTAATCAAACTAGAATTCCCTAAAGGAATCACGTGGCAATTATAACAATACTTCTAAATCTATTTTTACCATTGTGCACTTTTAACAACATTACAAAAATTATTCCATCAACGATTTCGATGTAAATTAATTAATATTTACCTATCCTTAGGGATAAAACAAATTATTAGATTGTCCACACTTATTTACATTTTTAATATACACAGTATTAAATGTGTCATAAAAATAGTATTAAACGAGAGACTAAAACAATTATTGAAATTTTGTGTCAAGTAAACCAATACGATGCCATCACAGCGGAATCAAATAACTCATTACTTGAGAAGAATTTGGCCAATGTTACAACTATATGTGCGACACTTAGCAGGATCTATTATAGCCAAACTATCATTTTAATATACAATGAGTGTCCAACAGAGGACAGAGAAACTAATGATTAATAATTAAGAAGTCTGACATCTACATATTGTACTTTGAAATAGGAAAGTAATGGTCGGATGGTTTTCTTTAAAATCCAAAAATAATATTGACAAAATAAGACTCCTGAACTCAGTAGCTGAAAGATCCTCAATTTGAAGTATCAGTATCAGTTTAGAGTATAAGTGGGGCCGGGTAGCTCAGTTGGTAAGAGCGTCTTGCTAGTAACCGAAAGGTCGCTGGTTCGAATCCCGGATTGGTCTACGTGTGATCATATTATTTTCCCCTTTACCAACAACTGGCCCGCTGGTGTCAGTATAAATCGGTCCAGTAGTCACCTATATGCGAAAGTGTCGTGTGACTATAATCTACAAACAACAACAACGAGTATAAGTACAACTTATGTTAATCTGATGAATAAAATTTGATACAACAACAATTTGAAGAAAGTAAGACTGAAAGCGGCGGAAGACAAAGTGTGTGTGTGCGTGCGTGTGTGTGGTCCTTTCATACAAAGAAACACATAGCTTCTCGAAAAATAGATATTCACGGGACAGATAGCTTTTTGCTATACACCGATTTTCTCTTTCAATTTAGTGGGTATTATTATTTTGTTAGTTTAATTCTGTTCACAATGTCAGTGTGTGTATTGTTTTTACTAATAAAGAATGAAGTGCAAAATCAAACACAATTGTTTGTTCTTAGCGCTATAATCATTCAGAAAAATCAGGAAGAAGACAGAAAGCGGGGAAGAATTGGGAGAAAGGCAAACCAAAAGGAAGAAATTAACAATGGAAATGGAAAAGAAGACACAGGAGAAAAAAAGCGAGCATTGTGGCCGCGTGGTCTAAGGCGGGACTAACTTGCCTTGTCCACAGGCTACAAACCAATGGCGCCTGACAGGTGTGGGATCAATCATGCATCTGGGCGTTATGTTTCTCCCATTATTATTTACTTTCCACTCCGGCAACGACTCGAGGGTTTTCTCCGGATACTCCGGTTTGTTCCCTCAGAAAACAAATACAAAAACAAACTAATATTAAATAGGTTGGATTTGGACGCGCTATAGGCTGCGATTACTCCTTCCCCAGGAGAGGCGGCCCAGAATTTCTCGATAAAAATGGACACAAAAGTGTCAATTTAAAAAAATAAATATTTCAATTTAAAAAAAAAAAAAAACTTCACGTAAAAACAAGCAAAATCTAGGCTGACTGTGCATTTCTAAGCGTCAGAATAAATAGTAAGAAATGAAACCCAATAAGTCCAAATCTTGTTCACCTGAAAACAAGCAAAGGCCGGGTTGACTGAACACATCAAGCGATCATTAGTCACTCCTAGACGGCTTCTGAGCTATAAACAACAAAACAACGTTTTGTGAAAAGAATGAAAAACCAGAGACGACCCGCCAACACTAATTATTCCACAGCGTGCGCATTCTTCTACGAGCTTCTGTCGGGCTCCGAGATACCAATAGCCCGCTTAGATAAAAGCTTATGACATGTATTATTTTACAACACAAAACGCTGAGCAAGATAAAGAAAAAGACAAGAAAAGCGCGAGCTTTCAATGCTAAATCCCGTCTCTCGGTTTTCTAATTCACCCCTTAATTCGTCTTCCCTTTTTTCCTTTCTAATTCATTTCCATTTGGCATTTCTCCATTTTAAATTCAAACCCTAATTCTGTTCTAATCATTCATTTTGTAATGGGCTGCGACCTCGCTAGTTAAACGCTTATTTGGGGTGGATATGTCCGTATGTATAGGTCTTTTAACGGAGAATTTCAAAAGACAGAACTATTCTGTTCTTAAGGACCACTCTTCTTTGTCTCATTATAATCTGTTTGCGTATTTCTTCCTTTCATTCCTTAAAGGCGTGGAATCCTTCATATAGTGTAATCCTGGTACAAATTATTGATCGTTATCGGTATTATTTACCATTTAAGATACCATTCTTTACAAAGCCTTTTTAGCCGGACGCATTCACAGATCGATTTTTAATGTTTTAAGAGCTTGTGGGGTGCTTTTGTAGGAAGAGAACAGACAAATAACTTTTATTTACCTCACCACCACCAACATACCCACTAGTTTAGCCCGCCCTCTATTGCTACCTTATATGCTTTGAGCTGATTTCCTTTGAGGAAAATGTGCTATGTAAAAATTCTATTATCATCATCATCATCATCATTAGTAGTAGTAGTAGTAGTAGTAGTAATAGTAGTAGTAGTAGTAGTAGTAGTAGTAGTAATCCGTTCCAGCCTCACCCAAACCTCATCCCATCTGTGGCTTATTGCCCCCAAAACTGTACCCAAGCGCCTTTATGCACCATTTGTTTTGATGGTATAATCAACACTTTCATTTCTGAATCCATTTAGTACTATTCGCCCAAGCAAGTGTTATTTTTGGAGTAAAGACTAACACCAGGGTAACAGACAAAAAGAACGAAAGAAAGAACCGGAATAAGAAAGTATTACCGCTTTTATTAATCTAGCAAAAAAAGGTTGGCGCTTTGTTGTTGCTGTTGTCTGGTTGGTTTGATTTTGTTGTTGTTGTTGCTGTTGTTGTTTTAGCACACTACCAACATTGATCTTGGATCCAAAAATGTTAAACTTTTTACTCCCAGTTCAACACCAAACCCGTTCCTTCACCTCCTGCCTGAAGTCATCCCCTCCCCTCCTCTCCCTTCCTGTCCTTCTCACCCCTATCTTCTTCCCTCTGTCCTTCCCTATCACATTACACAACCCTCCTCCGCCATTATTCTTCATAAACTGCCACCCAACATGAACTAATCACCTTCACTTCCTTTTCTTTCAAAGACAGCTCTGGTCTGGGCACGGAGCCATACAGAGTGTCGGCAATCTGTCAGCTGTACCCGTGTTGTGGCGAAGACCAGCAGGATCTGGTGCAATGTGGCACAGAACTCGGCGCGCCAAAACTGGAATAATAAATTATGTGACTTACAGAGTTAGGGCTAACGACTTATTACGTAGTCCAATCGAGGCTTATACAGAGATTCCGACCCCAACCTAAACTGATTGTGATTGTCATTGTGATAGCAGCTAAAGCTTAATTTGACGTCCCTATAGTTAACAACAGTAGTAGCAGCAGCAGCAGCAGCAGCAGCAGCAGTAGTAGTAGTAGTAATAGTAGTAGTAGTAGTAGTAGTAGTAGTAGTAGTAGTAGTTCGCGTGTGAGTGCGTGCACGTAAGTGTGTGTGTGTGTGTGTGTGTCATTAGTTTTTATAAATAAGGTTCCTTTTAAAAGTTAATGACTTTTCCTCATTTTGTTTTATAGTTTTAAGTTGTCCTGTGCTACGTCTAGTTTAATAATAATAATAATAATAATAATAATAATAATAATAATAATAATAATAATAATAATAATAATAATAATAATAATAATAATAGTGTTGACGGTGTTAGTAATTCTGGTTCCAATTGTTTGTTGTTGTGAATAATAATACTATATTATTATTATTATTATTATTATTATTATTATTATTATTATTATTATTATTATTATTATTATTATTACTATTAATATTATTATTATTGTACAATGTTAAAACCACAATCTCCTTGCGCTTGGCACCTATTCCAGTTTGACAGAAAGATCGTTCACAGCCTAAACAGGCCTATACCGCGTAGAAAGAACGTAAATCACATTTATTTTTTTAATTACAAAACGCCTGGAGCGGTGGCTTGCGTGACTTTCTGTAAGCTTGAAGAGGCGTTAAATGGCGGTGCATATTGAACAATGAAGGTAGCTGTCGATTTGCATGTCAGATCAATTCCTTTCTATACACGGCTCTCGCTTCTTTTCTCTCTTTCTTACCCTCCAAGCAGGTGAAAAGCAATAGTCGGGTGAAGGCCACTAACTTAAGGGTGGAGAGAGAGAGGAGAACGAGAGAGAGGGAGGGGAAAGAGAAAGAAAGAAAGAAAAAGAGAGAGCATGAGTGTGTATGTATGGGTGTGTGTGGGTGTATGTGTGTGTGTGTGTGTGTGGGTGTGGGTGTGTGTGTGTGTGTGTGTGTGAACAGCTGCACATGAAGAGAAATGCAGAAATGGAGAGAGACGAGAAATGCCCCTGCAGTGGAAGGGAGATAATACAAATAAAGAAAAACCATAAGGTGTGATTATAAGAATTGTGTATGTGCGCGCGCGCACTCGTGTGTTTGTGTGTGTGTGTTTGTGTGTGTGTTGTATTTTCTTCTCACATTTTATTTATTTATTTAAAAAATCTTATATAGTGCTTTTCCAGCTCAAGAGCAGCTCAAGGCGCTGGTCGACACAGGATCTAACTCAAGCCGTCTTTGGCGCCCACCTGCAACCTTTGGGCGCATAGTCTGACGCCCAGACGACTGACCACAATCTTGGGGATAGGGGAAGGGATCTAGTGTGTGCTGGGGTTATTTGTGTAGCAGTCACACACCCGTCTAGGACATGAGCGTCATGATCTTTAAAGATGAAAATGGCGCGTGCACAGACTAGACCTGTTTTATACTCTCGTGCCAATGAATTATCTACATTAAATTCAAAATCGAAATCATAATAATCACCGCCACAAAACTACCACTACCCCCGTCATCAGCTGCCCCATCTCCAGGCCATTTTGACCATCTTCTATGTCATCACTCTTTCCACTCTCTCCTCCTCCTCCTCCTCGCAATGGTCCTACTAACAGCTGTTATGCATACAATCAAAACAGGAAGAAGAAGAGGAAATTGCAGCCAGCAGGAGAACTGGCAAGAAATGGACAACAGAGCAGTTCGGTTCGACACGGGCTACTGATCGCTCGGGAAATCCATTGTTTTTATGATATCCCTCTTCTCCTCCCCGACAATACTAACCCAGCTTATTCACTTTCTCCCATCTTCTCCGCCAACACACGGAGGTACATATACGGCCATTTCAACCATGCCCCTAACCCCCTTCTCCTTCTCTCTCTCTCTCTCACTCTCTCTCTCTCTCTCTCTATTACCCATTACTCTGAACTCTCTCTCGCTCTGCTGTTTGATTCAGCACATCTTCCCCAAAAAAGAAAGGATTTATTTATTTATTTATTTATTTATTTATTTATTTATTTATTTATTTAAGTGCACACACTTTTATTATTCACTAATTAATGCACATTACAGGTCTGTGCATCGTGTTTGACCAAGCTTGCAATAAGGAATAATACCATCCCTAAACACCTATCCACTTCCACCCTCACCCACCCACAACAATCCCCAAACAACAGCGCACCTCTCCTGTCAAAATCACTATCATTAACTCCTTTTCCCTGTAGCATTCTCCTCCACCATAAGAGCTACACCCTTCTGCCTGCAAATCAGCTGTGTATCGATCACCTGGCGTTTTGTGCGCGTCGCTGGCGCAATTATGCCTCCGTTTTGCAGAATTAAACAAAAACTGAGCGCAGGAAATAGACGCCCGCACCAGAGAAAGGGAGACAAACAGGATTATGTCAAGTAAAAAGGGAGGTGACTCAGGTTTTAAAGGGAAATGACAACAACAAAAAGCTAAAGGGCAGGTAAATCGGACTTTTACAAAGGAGTTGGGAGGGTGTGGAGGCAGTAAAGAATGCTGGGAACTCAAGTTCTCAACAACAACAACCACAAAACGTGGCGGGTGTGTGCACGGGGCGTACGGGACTTAATTAGCGTTGAACCCCGAAACATAAACTGTATAAAGGGAGGTAGCTGGACTACGAGGGAAAAAAGAGGGAAAAGGGAGACAAGTTCTGTGTTGATGATTGTGTTTTCTGCGTTGCGTCGTGCGTGACAGCGATAATGCAAGAACGGTTCACACTCCACTGACAACACGCAAGTTTAGTGGAGCGAGAGTGATTGATTGTATCAATATGAGGGCAAAGAATAATGCAGTTTGTGTCTAAAGCGTCTAGAGAGTTCGGTGATAATTTCCCATTGATTTGATGTACATGAGGTTTAAGGAATGACGTTATTTTTGTTCAGAATGTCATGGAACTTTAATGTGGCTGGTGAATTGACTTCAGTTAAGACGTTACTTTTAAGGAGGTGTGAATGGGATACAATGGTACAATGTCCGGAAAGAGGGTAGGAAGTTCCGGGACTCAAAACAGGAAAACATATTAGCACATGAAAAGAAACTGATTGACGTACTTGCGATGTTGGAATCCCCAATTTGTACAGTTTAAAACTTGGCACGAAAGAAAGAATAAATAAGCATATTCACTCCCTTTTTGCTTCTTTAAATATCCGGCAATGTCGATCCGAGCAGTAAACAACCCGTGTGGCCATCAGTGCACGGGCCAAAGGTGTTACTATGCCAGCAGCAACATTTGGAAACAACACAGCTAGAAATATTATTTCAATGCAGAATCAAATACAAAACTGGAGTCAATAGTTAGCCTATTATATATTATATGATAATCCTTGTTCTTTAACTCCCATAGCTATAACTTAGCTCTATCAACGCGTTGGCTGAGATACCTAAGCCAGCATAATTATCCTACAATACTGTAAAAAGCAGCAGCAGTAACCTCAGCAGCGGCCAGCACCGTCGTTGCAACAACGTCCGTCAATGTCCTCAAATGACCCCTGCTGTCACCACAGGCCACTTTCTATCGCCTCAGCTGTCCTTGGCTTGGGATACTGGCCTGTACTGTGCATCTTTGGCGCGCCTGTAGGCTAAAATCAGATCGTGTTGTCAGAGTGTAGATTAAAAACTGCCCAAACACAAGAATCAGCGTAAGGCAATTTGTCACATTTCAAGTTATTTTGTATTTTCAGACTACTTTCGTCTTCCAAAACGGAAACTGCATGTGCTTTTTCAACAAAAGCATGGAAGGCGCCGAGTACAGAAGATAAGTTTGAAAAGGACCATCACTGTTGGCCACAAACGCACAGTACGTTATTATGGTCAGTATGGCCACTTGTTTAAAATAACATTAAAAGCTTCTGGAATTTGAACCTGAACCTCTTGCAGCCCAAGTGGTGTTTAGACCGATATCCAGCGCTGGTGATTTTGAAATAATTATAAGAAGTGAACAAATTGTATCCAGCTTCCGGAGTGTCACCAATAGACAAGAGTCAAACCTTTCTCTAGCTGTCTGGATACATTGCCTGTGCGTGTGCAGTGGCCACTCAGACGTCGTCGTAGTTGCTGCTGCATGTGTCTGTCTGGTGGCAGTGGCGGCGGCAATGGTGGTGTTGGTGCTAACTGGGAAGGGGATAGGAGGACCGGGAATGGTTGCGTGTTACGTGAATCGCCGTCGTCGTCACGCCAGTCGGGGGTGGGGTGAGGATGGGGGCAGAGATCGATATTTGGCCTGGTCTGACTGGTAGCCGACGGTCAGTAAGAAAGGCCTCCATCCAGTCATCTAACGACACACTTTGACCGTTGTCAAATACTCCCAATTTCAGAAGGCCTATTCCTAGTCAAAAGTCCATCTCATATTGAAGCATATTTTTGAACAAGACGATGTTTCTCAGCGTGCTTTACCATTAGGCAAATTCTGCTATCTGAACCCCCAACCTGTCTCGACTTATAAGTCGGAAAAAGAATAAAACATCAACTATTTTCATCGCCCGGTGTGTTCACCTCATGGCACATAAAACGGTTCGAACCCCTGAACACTTGTAACTGTGGCGGGAAAAGGAAGGCTATATGGATGTTCTGGCGCCGCTCAAACACTCTCTTACACTCGGGGTAAGTTGACCGGCCAGCGGTCCATTTTGTCTGGCACTGGTTTGCGGCTTGCGACTTCCTTTCCCGCTTTTTCCCTTGGGCAGGTCATTACTGGGGTCCGTTGATTACCTCTACCGGCCACATAAGGTCGGCTTGTTTGTTAAGCTGTGGCTTAGTCACTGAAGCTTTTTGTCCTAACAGTGACAGCTTATTAAGGCATTTATTCCAGATGATGCATTTAAAGTGCTTTACTCAATTGGATTGTATTAAAAGTTTTAAAGTGCGTCAGTAGTTATATTTCAATTAAACCATTTTAATAAAGAATTTTTTTAAAGGTACGAACCTGCATTGGGTTGAAAAGTTTTGATATGCTAACAGCTACTCTCCTTAACACACACCAAATGGTAAAACAAGATCGGACCATTTAAATTTTAAAAAATTAATTCAAAGAGTGAAGATGCCTTGCTTGCACTGTAAAAGTACAACAGTTGCAATGCAGTTCAGCTGTTTGTTTTGGATTGTTTGGAATAACAATTTCAGAAGCGTATGTTTCTGTTTTTAAGGATGATAATGAAAGGAGTACACGACGACGGTGAAGAAGAATTTACGTTTTAAGGGAGGGATAAAGAATGAGCGAGAGAGACCCAGACACACACAAAAAGCCAGAGAGAGAGGGAGGATGAGGAGGAGGAAACTGGCAAGAGAGAAAGAGAGAGAATCACAAAACAGAACAGTCCTCTGCTATCACCCCATCCTCATCGTTTCTTCATCTTCGGCTGCTGGGACCACTATAGCATCACCAGTGTCCAGCCAAGGACAGCTTGATCGATAGATTATTGGTCAGTGTCGCTAGTTACTCTGTTCCAGCGGTCAGCACCGCACAAAGTAGGACAGAGAGAAAGAGCTGACCGCTCACTGTCCGTTACAGCGGAGGTCATCTCAGGACAACAGGGGATTAGATATGATACTGAGGTAGTATTAGTGTAGTACTGTTGTGGGAGGCGCCGGTAGGATCGATCGCTTACTGGCGGGAAGGGAGGGAGTAAATAGATTATGAAAAGATTGAGGAATGCGGTACTGGTGGTGGTTGAGGTTATCAAGATGAGAAGGAGGAGGAAGGAGATGAAGAGAATAGAGAGAAAGAGAAGAAGAGTGAATGAAGGAGTAAGGGAATGGCAACAAACAGAAACAAAGGCGACCGAGAGAAGAAAGACTGAATGAAACAAAATTACAACAGTCATATATTACATACAAATGCCATGTTCTCGCTGTCCATGGTGTTGCGGAGACTGGGATGCCACAATGGGGTGGATGGAATGGGATGTGGGGAACTTAAGATTGAACAAATGAGATGAAAAATATGATGAATAATGTGACAGTTGACAGAGAAGAATTAAGCAACAGACATTAGTAAGTAAAATAAACCAAAAGAAATGATAACATCCACGACGGCGATAACAATAAAAGTTAATAATACCCCAATCGAGGATGAAGAATAATAAACCCAATACAATTAAAAAGACAACGGTGACAACAACATCCAAAATAAACACACTGATAATGAAACTGCATGCAGCCATGGATTGCACAGACAGCATAGTCTTGTCATAATTTATAGCTACATAACCTAGTTATGGGTGAAAGTTTGAAATAATAATGCTAATAATATGTGTGCAGGACGTGGCAATCAATAACAGTTAAGACACGACAACCTGAGAAAGACTGAAAACATGTAGGCCCTTACAGCTAAACTAATAACATAATATTTATGATCCGGTTATCCATACAAGTTTTTGATAACAATATTTATACAGGATGAAAGATATTGTGTTAGGTGCAGTCAGCAGAGTGATGGTAACAGCTTGTGCCAGATTTAATCATTACATCAATCTAGCACTAATTTTCCTACCGTATCACTGGCGACTAGCCCATCATCATCATCATCATCAACAGCTGAACAATGCTGTGTACTAATGTTGTCACCTCACCTCTCTCCAACACTAAGTAAAAGAGCCACTTCCCTATTTACAATACTGTTTGGTCGCGCAAAACACTTTCTTTACTGAAAGGCACCTCAAGCTGCCCCTATTTAGTACTTGACAAAACAGTGCGGAAAGGCTGAGGAGAGGAAAAGATAAACAATTATAGATAAATCCCTATGTATTATTAATTACTTGCACAGATAGATAGACAGATAGATAGATAGATAGATAGATAGATAGATAGATAGATAGATAGATAGATAGATAGATAGATAGATAGATAGATAGATAGATAGATAGATAGATAGATAGATAGATAGATAGATAGATAGATAGATAGATAGATAGATAGATAGATAGATAGATAGATAGATAGATAGATAGATATACAAGAGAGAGAGGGAAGAAAGGAGGAAGGAAGGAAGGGAGGGAAAGAAAAAGCCGTTTTGAACATAGATAATTTACAGGTGGGACTGTTAATTCTAAGGAACTGTAAAGACGACGACAAAGAAGCAGGAGGTGGAGGAGGAGGAGGAGGAGGAGGAGAAGAAGAAGAAGAAGAAGAAGAAGAAGAAGAAGAAGAAGAAGAAGAAGAAGAAGAAGAAGAAGAAGAAGAAGAAGAAGAAGAAGAAGAAGAAGAAGAAGAAGAAGAAAAAGAAGAAGAAGAAGGAGAAGAAGAAGAAGAAGAAGAAGAAGAAGAAGAAGAAGAAGAAGAAGAAGAAGAAGAAGAAGAAGAAGAAGAAGAAGAAGAAGAAGAAGAAGAAGAACAAGAACAAGAACAAGAACAAGAACAAGAACAAGAACAAGAAGAACAAGAACAAGAAGAACAAGAAGAACAAGAAGAAGAAGGACAAGAACAAGAAGAACAAGAACAAGAAGAACAAGAACAAGAAGAACAAGAACAACAAGAACAACAAGAACAATAAGAAGAAGAACAAGAAGACGAAGAACAAGAAGAAGAACAAGAACAAAAGCAACAACAAAAATAAAACCAACAATAACAACAGACAATAACCACGATAACAAGGCATATGTACACTCTAATTACATACCAAGTTTAACTTTACTGTCATCTGGTACGTAGTTGAGTTCACTATTTCCAGACTAAATACCAAGTTTTAAAAAAATACGTCCATTAGTTTCACAGAAAAGTCCACAATATTCATCGCCGGACGTATGCTGGACGGACGGACAAGGCAAGAACAATAGTACCATAACTTTACAGCTCGGGAACTAAAAACAATAGCATCAACAAGACAGAAGAAGGCGCATAAAGAATGATGAGGAAGAGGAGACTGATGTGCACAGATGGAGCGGAATGCAAATCTTATTTAAATAGCGGCGGAAACGACAAACCAACCTACATTAACAACCAACAATTATTTAAAATTAAAAAAAGAAGGCGACTTTCAGACAAATGATAAAGTGCACAACCCCAAGGCACTCCACTTGCTTCACCAGAGAGAGAGAGAGAGAGAGAGAGAGAGAGCACAATTAAAATCTCTCCGCTTCGCTCCATAGAACTAGTTTCCTTTCTCTAAAAAGAATGTTCCAAAACATGAGAAATCACGCATAGAAAAATAGAGGGCGGGTAAAAGAACAAAATTAAAACAATTTTTTAAAAACTCTCTTGCACTTCGTGGCCTCTTCCCCCCAAAAAACTGACTCTATCCCATTGTAAACGAGCTAGTGTCGCTGAAAGTGATGAAGACGCTGATACGTGGAACACACAGTCGTTTGAGGATGTTGATTGCAGAACACACGAGGGGTGGAGCTCGCGACTCAATTGTTAACTGGCTGAGCATGGGTAATCTTGTACCGAACAACGAAGAAGACGAAGAAGAAGAAGGAGAAGAAGGAGAAGAAGAAGAAGAAGAAGAAGAAGAGCAGCAACGGTTGTGATCTCTTTTTAACAAAATTCTACTGTATATTTGCTTCTTCATAAATCTCAGCCTGTAAGCTTGTGATAGTATGTTTGTACATGTATCTTTGTGAGTTCGTGTGTGTGGTTTATTTAACTGAGTGTGAGCGGGTGAATGTGTATCTTTGTGTGCTTATGTATAGGTATGTTTGAGCAGTTTTGTTTGTATGCGCCTAGCGCATGCTTCTTCCTTACATGTGTGCAAAACCCATTCAGGCTGCCAAAGGAAGGATAAATATCTCAACACAGAGAACAGTACTTGCAGTGCAGCACCAAGCTAGTAGTACATAATGCAACTAAAACTGATATACCTACAATCACAATTATTAGTTAATTCTGCCACATTAATCTCTGTCAGCGTCTATCTTCCTATTCTGTCCTATCATATCGCGTAACTCGAAAGTCGTCGAGGCACCACAGATGATCGTTTAACCAGCGTACTCCATCTTTCCCTGTCCCTCAGCAGTCCTCATGGATTCACGCAGTGTCAAGCTAGTCCATTCTCGAATGTTCCCACCTCTTTTTCTGTCTCAATCTTCTTCTGCCTCCTTGCACCGTACCTTGCAGGATGGTATTTGCAATGCAGCTGCTTGATGCTCTGTTGACGTGGCCACGCCATCGGAGTTCCCGTTTCTTCACCGCTGTGAGCAAGTCATCGTGTTGTCCAATGGCTTGTGTGACGGTCTGTCGGACTTCGTCATTGGTGATGTGCTGGGTATAGGAAATGCCCAGAAGTCTTCTGTAGCACCTCATCTCTATGCTTTGTATTCTTCGTTACAGGTCTGCTGTGAGGGTCCATGTTTCGCAAGAGTATAGGACGATATAAATGACAAGGGAGTGCAGCAACCTTACCTTGGAATCTAGGCTGATGGTCATGTCTTTCCCATTGGGCTTCAACCTTGGCAGGGAAGCAGTTGTTTGTGCTATCCTGGAGAGGACTTCCTGTCGAGACCCATTGTCTGATACAACTGCTCCGAAATATTTGAAGATATGCACCGTGTTGAGGGATTGGCCTTGGACGTTTTTGTCCGTATTGATGCCATTGGTGTTGATGGTCATCATTTAGGGTTTCTCTGCACTTTTTTCCTTTCCAAAGTATTGGAGGTGGTATCAAGTGTCTGTACCAGCTGTTAAAGTTCTTGTTCCTCACCAATCAATCCATCAGTGTAATCCCCAAACGGAGGTTGAAGATTGCTCTTCCCCTATGCTGACTGTGCCTTCATGATCTGCAAGGGCATCCGACATGATGCGCTCCAGGAAGATGCTGAAGAGTGTTGGAGAGAGTAGGCATCCTGGATGCACGCCTATTGTTGTTCTGAACCAGTTCGCAATGGCGCTGTTGTGGAGGACTGTACTGGTAACCTTGTCATACAGTCTTTTGATGACTCCAATAATGTAGGGGTTGATGTTGTTACACACCTATAAAAAATATCTATAAAGAGCTTGATTAATATTCAACTCCGATGTGGCACCGATTAGATCAGTGCACTAATGACAACAACGTCTTCCATTATAATTACTTCAACCGGTGAGGGCTAACTTTGGACTGCTTTGGCAATAATTTAGCATTAGTCACTAATTCTTCAGGTTTGGTGTTGTCATGTTGTGTGGTGTTGTGCGGCGATATGTTGTTTTGCGTTATAAGAGTACACTAGTGGTTTACTCGCCAGCACT
Source organism: Oncomelania hupensis (assembly GCA_036898135.1). Classification (NCBI taxonomy): domain Eukaryota; kingdom Metazoa; phylum Mollusca; class Gastropoda; order Littorinimorpha; family Pomatiopsidae; genus Oncomelania; species Oncomelania hupensis. The sequence continues at coordinate 6,303,860 of CM072519.1, read as the reverse complement.
TGCCCAATTTAAAGATAGCAGAATTTTCGCGGGGTGAGAGTATCGTGTTTCAAGGAGCTGGAAGACATACGGCCATTCTTCATTCCCCCAAATTCTTTTCCTCGCAGCTAAGCTCCGACTGTGGTGGCGAGTTCCCCTCCCTTCCCATTCCTTCTGTAAAAAAAAGCCTAGACCCCACTCTCACCTTTTCTTCATTCCGTTTGAAATTGTATGTTATTACAGTTAGCTCCCACCCCAACAACTTGGCCTCCCACCATCCCTGCCATTATCACTGCATCTGTCTTCACGATTCAACACTACACGATACGCGTAGAGCAATAAATGAGAGAGAGAGCGCGAGAGAGAGAGAGAGAGAGAGAGAGAGAGAGAGAGAGAGAGAGAGAGAGAGAGAGAGCGAGAGAAAATAGAGAGAAAATAGAGAGCGAGAGAGAGAGCATAACGATTTTAAAACATTATAACAGATTACTATGAATTTAATCCTAGAACACGAATCTGGTCGAATTCAAATGCAATTTAATGATAATATAGAAGCTAGAGCACACTGTAACAATACAATTCAACATGTACGGCGAGATATGTGCGCTATAAAAATCCTCGATAATAATAATAATAATAATAATAATAATAATAATAATAATAATAATAATAATAATAATAATAATAATAATAATAATAATAATAATAATAATAACAACATGGCTGATTACACAAGTCAATCAAAATCCCTTTTAGGCTCTCAACAGTCAGAATCGTTGTAACTGCAGTACAGTGAGTACTATACGCAGGAAAATGAGATGAAATTGTTTCATACCCGCATTAAAAGACGGAGGGAAATCAACATCAAAATCAAATCGTCCCAGGGTTACTCAATGGCCCACATGCATCTCCGAATCTTCCTCGCAGTGACCTTCAAACAAGACCAACGGGGGGGTTCTTAAAGAAGGATTGGGTCCTGCAAGAAGGATAGGTGTGCTTGTAAATGCGAGTTCCCTTTCTCACCTCCCTGTGTGCGAGCAGGTCGGATAGAGGGTGTTTTTAAGGGCCTGGTAGCATCAGATAATTCCCGTGAAATCACTCCTTCACGGATACCACAACAACCTAGGCCTCTGATGCCAAAACGCATACCCTCTCCATCGTTCGCTACTTGGGATGAAATCTGTTCCTCCATCCTCCAAGCAGGCTCCACAGAAATGTGCTTCTGTATCACAGACGTAGACTTTCTCAAATCTGCCTCCAGCTCTTTAGAACAGGTTCCTCCAGCCTACTAATGCAACAGTTCTCTTACAGCTCAAGAATGAGCTAGATTGGTGTGTCTGCTCTACGCAAGAGGAAGAAGTATTTTAGCTAATACATAAACTATCATCCCAATCAAGAAAAATAGACTACTCAGCAAGCGTCCAATTCTACTACTCTGTATACCAACACAGCCGCAATTAATATTATATCATTTAATGGTGCAAACGGACGCGCGTATGATCAATATTATCAAAATCCACACAAAAAGATTTAGCAAACTTTCTGTAGTGGGCTGAATTAGGTCGCCCCTCCAGCTTGGGAAAACGATATGTCTGGTGCGATAGCCTGATGTCCTGGGACAGTTCTTTCGCGCTCAAAAGAATACAAAGCGAGTCTAGTAGCACGAGTTTTAGATTACTGCCAATTGTTTGGTCTTATCTACAAGCCTTTGATGTTAGGAGCAACGATTCTTTTGTTCTTACCGTCCTATAACGATGACGATGATGCTGGTGTTGAACAACAGGAGTTAGGGAAGGAGTATAAGTAGCAGAAGAAGATGATATTAGAAGATCATATGAAGTAGATGGAGGCCCTAATTATAGTAGTATGAAGACGAACTTTGATAGTGACACCACGCTGCCGCTGCTCCTGATGTTGAGGATGAGAAGAAGGTTGCAGAGAGTAATTATCGCCAATAATACACAACTACTAAATCAATACGGGAATTATACATCAAACACGTAATCTGAAAACACTTCACCCACCCACTTATCAAACTGCACACGAAACCCACTCTTCACATAACAGGCTACCCTTAACCAAATAATCATTCACCCATTCATCAACCTAACCAACCCACCAAGTCATCGCCCACCTACTGATTAAATCTACACACTCATTCATCATCTAACCCACTCACCCGACCATCACTCAACCAGCACACCCACTCTGCCTCAACTAATTCATCAACCCCACCATCAAACCAAACTCATCAAAAACACGCCATTGCTCAACCCTCCTACCGTCCTCGTTATAAGGCCAGAGATAAGGAGCAGATTGCTAGCGTAGCTCAATCACAATCAGCGCTTACATTTTTATCCCACTCCCAAACAGCAGGGCAGGAGGGAAGCAACATTTTCCCAGCAGTAGATGTGAAATTAGAGAAGACCCTTGCTGAAGTGGGATGCAGGAAATGTGAACAGCTTATGCTGGAAGAGAGAGAGAGAGAGAGAGAGAGAGAGAGAGAGAGAAAGAGAGAGAGAGAGAGAGAGAGAGAGAGAGAGAGAGAGAGAGAGAGAGAGAGAGAGAGAGGAGAGAAAGAGAGAGAGAGGGGAGAGAGAGAGAGAGAGAGAGAGAGAGAGACAGGAGAGAGAGTGAGAGAAAGAGTGAGAGAGAGTGTGTGTATGAGAGAGAGAGTGAGAGAAAGAGTGAGAGAGAGTGTGTGTATGAGAGAGAAGCTCTTGAGGCATGGACGCAAGGAAGTTTTATTAAGAAAATTGCGTTTGAGCTGTTTTGAGCTGGGGTATTTTTGCGTCAGAAATTGGGTGTTACTGAGGTATTCTTCGTCACAAGTCAAGGGCATGGCGTGAGATAGATTTATTAAAGAAATGTATTTGGGGTGAGGTGGTTTGCCTCAGAAATTGCACGGTACTGAGATATTTTTGGATCGAAACTGGATGTTACTAAGATTCTTTTGCCAGGAACTGGGGTTTACTGAGATGCTTTTGTCAGAAATTGGGTGTTACTGAATTTTTTTAAACATTTTATTTTTATTTTATTTATTTTATTTTATTATTAATATATATATACAATTTTTTTGGGGGGGGTGTGTCTTTACATACTTGGTGTTAAAGGAGAATGTGTACAGGTCTACATGATGAAGATTGAAAAAGTAAGTGATAAAATGATGAAAGTGGACATGACAGGTCAACCAATCATATTTTTTGAGGATTAGGACTTAGGTAAAGTGAATTATGATAGGCGAAGTATCAGGGGAAGGAGAAGATAGCATCTTACAAGCCATAAAAGGGCTAGCATAGATGTCACACAGATTATCAACACGATTAGCATAGTACAAACATAGCCTACAAGTTTCATTCGATTTTTAAGTGTACCTATATTTTATAGCAGGAGGGTGGAAACGAGCAACGATTCAGAATTACGAAAATGAAGCGCAGCTTGGGCAATAGAAACATGTGTAGGTTGGTTGAAACAGAAAAACAAGTGTGGGTGCGGAAATGATGAGGGTAAAACACAGAAGGTGGTTATAGTGAAACATATACGGGTTGGTTGCGATAAAGAGTACAAGCAACGGTGCAGAAATTAAGAAAATTAAGCAGGAGGGGTGGATATAATAGAAAAGTAGGCGGCAAAGTGGGAAAGACGCCGGCAGACACAAGCAAGTGCAGCACTTAAGACGGCCACGTGGTTGATGCCGTTTGTGTAAACTTCCTGTAGATGAGCATACACATCCAGCTCATCCTCAAACAGAGGCACGCGATCCATCTCAAGTCATTCTAAGTTGTTGGTATATTAATATCAAGTGACGTTTCTTGGACAAAATGAAGCCGACATTTAGGGCCGAACTTGTGTTTCTACCAACTGAGCCTAGCCAAGAAAAGAACTGCCATGGTGAGGTAAATGGGCGCATGCTTGGGTCAAGTCAGGTCAAGTCATGGGAGTATTGGCAGTAAAGTACAACCATGAGGATCAGAGTCAGCGCCGATTTAATGCAACTTGTCCTTAGAGGTTGAACTATTGGAATACAGAGTGTCTTTAGAGGTTGAACTAATGGGATACAGAGTGTCTGAGAGTGTCTTTAGACGTTGAACTATTGGGATACAGAGACAGCGAGGCATAGAAGACAGAATGAGTGTCACAACCGTTGACTCATATCACAGTCTTGTTTATTACACACTCTCTTTTAGGCAAAACCTAGGCAGTGTCCCACTAGTACATGATACTCTGTGTTGCAGGGGCCAGGCTGATAAAGGCTGTGGAGGTGTGGGAGAGGCGGGCTGGAGCGGAGAGAACGAGCCAAAAGTGCTCCGTCTCCCGTCTAATTGCCTGTAATCAAGAGCCCACCTTCCCAAGCTCGCTGATTAGTCAAGGAAGCCGTTGTCTTTAAAAACCACAGGACCTGCTTTAGAGTGGAGAATAGTCAACTGAAACACGTAAATACTTCTCATAAAATCGTTGAGGCGGTAAAACAAGGTCCAGTTGAGTTCAACGTTGCACCGCGTCCGGTCTTAGGATCTTCATCGGCCAATTGCACTTGTACCTTTGTGTTTCGACATGGTAGACTTCGTCATTCCACGGTCTAAGAAGAGTTGGACCACCTGATAAAGCTGGTCCCAAAAGAGGCACTTCTAACGCCCCTGTTAGTTCAGAGAAAAATGTAAGGGAAACACATCTCCTCACTTTGTCCACATTATCGAACACATAAACACTGAATTCACGAGTGTTTTTATTTAGCATGCTCATTAGCTCAAAGGGGTGCTTAATGGGGCCCGCCCCCGAGATCAAGCATATCCATAATAGTTTGCTCAAACCGACGACGCCTAAGACCAATATTTGTATCACGGACTAATACAGCCACTCACACCTATGATGGCCAAGCAACCTGACATTATTTTTTAAACAAGTTCAAACAGGAAGCATCAACAAATTACTTAGTTCGCAAAAAGTCATATTCGAACTCAGGGCGCTAAACATAAATTTGCGCTACTGACTTTTCAGCCAACTCTGCCAGCCAAGGCATCTCAAAGCATTACGACACAAAGCAAGCTTAAAATATTTACGAATTTCTTCTTTACTCCAGGCCTGTGGGTAGAAGGCTGCAGATTTTAGAAGCAGCGCTCCATCTCAGTAGCTGGTGCTTGTTCTTCTGATGACTCCAGAGAAGCAGCCTGGGCCTCGGAAACCGTTTTTAATTACGCTAACTACAATAGGGAGGTCGGTGCAGGCTCCGTTGGAACCGTTATTGCTGTCATGTGCATAAACTTGCTTCTGCAGTGAAAGAGAATGAAGATTACGATGAAGGCATGGATGGAGTGCTAAAGAAGCTGAGGTTGTGTATATTGAATAACAAAGGAGAAAAGAATCAAAGTCCAAATTAATTAAAAGAAACTAGACAAAGAGATACCGGCAGTGGACGGAGACAGAAAGAGGTGAGGGAGAGACAGACAGACAGAGAGACAGACAAACAGAGAGAGATTATTTTCATTCAATAATACAATTGTTCATTTGCGGTTATTACGAGTACTAGTAGCCAAAGTAGTGACAACAGTTTATGATGAATTAAACAATGATTTCGATTCCCCACCACCATCATCACCCCTCCCTTCCAGTCCTGCCTGTATAATGTGACCTGTCCCGTTCGCTGGTGTACCCTGCTGTAGAGTGTAAGAAATTTATAATGGAACAGTATGTTTAAGCCTTGCACATCACAGAACATGCCGGTTTTGTTTCAAAGAAACGTTTACTACAATCATTACGTTTTTTCCCTCATAAAAGCCGCGCTAATGCCAAACCTTATGTCATTGCATTGTGCATGATGCCCATCATTTCTGGGAAAGAATGTTTATCGCAATCCAGAAATAATTTGCCAGAGAGTGTGTCTGGCATAACAGTTCCATTCCCATTTTAAACTCATTTTTGTTTTCCCAATTATCCTTATTCCACGGCGCTAGCGAACCTGACGGCATAATTCCAATCTGGCTATCATTTTCTCCATCAGCATCACCAGAACTGTCTGACAGACAGACACATACAGATACACACGCATGCGTATACATACATCAGTAAACCTCTCCTCGGATCTCCGAATTATCCCAATGATCACTTTCACTGCAAACCATTCGCCCCACCCCTCACCCCCCACCCCCCTCCCAAAATCCTCGTTAAACCTCCATTCCTGTCCCACCCCATTTATTCTTTCATCAAAAACCACGTTCAAGCTCCAACCTCCCTCTCTCTTCTCTCTCTCTTCTCTCTCTCTCTCTCACTCGCATCTCCTTCCCACACCCCGCTAACAATTTCATTTAAAAATAACTGGTCTAACCTCAACACCTCAACCTCTCTACCCCACTTATTGTTACTCGGCACAAAAAAAACCTCGTCGACTACCCTCAATTGACACAGAGACAAACATTACAAGAGGGAAAGACAATGAAACTTGGGCTTTTTCTTTGTGGGCGAAGCTTTGCAAGTCTGGCGGGTGCAGAAATCCAGAATGCACGCTGTACACAAACGAAATGCTGTGTTTACCTTGCGGATCTTAAGCACCGATTTGAGCTGGCACCTTTGTGCTAAATGCCCCTGCTCTCTATCCATTCTCTTCGGCTTGTCAAACACGCAACCTTTGATCCCTCTCCAATAACTGCAGCTAAACACAAAGTATAACGAACAAGATAGAAAGAACAAAAAATAAAAAGAATAAGAGAGAGAGAGAGAGAGAGAGAGAGAGAGAGAGAGAGAGAGAGAGAGAAAGAGCCAGGATAGGTTGTGAGGGAAATAGTGTACCCATTTCGACTATACCTCCAGCCAATAACTGTTTCAGCGCAATGTCACTCATTCCTGTCTGTATGTGTGTCTGTGATTTTCCTTGATCCCTTTCATTCTTCTTCCTTCATTCCTTCAACCACTCCCTCACTCCCCACCCATCCTCTCCTTTACCAACTATCGTACACCACAAAAAGCATCAACGGAATGTCATACCTGCGTAACGACATTCAGTTAAAATCAGCTTGGAGATGGAAAGAGGGAGAGGGAGGGAAGGAGAGAGAGGTGAGGATGGTGGGGGTAAGACGGGCTGAAAAACAACAATAATGTAAACAGAAGAGAAAACTTTATGCAACAAAGGCCTATGGACATTTTCTTTCTTTTATTCATTCTCTGACCGTATTTCTTAAAGCTACATCGACGATGATACACGATACGTTAATAACCAGCGACTTTAGGAAGGGAAACCAGCAATTTTCCTCCGACAATTATTTTTCCCCTAAATCCACTGTAAATGTTTCCCATCAGGGGCTTGTTTTTACAGCTCCTTGCTTCACCAGACAGTACAATAAAGACAGGCCCATTATTGGGGGAAGGGGGATGTTGACACCAGTTGGTAACTTAGCAATGCCAAGAAGAAAGCTCATTTAAGGCACAACAGAGAATAACAGTGACAGAAAGCAAAAATTTGATGTGCCTACATCGAAAAGAAGAAATCCATTTTTAGCCCAAAACAAAAAAAGATATAAATGAAAAGGTAATACGAAAACATGACAGACAAATACTCTTAATTTTGGGCTTCAAAAGCAGTGGGTAATTTAGCAGTGGGTACTTTAACAGAGGGTAATTTAGCAGTAGGTAATTTAGCAATGGCACGAACAAAAATACAGTGGATTTTTTAATAGAATGCAAAACTAAAATTTGATATGCCTTGAGTGCGAATGACGTGTCCTGGTTAGACAAAAACAATATTATCAGAGAAAAAAAAATTAAAAGCCTATGTATGGATGCCTACAACAGGTAATAACTTAGCAATGACTAGAATGCACAAAGGTAGATTAAAACTAAATCTGATATGCCTACAAAAGAATAAAACAAAACAAGCAAAATAAAAATAAACGCTAAGAATTTGGAGGTGAAAATAAAGAATGCAATAGAGAGAATAAATAAAGGACTTCAGATAAAAATTCTATCTGGCGAATTAACAACAAACAGTAGAAAGTTTAGGAGTGGAGAGAGATTGATTTACACCCACTCACAAGAAGGGTGGTTAGCTTAAAAACAAAAAAAAATCATTTGCTAGGAAGGAAAACAAATTTTGTTTTAAAAAAGATGAAGAGAAAGAACATGAGTCAGAACGCCAACAAAACAACACGAACAACAACAACATAGATTTTAGAGTCCCCGGATATTGGAAGCGTTTATGGGAGCAACAACAAGATATTGGAAAATGAAAAGAATGAAATGCAAAGTACATAACTCATCATTTAGAGCTAGTAAGAGTATGTGTCCCGTTTTTGGCATGGTAAAAAACAACGCTGTTTCAGAATGAACTGTGTAATTATCGTGTTGACGCGAAACCATAACATTATCCAATTTCCCTCTTTTTAGGGTACAGAGGGTTCTGGGATGGTGTGGGTGTATTAACAATTATACACTTAAAGATAGAGAATAAGAGTGGGGAGGGATCTGGGGAGTTAGAGACACAGAGAGAGAGAGAGAGAGAGAGAGAGAGAGAGAGAGAGAGAGAGAGAGAGAGAGAGAGAGAAAGAAAGAGAGAGAGAAAGAGAGTGAGAAAGAGACAGGCAGACGGACAGACAGAGACAAAGACGGAATAGGAAAGAAGAAGAAGAAGAAGAAGAAGAAGAAGAAGAAGAAGAAGAAGAAGAAGAAGAAGAAGAAGAAGAAGAAGAAGAAGAAGAAAAGAAGAAGAAGAGATTTTAAAAAAAAAGATTTTGTGCTTTTAACAAGAAAGAAAATCGACATCTGATTAGCACGTGTTGACAGAAAGTTTTCGATTAAATTAAAAGCTGCGACACAGGAGAAAAGGTCAAGAAAGAAAAAAATATTGTTAATTAAGATAAGGAAACGAGAGAACACAATTTTAAATGAAGAGAATTTCACGGGGCGACAAAAATGTAATTTTTATTTCTAAAGAAAGCAAATAACAATGTAATTAACATTGTATAATAAGACAGCCAGATACGAAACCCAAGCTTTAATTATAGGACTTCAATTTCTTAAGAGGAATAAAAACTTTTTACTATTTTTAAAAACCTACATACAGACACAATACAACATGCTAAAACGTAACATAAAAAACTACATACAGACACAATACAACATGCTAAAACGTAACATAAAAAACTACATACAGACACAATACAACATGCTAAAACGTAACATAAAAAACTACATACAGACACAATACAACAGGCTAAAACGTAACATAAAAAACTACATACAGACACAACACAACATGCTAAAACGTAACATAAAAAACTACATACAGACACAACACAACATGCTAAAACGTAACATAAAAAAACTACATACAGACACAACACAACATGCTAAAACGTAACATAAAAAAAAACTACATACAGACACAACACAACATGCTAAAACGTAACATAAAAAACTACATACAGACACAACACAACATGCTCAAACGTAACATAAGACAACATAACATAACGTAACGTAACGTAAAAAAACACACGCATCATACCCTAAAATATATTTACACAGATTTCTCACATTAATAGGCTTATGATGAAGTTGGAGTGGAATGAAGCGATCCGTGATTAAATCATACCTATCCTATATCCTATCCTATCTTGTCCCGTAACTCGTAGGTCGTAGGGGCACCACAGATGATCGTTTAACCACATACGTCTATTCTATTTTTGTCTTTTTTGTCATTTTGTACATAGTTGTAAATAGTTCTTACTTTTACTGTTCCGTCTTTTGGTGTATCGTAACAAAAGCGATGTTTGATCGAGTGCATGTATTTTTATGTAATGACTATGTAAAGCGCGGTGAGTCTGGTCGTAGGCTGGAGTATCCGCTATATAAAAACCCGTTATTATTATTATTATTATTATTATTATTATTATTATTATTATTATTATTATTATTATTATTAACCAGCATACTCCATCTTTCTCTGTCCTCAGCAGCCCTGACGGCTTCGCTCAGTGTCAAACCAGTCCATTCTCTCGAATGTTGTCCTCAAAAACAAAGTTGGTTTGATAAGTATCAACAGTGTATCTGCAGTGTGTGAGTGATAGGCGGAGGTAAACATAAGACGTATGTACATGAGAACAGTTCAATACACAGTGAAAGACCTAAATTGGCCGAGTATCTGTGCAACACTGCTGAATCATTAACTACAACAACTACCAACGTAGGAAGGCTACGACGTCCAAGTCAGAAGTACCAAAAAAGTCCTATTTTTCAAAAGAAAAAAACAACAAACAGGATAGGAAGTCTAGACCATTCAATGTCTGGACAAAGAGAGTAGATGATTAATTGTCAGTATCAGCGGGATGTCAGTTAGCTTATCTGACATGATGATAATGAACGCAGAAAACATGTTCTCTCCATTGTTTGCTGACACGTTATTGCTAAATCAATGAATGCATAAATCCACAACAATGGAGCCGGGGTGGGGGAGGAACTAATGAGAATTGCGTGAGAAGCTATCCAGGAAACTGGGAGGAATTATTATCGCTGTATTGAAGTCTAAAGGCCCATGACGATGCATTTTGGGTTCCAGAATGCACTGGATTGAGATATGTTATTAATAACTGTTCAAAACGATTATATATACATATATAATTCAGTGGGTGCTCAACCCTATACCCTACCTACACATCTACTTATTCACTAGAGCATCACAAAGCTGTGACTGTTTATTCTGGAACACTTATGAAGAATCTGTGAAAGGGAGACTCCGTGTGTCAGCTCCAAGCAGGATGCGTGAGAAACGTCCACCACGCCAACTAATCAAGTAATCAACGCGTTATTCCAGCTTCACAGAGAAGCCAGCATCTCTCTCTCTCTCTCTCTCTCTCTCTCTCTCTCTCTCTCTCTCTCTCCTTGCTTCCTTCCGCCATCTTTTTTTCTCCCTTTTTCCTCATGTCCCTCCTCTACTCAACCCCCTCTTCTTACACCGTTTCTTCTTCAATGGCCTCTTCTCCGTCTCCTCTTCATCAGCATCATCCTCCGCTTGTATTCTTTTTCTTTTTCTTCCCCTCCATTCTTTTCTTTCTCACCCCATTCACATCCCAAACACCTCAAGTCTACACCGTTGTCAAACTTCAAATAGCAAGCCCTGCGATTGTTTGGACACATTAATAAAATCGCTTCATGCCTTGAGTGATGCGGATGAAAGTGGAATCCATGAAGCTGGTAGTGGTAGAGCGTAGAGCTTCTTGGGATGAAACCGAGCTGCAAGTGTACACAGACAAATTGAGACCACCGGAGACACGCGTTTGCCGCTTTCTGACAATCATCCGTTTTCCCATTGAGAGTTCTAGTACTACAGAAGAAGCACCCTGAATATCAGAAATGGATGAGACGTACGTCTGAAATGTTGGGTTTGAGAAGATACTGTATTACCAGCGACAGTGACTCAGTAGTTTGGGGTAAAACGAAAGAGGCAATACCTCTAGTAAGAGCATAACGGAGTTTATTTTAAGACTATGTTTGTTGTGGCAGGTTTCTGTCTGGGTATGCCCTTACACTCGGTGTGTGGAGGGTGTTGATGACTGTCTGTGATGACCACATTTCGTGTGAACATGCTAACCACTCGCCTAGCGCCAATTACAAACCACAAGAAAGAGAAATGGTGCTGGTTTCAACACAATAATAAGAGAAATAAATGTGAGAGGTTCAGAGAATAATAGAAGTAGAAACGATAAAGAGAACACTAATATTTTTTCGCATCTAGTCCAAAGAGGGTTGGTGTAGGATGAAAGAGAGCGAGATATTTGACGGGAAGAGAGAGAGAGAGAGAGAGAGAGAGAGAGAGAGAGAGAGAGAGAGAGAGGGAGAGAGAGAGAGAGAGAGAAGTGAAGGAATAAGGGGAGGAAGAAGAACAACAACAAGAAGCCACACATGGACAAACATATCCAGATAAAAGAAACAAAGGAAAGGCACCAACCTGACAAATCACTTCGCCTCCTTCTCTCTGAACAAGCACAAAAACAACAAACAGCTGTCCGAAGATGCAGTACTGCTTTATTTACCGTGGGTAACTTTTTGTCAAACCACAACCCAACTTATCACAACACACTGTACCCATAACTACATACTGATTAAATCTTAACACAACACACTGATTTGGCGTTTACTGCAATAAATAGGTCTATTAATCAAAAGGGGAAGTTAACAATGTTAATAACTGTAGTGCATTAATGTAACGTCAAACCACAGCCCAACCTATCACCAAGCACTGTATCCCAAGCAGACTTGTACCCTCATTGAGTTTCTGACCGAGACTTTAATTACACAACATAGCAACGTGGCGCATATTTGACTTATTGTTTTGTGTTCAGGTCTATAACACATTAAAACCCAAAGTGAATACCTTCTTGTTAAGGTGATGCTACAAAACACCGCTAGCACTGTACCTATAGTTGTTGGTTTCTTCATTGATATTCACCTATTTAGGTTTAAGTAATTGGTGCATTAATTTATCCCTTTTGGAAGTGAAACCAATAAAAAAATTTAAACTACAGAGAATAATTATTTTTGCGGCAAGGCCAAAACACCAAGGTAACACCCTACCTATTACTGTCCATTTCACTCCTTCAGTTACTTGGTAACATCCTACCTATAACTGTCCATTTCACTCCTTCAGTTACTTGGTAACATCCTACCTATAACTGTCCATTTCACTCCTTCAGTTACTTGGTAACATCCTACCTATAACTGTCCATTTCACTCCTTTGAACAGTTACTTGGTAACATCCTACCTATAACTGTCCATTTCACTTCTACAGTTACTTGGTAACATCCTACCTATAACTGTCCATTTCACTCCTTCAGTTACTTGGTAACATCCTACCTATAACTGTCCATTTCACTCCTTTGAACAGTTACTTGGTAACATCCTACCTATAACTGTGCATTTCACTCCTTCAGTTACTTGGTAACATCCTACCTATAACTGTCCATTTCACTCCTTCAGTTACTTGGTAACATCCTACCTATAACTGTCCATTTCATCCTACCTATAACTGTCCATTTCACTCCTTCAGTTACTTGGTAACATCCTACCTATAACTGTCCATTTCACTTCTTCAGTTACTTGGTAACCTCCTACCTATAACTGTCCATTTCACTCCTTTGAACAGTTACTTGGTAACATCCTATCTATAACTGTCCATTTCACTCCTTCAGTTACTTGGTAACATCCTACCTATAACTGTCCATTTCACTCCTTCAGTTACTTACGTCGCAAACTACTTTGATATTTTTCACTTCTTTGATTTAGAGTTCTTTAGCAAACAGCTGATGAAAATCGAAATCAATAATTTCAAGTCCACATTATGTTTAAACAAATCGTACTCATTACACCACATAACTCCTAATACGGACTACTCTTCAATGACAGAGTTAGGCTTACATACATTAAATGTTTTGTCATTACCACTGTTTAATATAACCATGCTAGTATATTGATTGCATAAAACTGTGGCGTCTTTTTGCATCATCTTAAACAGTCATCACATACCACAAAACACAAAATAAGCATAAGTCACACAAACGCACATCCCTAAATCGACAGAGCAAAAAATATAATCCATTGTTATAAACCCCCCAAAAAAGGATTGAGGAAGTGATGTTGAGCCGCCAGTGCTGGTAGAATTATAGTGTGGTGAGTTTCAGTAGCCAAGGTGGCAGCGATCTTCTACTACTATAACCACCCCATAATAAGGCGCTTGAGAATGAGGAGAGCCGCTGCCAACGACTAATCAAGGTCCCGCTCTCCTGGCTATGGCGAGAGAGAAAGAGAGAGAGAGAGAGAGAGAGAGAGAGAGAGAGAGAGAGAGAGAGAGAAAGAGAGAGAGAGAGAGAGGGAGAGAGAGAGGAGGGGGTGGGGGGAATGAGACAGAGGCGAAAGAGAGGGTGATCAAAAGGAGACAAGTGAAAAGGAGAGGAGAGAAGGGGTGGAGGGAAGCAGAGAGAGAGGAAGGGATACACACGCACTCACACCCACCCACACACACACACACACACACGCACACATACACACAACAGAGAGAGCTCAGAACCTCTCACATGTGACAGGCGAACGTAGGCCTCATGTTAGCTACCTCAGCCTCGCAGTGTGATTGAGACGCGCACGATAGTATGCAATAATAGAGTGTATTTACCTTTGATTTGATTTTTCGTTGTTACTAGAAGAAGCTTTGTACAATGTTGATAATTCTCGTCGGTCGTTATTCTTGAGAATTTTCTGGAATTACTTGTTTATTATCGATTGAAGCTTCTACACCTTTCGGGAAAAAGTTGGTCGAATCTAAACATTATATGACGGAAGGCATAGTTCCGGTGACGAGTTTTATTTTGATTAGGTGTTATTGCGTCATGCTGGAATGTTCGATCTTTTTCTCGATTGTAGAAAAGCTACATAAGTAATGCACTGTCTGCTTGTGAGGATGATCTTTATAGTGATTTTCGGAAAGCGAACTCTAATGCAGTTGTTGATGTTTGCTGAATAAAGTTGGAACACTTTATACGACGACGACTCCTGCCTTGTTGCCGAGTGAACAGGCTGGGTGGATAACAGTTCGAGTTACACTTATGAAGATTCAAACATCGGGGCTGAATCGATCATTGATAAATACCGTGTAACAGAGAGAGAGACAGGAAGAAGAAGAAGAAGAAGAAGAAGAAGAAGAAGAAGAAGAAGAAGAAGAAGAAGAAGAAGAAGAAGAAGACGGGTACTTATATCGCGCTCTTTCGGATGTATAAAATCACAGAATGAAAGGGAATAATTTATGGGAAAGAAATTCAGCGGGACTGCAAGGCTGAAGACGAGGGATGAAGATAGAAGGAGGAAGTGAATCAAGGGGACAGCCTGGAATGAGAAAGATAAGGATGAGGATGAGGAAACAGTCACCATCAATTGAGAACGGAACGGCTATATCGGGTGAACAAGAAGGAGAGACAGAAAAAGAAGGAGGGAGAGAGGAAAGGTCGAGACCTAAGTCAGGAAGAAGCAATACACGGTGATAAGTATGATGGCAACCCAAGAAAGTCTAGTAGACACCCCCCCCTCCCACCCTCACCCTCCCCCGCCCTCTCTCTCTCTCTCTCTCTCTCTCTCTCTCACACACACACCTCAGCCACTTGTTTCGTCTTCCCTAATACCCATTCTACCACCCCAACCTCACTGTCGCCGTCATCATCATCAGCGTGGGACTACCCTCTCTATCAAAGTTTTCTGCCGCTCTCGTTCCACATATCAGTTCTTTCTCTGCCAGAGTTGATACGTACTACAGGTATTTCTTTCTATGGGGAGAATAAGAGAGAAAGAGAGAGGGAGGGGAAGAGAGAGAGAGTAATGGACACAGAGAAATAAATAAAAGCAGTAAAAAATTGAACAAGAATGGGACTCCACATGCAAGATAACCACAAAGAGAGAAACGAGCACACCAAAAGATAAGGGTTACAGTTATGGTCAAGGGGAGATGTTCATTGGAGCCAGAAGCGCGCACGGAGTGTGCGGAAGAGGGAGAAAGTGAAAAGGAGAGAAGTAAATCTAGGAAGGGGGAGAGAGTGTAGCGTGAAAGAAGAGGGTGCATAGGAGGGGGTTGTGTGATGTAGGGGAAGGGGAACATTTTAAAACAACGCCAAGGCAATGGTATGACTGTTATCCCCATATCACTGGCAGAAATGGACTGAACTGCCATTGACTTGTTGACCTCTCCACGTCAGTTCAAGACTTTCCCCACCCCACCTACGTACACCTCTCTCCCTCCCTCCCTCCCTCCCTCTCTCTCTCTCTCTCTCTCTCTCTCTCTCTCTCTCTCTCTCTTTCTCTCGCTCTCTTTCTCTCTCTCAAATCTCCAAACATATATTTTGTAGGCATCTGCTGAACGAATTATAAATAGTTAGTTATTAATTGCTTACAGGGTCCAGCGGACTGCAATGAGCCGAATCAGGACCACAAAATTAAGACCACAACTTAGCTGAAAGAAGACTCACCCCTGATCCGCATAAAAAATCTGCTAAAACAACCCCAGTGGTAACACTGAAGGCACTCCACCAGCCGGTCACTGTACAATAAAGGCATCCCACCCAAGTGACGCTGAGGCTATACTCTAATTTATCGAACCCCCGTTTACAAAAACATAATAGAATACAAACATTATAAAATATCAACAAAACGCATACATACAAAATGCCTACATTGCTAAATAATAATAAAAGGCCCTCAAAACCCACCTCTTCAAACTGCATTATTCAGACTGATTTGTATCCCGCTTCCATTCTCTCCTCTTTTGTCTCTGTCTGATCACGGCTGTACATATTTATACTGTTTTTCCTCCTGGGCCTAACCGGGCATGTAAATAGCTGTGAATAGGTTTTTGCTATTCTATTTCTGTCTTTTCTGTCATTTGTGTACATAGTTGTAAATAGTCTATTTCTGTCTTTTTTGTAATTTGTGTACATAGTTGTAAATAGTTTGTACCCTTACTGTTCTGTCTTTTGGTGTATTGTAGCAAAAGCAATGTTTTATCGAGTGCATGTATTTATATGTAATGATTATGTAAAGCGTGGTGAGTCTGGTCATAGGCTGGAGTATCCGCTATATAAAAATCCGTTATTATTATTATTATTATTATTATTATTATTATTAATATCATAGGAAGCCCTTGTGACCATTTGGCAGAAAGCGTCCAATATAATCCCAAGCTGATACAACAGACCTCACACACAAATAAGGAGTTTTGTCCGGGAAGAGTTTTCAAGAAAAAGGGTAGGTGGCTGGTCTAGCGAAGAAGAAGAAGAAGTATAGTAGATTGATAGAACAGAGTAGGAATGAGAAAGAACAAATGAGAAAGAAAGCGACAGTGGGAATTTAAAGCACTAAATTTCCAGTAAGTGGGGATATTATTTATACAGAAACCCCCGGCATCTGCACAGGGGGAATTATAAATAGTCTATAATATAATTACACACATTTAGGATAGATGAGGAATAGGGTCTTGGTGAAGGGAGTTACTAATATTGTTTAAGATTATGTTTAGGTTGAATTTAATAGCATAAAATCTGTGTAGAGTGGTGCGTGTGTGTTTGTGTGTGTTGTAGGATTTCCAATTTAATTTTAAGTATTAGTTCTGCATTATGTTAACTTGTCAAGCCTTAGGTGACAGATTGGAAGATCAGACTTTTAATTAGTCTTAAATCTTATAAAGATCTTAATCCCTAATAATTACTTTTTTTTTAATCCAAAAAGTTTCAAAGTCTCTCTTGCTCTGTCTGTCTGTTTGTGTGTCTCTCCCCTTCATTCCTCCCCTCATTCTCTTTAAATTATGGAAACTCCTTCCCAGATTCCACAGAAGCACAAGACCAGTTTGCCATGTTAACAATATTCATGAATGAAAACGGGTTTTGACAAAAGTGGGTTCCCTCCCTTCTACAAATCATAAACACGTGTCGGAGGGAATAGGGGTAGAGACAAAAGAAAGAGTGAAGATGAGAATGTACTGTGTGAGGATCGTGAAAGAAGGAAAGAATGAAAAGGAAGAAAAAAGCAGCCAGCTTGCGCTCACTACATTCGTAAGTAGACACCATTTTGCGGATGAGATTGCGGAAATGCCGGAGGAAAACAAAAAGCATTTTCGTCGAAATAACTTTTAAATGTCACATATAGTTCATATTCACATATAGTTCATATTCACAGATAGTTCATATTCACATATAGTTCATATTCACATATAGTTCATATTCACGTATGGTTCATGTTCACATATAGTTCATATTCACATATAAGCAAGTAGCGATTTCTCTGCTTGAATAAAAAGGCTGTTTTAACCGAGGCAGTCACAGATACCATTGAAACTGAAACAATATAAAGCTTTTCCTTGAAGTTGCACTAGCGTACTTCCTAACACATAAATCCAGCGCGCAACCAACCGCGTCAAAGATGTATCCTCCAAAAAGCTTATAAAATTAACATCTAGACCTACGTCCAGCGCTCAACCAACAGCGCTAAAAAGCCAAAGCTATAAAAATAAACAAAAATGTAAACACCCAAGCTAAACGAAATTAACATCTTCGTCATCACTGCGTTCTAACACAGTAGCAATTAGCGAGAGAACTTGTTTATATGATGCGAAACGAGCGCCCACACTGTAAACACTTCTGTGTACAACACCAGTCTTCTTTCTCATCACAGCTAACTCCAACTTTCCTCATACCACGGATAGCTGTGGTCACGTTTTTATAGGGAGGAGAGAGAGGGTGGGACGTGTGTGGGGAGAACAGCGAAGCCAATAATTCAGAAAAAAGAGGGTAGATGTGACGGTAACGACAAGATATAGTGATGGAGGAAGACGAAACGTTTTTTTTTAAAGGAGACAAGAAGAGAAGGGTGAGAATGAAAGGTTCAACAACAGCAACAACAACAACAACAACAACAACAACAACAACAACAATAAAAGAAGGAAAAACAGATGACAAGTTTAATTAAAAGAACAGAAATAAGAAGAACAACTAAAGAGCAGAAATAAGTTAGGTATCGACAGCACTTGCCGATTAGAAGCAAATAAAAACGTGGAGACTGAGCGAGCGCAGCAACAGTTGAAGTACAACAGATTGACAGAATACTAAACGACAACGGCAACCAATCCTATCCTATCCCTATCCTGTCCCGTAACCCGGAGGTCGTAGGGGCACCACATGCACAGATGATCGCTTAACCAGCATACTCCATCTTTCTCTGTCCTCAGCAGCCCTGATGGCTTCGCTCAGTGTCAAACCAGTCCATTCTCGAATGTTGTCCTCCCACCTCTTTTTCGGTCTCCCTCTTCTTCTACCTCCTTGCACTGTGCCTTGCAGAATGGTCTTTGCAAGGCCTGATGATCTGGTGACGTGGCCATACCATCGGAGATTCCGTTTCTTCACCACTGTGAGCAGGTCATCGTGTTGTCCAATGGCTTGTGTGATGGTCTGTCGGACTTCGTCCATCACACAAGCCATTGGACAACAAAAATTGGATACCAATACTGTGGTATTAATAATCAGTACAATAATAAATACTGTCAAATAGACAACAAAATAGCAACAACTACAGTTTACAATATGATAACGAAAAAGGCAAAAGAGGTTTTGCAGTGGTTGGTGAGTAAGAAAAGAGAGAAGACGGATAAAATAATACGCACTCTTGTGTAGTCGTATGTCATGGGAGAAACGTGAAATAAATAGGGTAGGGGGGGGAGGGAAGGGATAGGAAAGAGAATAGAAAGAAAGAGAAGAAGAGAAAACTGCGAGTGATAGGAGGGTCCCGAAAGACGAAGAAAAAGAGTAAAGGAAGACGGAGAAAAAGAGGACAGAAAGACGGAGAAAAAGAGAACAGAAAGACGGAGAAAAAGAGGACAGAAAGACCGAGAAAAAGATGACAGAAAGACGGAGAAAAAGAGGACAGAAAGACGGAGAAAAAGAGGACGGAAAGACGGAGAAAAAGAGGACAGAAAGACGGAGAAAAAGAGGACAGAAAGACGGAGAAAAAGAGGACAGAAAGACGGAGAACAAGAGGACAGAAAGACGGAGAACAAGAGGACAGAAAGACGGAGAACAAGAGGACAGAAAGACCGAGAACAAGAGGACAGAAAGACCGAGAAAAAGAGTAAAGAAAGACGGAGAACAAGAGGACAGAAAGACCGAGAAAAAGAGGACAGAAAGACGGAGAAAAAGAGGACAGAAAGACGGAGGAAAAAGGACAGAAAGAAGGAGAAGCCCACACGCTCTGCGCCAGATGTTTCATACTGTTGCACATAATTACGGTTGACCCAACATGCACCACAAGCTTGCAGCCAACACACAAAGCAGCCAATAAGCTTGTAAGCTATGCCGTGGCCAACAATGGTGAGGGTGATAGTGATGGTTTTCACTTCACATTTCCCTCGCCTCCTTTCTCTGTATTATCTGTCTGTCTGTCTGTCTGTCTGTCTGTCTGTCTTGTCTGTCTGTCTGTCTGTCTGTCTGTCTGTCTCTCTCTCTCTTTCTGTCTCTCTCTTCGCCTCCCCAAATTCCCACCGCCCCAAACAATCTCGGGGGCAGGGTGAAAAGGTGCGATATGGGGAGATGCAGAGGACTGCAGGTGTAGGGTGATGGGTGCACTATAGTCACGGGGATAAAGCTGTATGACTGTGCAGGTGGTGCAAAGGGGTTGGGGAAGTCTAGGTGTGGGGAGGGAACTGTGTGTGTGATTGTCGTTTGGAAAGGGTGAAGAACGGGTGGTGATGGGAATAGGGAGAGTGTGAGGGATGGGGGAGTGGTGAACCGTTTTGATCGTGACTGACCCTACTGCCTTTTCCTCCCTGATAGCGCCGATTCTATCTGTCATCGCCGGACAGGTGCCAGCAGTGTGCACACTCTGGGATCTGGTGGAAATAAAATAAGGGTGATAGAGGAGAAAGAGGAGATATGACGGCCTACTAGCGCCAAAACCGAGAGTTACCATTATCACCAGATAATGGAAATTATCACGTGTTCTGTGTAATTAACAGAGAATGAGATATCGGTAATCCGCAGTGTTAATTAATAATGATCAGTATTTGCCACGCTTTCCTAGCCCCCAAACCTGATAATTACAAATATCATGAGATAATCACAATTATCAAGCGATAATTACAATTATAACTGAAAATTATAAATATTAATTTAATACTGATGAGCATGCGCGGTCCGATGCGCGATGCGCATGCGCTGCAGGGGCATTGTTCCCAGCACGCCTGGGGTTTTGGCCCTAGTAAAGCGTGGTCAAAACTGAAAATTAGTAATTAACACTGTTAATTACCGGTATCTCTGTGAATTACACAGAACACGTGTTAATTACAATTATCACTGATGCATGCAAGTTTTTGCAGGTTTTGACGCTAGTAAGCCGCCTTACCAGAATTAAGCATGATCACCTGAAAACTATAATTATCAAGTGAAAATTGTAATTATAATTATCAAGTGAAAATTGTAATTATTATGTGATAATTACAATTTTCAGTTTTGGCGCATTTCCAGGCGAGTTGATAGAGCCCAAACTGAAAATTAAACATGATCACGCGAACATATTTGTAAATTTTCAATGTTAATTATAATTATCTCTTGATAATTGTAATTATCCCATGATATTTGTAATTATTACATGATATTTGTAATTATTACATGATATTTGTAATTATCATGTTTTGGGCCCCCATAAGGAGACATAAAAGAAAAGAGGGAGGTGGAGGAAGGAGAGAGAAAGAGAAAGAGAGAGGGGGGAAGGAGGGGGAGGGGAGCAGACAATGGAGGAAAGGCTGTGTACAGGAGAAATTACTAAAGACGCGTGTTAGTGTTAGGGTTAGGGTTAGGGTTAGGGTTAGAAGACTGCACGCATCTTTAGAGAAATGACTAAAGACGCGTGCAGTCTTCTGCTTCTCCCTTCTTCTTCCTCTTCCTCAATCTCTCTCTTCCCCTTCTTCATACAATTTCTCATGCTCTCATCTCCACCTTCCCCCCCTTACCTTGCCAAGCCTACTGTGGGCTATCTCAACGGCCACGACGGTGAACTCTGTGCCAGGTCACTGATAGAACCCGTAATTAACCCGCGTAGATAATTGACCGACTTGACACCTTCCAAACTGGCCACCATCAGCAACAGCACCACAGACATCGCCACAATGATCAGTACCATGTACGACCGCCATCTATATTATTGCTACCACAACCACTGTCATCACCATCGCCGTCAGTATCATCACCATACTTTTTATTACCATCATCAGTATCAAGGCCACCACGCTCCATATTACTAACCCCACCATCAAAGCCATAAGTTAGTCCATCCCCACCCACCCCCATCCACCCCCCACGCCCTCAACACACACTCCAACCCCCTCCATGCTCAAACACTAGAACAAAGTGATCCGTGTCTTGCAAGTCTAGCATTAGCAGGATAATATTAATCATCATAGTCTTCATTTGAAATTTCTTCCAAAGATGTTATTACAGACAGACAAACGAAACCTGAAGATGTCAAAAACAATAAATATGATTTCATTTCTATAACCTGCTACTAACAAGTTAGTATACGTGAGAAAACAAGAGATGATTAAATGCGATGGTTCATATTCACGATAAAATTAGTAGAACTACAGTTATAAAAGAAACAAAATCTCCAATTTAGTTAAAAACGACTCGAATTAATTCCACTATACTTCATGTAATTGCTATTATAATTATGTTAATTTGATACACAGCATCGAACAAAATTAAATATTAAAGAGATGACATAGGATTCAAAGAATTTTAGTTTGGTTTCAGTTACAAGTGATTAATTTTATTAAATGTAAAGTTAACGTTCTGTTTATTCTAAATAATCTGAACAATATGTTTGAATTGATTTTCTGAACTTGTTAAAAGCTTTGATCCTCCAATTAAATTAAAAGCTTTTAGAAACGAATTTCTCCAGAAATAATTAAAGTTACAGCCTGTCTAGGTGTGTGTGTGTGTGTGCGTGTGTGTGTGTGTATATATATGTGTGCGCGTATTTGCGTGTGTGTTCATAGCAGCACATTGAGAAATTGAGCGAGAGTATTTGTGCGTGTATATTTGTGGAAATAGAGAGAGAGCGAGAGACAGACAGACAGACAGAGACAGAGAGAGGGAGACAGAGACAGAGAGACAAACACAGGGGGTGGGTGGGGGGAACTGCTTTATAATTATTCAGCAGGCACATCACTAGATACACAACAAAAAAAAATTATCAAGGCACATGAATTATACACCACTGATAACATTCTACAGGAGCTATGTGAATTACTGACACGCACGCCAATTAAGAGAGACAACAATCAAAAGAAAGAAAGTAAAAACAGTTTAACAAAGCAAAAATCACGACAATCCTAAAGCATGACCGCTGAACAACCTTCACAGGAATGAAAACAGAGTATCAGAGAGCGAAGGGTTGCG
The DNA here is from genome assembly GCA_036898135.1 of Oncomelania hupensis. Lineage (NCBI taxonomy): Eukaryota > Metazoa > Mollusca > Gastropoda > Littorinimorpha > Pomatiopsidae > Oncomelania > Oncomelania hupensis. The sequence continues at coordinate 6,280,928 of CM072519.1, read as the reverse complement.
TATTCATAATACAGTCAACAGTTAACCTGGTCCAATTAGATGTATGTATTCACATTATTTTACAATGACGAACTTCTGCGCAGTCTTTGCATTGGTTCAATGGCCAAATTTGACGTGACAAGATCAAGTGTTATAAATGTAGAGGTTTGAGTCGTTAATAAGACAACGTCAGTCTTCAAATAAGTTTATTCTTTCTCCCTTTTGCATACAGCCGCAAGCCAGTTAGCCCAAGGTACGTACTTTTCTGTATTGGTCCTATTTAACCGTACTTTGGACTCTGATAGTAATGTGCAATGGTACTTTTAACCTCGAGTTACAGTTTCTATAAATGTTGCAAATATAGGTACGGTGCCCGTATCATCTGCAGCCTCAGATAGACAGCATAAGCTAAAGGTTTGGACAATCAGCGCACGTGGGAGACAAAGACGGTTGTAAAGAGCGGGCAACCAAAATCAAGCTAATGAGGGAAACAAAAATAATCGATCTCTCAACCTGAGACAAACGAAGCGGTCTAACTAACAACCAAAGCAACATGACAAACGCCAGAGCATCAGAGATCACTTCCGAATCCTGTGTTTAAAAAAAGAGAGAGAGATTATCACAATCGTTCTGGATGGCAAACTAGAGCACCTCTATAAATATCTCCAGATGATGATAACGACGGCGATTATGATGACGTGACGAGGACGAGGACAACGACGAAACAGAGTCCTTCAAGCAAGCACATTATTATATTACACTATCTTCAGTTTAAAACCCTTGTTAAATTCAAATTCTTGGAAAATGAACGTGACTGGCACAAGTCCCTGGGCTCAGGATTGCCAGAGAAGAAGAGACATAGAAGTAGAAATCAAGCCGCACAAGGGATAATTAAGCAAAACGAAAGACAAGACAAAAAGCTTTCATAACCAGAAAGCCAGAGAGCGTCAATATTCACCGGCCTAATCAGGCCCAACTTGGTTCCGACAGCGAAAGTTGATGAGCATTATGGATGGTTCGAATCAGAACTAATTCTGGCCATTAATAGCAGCCTTTATAGACAGGTCTTTATTAAATCTAAAATTTTTCTCTTCAGCTCGCAATTCTTTTGTTCACAACATTCGCTTTGCATCGCATACATTAATTATTCTGTAAAATATCTCTTTATTTTTATCTGGTGAATCCTACATTCTTCGTATTCATACCTGATCTCCTAACGATTCTTATTTAAGGTAATCGTCTTCGAACGGTTCCTTTTTAAGGTAATCACAGCACTAATAGTGCATTACGTTATAGTTCCATAATTGCTCGCTCCGGTAGCTAAACTCTTCTTGAAAGCTTCAGTTGTTTTATGAGTTTCCGGTATGTTGCTCAATAATAAAACGTAGAAAGCGATACACGCCTATTAATGGCAATAACCTACTATGAATGCATACATACATTTAACAATTACTAAGTTGCAAGGAACGAATGAAGCACAGCGTCATTATTATTTTCACAGAAATAACACTGGAATAGGTCATAGGAGATTTGAAGACAAGGAAGGTTACATCTGGTCAATAATCCATCACTCTTGATACTATTCCTTTTATAGGAAACAATAACAAATTACATTAATTTAATAATGGTCACTTCAAAACATGTTATAAACCCTTCCTCTTCTGCAACATCTTTAAAGGTCTCGTCGTACGCTACAGATAATAATAATGATGATAGATCAAGGCATTTAATTTCCCCACTGCATGAACCTGCATTGCTGGGGAGTGTAGTAATTATTGTCAATAAACAGTGAAGAAGGTTGTACTCAGCGTTCATCACTGTCTCTATCGTGGCAAGAAAGTCACTGTCTTGGTAGCGCTAGGACAAAGGCGGATACGGGTACACTATTAACGGGTGCATTAAGAAAGCCGGTGTGAATCAAAGCTGTATCAGGGTGCTCGGGGCTCAAGACCTCCCCTACCCTCCCCCTTAAATGCATTAGAAGCAAACTAACAAGGAAGCACTTAAGTAGGCACTGAACGAGTCATGGCTGTATGTATTTTAAGTACAGGAATGTTCACACAGGAGGAATGTTGAGTACTCAGTGTAAAGCCTAACCAACCGCAATAATCAGTTGCATTCTCAATAGAATGTCTAAACAAAAGCAATAACAGGAGAAAGATGATAAATATGGAATCTGATTTGAGTTGATAATAAAAAGGCCTGTACGTGCAGAAGAAGAAGAGGAAGAAGAAGAAGAAGAAGAAGAAGAAGAAGAAGAAGAAGAAGAAGAAGAAGAAGAAGAAGAAGAAGAAGAAGAAGAAGAAGAAGAAGAAGAAGAAGAAGATTGTTCTCTAATACACAAAACGCATAATTCACTTTCCCCTAATAAGCCTACATTTCCACGACAATGAGCCAGCTTTCCGTAATTATATATCCCTTCAACAATGAACCAATCCGTCTTAATTATTGCAAGGAACTATTATTGCAGATTCATCCCGCAGTCAGGGACTATTCCACTCCCGCTGCTGACACCTACAATATTCCAAACCTGGGCGCATTCCGTGCCAAAATGCCTGGATAATTCCAGATCATTGATGCATGCACGGCAGGCGAATGCATCGACTGTAAGAACGGATCCGCAAGAATAACAAAGGCCGTAAGAATAATAACAAGGAGACGTCAGGTCTGCCGCAGGAAGAATAAACTTATACCACGCCAAGCATCCACGCTGGTAATTAGTGTGTGTTGCTACTGACAGCTCCTTAAAACCAAGCATAAGTTGTACGTGTCCACCAGAGGGGCCGGGTAGCTCAGTTGGTAAGAGCGTCTTGCTAGTAACCGAAAGGTCGCTGGTTCGAATCCCGGATTGGTCAACGTGTGATCATATTATTTTCCCCTTTACCAACAACTGGCCCGCTGGTGTCAGTATAAATCGGTCCAGTAGTCACCTATATGCGAAAGTGTCGTGTGACTATAATCTACATACAAACAAACAAACGTGTCCACTGAAGTTTTCACCACACATAAAAACGATAGGTCCCCCTTATAATCTGATAATAAGTAATATTAGTATTTTATTAACAATGTTCCTAACCAATCTGGAAAATAAGCAACACTGGGAATTAATATTAAACAGGATCAAGGTCGCGACTTTCAAACTTTTTTTTCTTTAAACTTAGACACATCTAACTACTTCTAATTGCGAATTACAGCATTATGTCACCATTTTTCTATGAAAACAATAAAAAAATAAGACGTATTTTCCACTCAGAAAGGTTTCCTGAAAAAAGAATTAATAAAATACGTGATGTTCTATTTAATAAGTCCCATCCAATCCTACTGTGATGGTGGAATACATTCGAGTAAGCCAAATCTGATTCTGTTGTACGCGTCATTTCAGAAAGATGCACTAATGTTAACTTTGTGATTAAGGAAAAGCCTTTTACTTTAAATCTATCTATTTTAAACTTTAAAACTTATTGTACACAGCTTATTTCAGACAACTAGCCTCTAACATGCATGCGGCGAACAGAGCAACAGAGAGCTATTATAGTGATGAAAGTATTAACAGTGATTAAGGTACGCGGACGCCAAATGGCCAGGTAATTAAATGGAAATTTGAAATCTGTGACGTCAAAGGGTGGTCCTATTTTCCAGCTAGCCTTACTCAGGACAATAATTGCACGAAGTAATTAAACTGAAATTACACTGTGAATAATTAATCCTCTCATCAATAATCAGCAAGGGCTCAGTGTAAATGGCAAACACAATACTGTTGCTACTGCTGTTAATACTGGTCACGGAAATTGTAATAAGAACGCGGTGATGACGACGACGATGATTATGACGATGCGGGTGGCGGCGGTGTTGATGATGATGATGATGATGATGATGATGATGATGATGATGATGATGATGATGATGATGATGATGATGATGACGATGATGATGATGATGATGATGTTGATGATGATGATGACGATGATGATGATTATGCAATTCTACTCGCTTCCTAAAGAAACATTTTTCTGGACTATTATGAACAGGCTACGTGTTACGATTGAGACATTTTGTTTTGCGAAGCATGCGATGATAGCTTGTGATTACCTTTGGTTTGATTCTGCACCGTTGCTAGAAAAAGCTTTGTATAATGTTGATAGTTTTCGTCTATCGATATTGTTGTAATATCGTTGAGAATTTTCTGGAATTGCTTGTTTGTTATCGATCGAATGTTCTAGGTCTTTCTGGATAGCTACTCGAATCCTGTAAATTCTAAACATTATATGACATAAGCCACTGCGCAATTCCGGTGACGAGATTTACTTTTGATTTGGGTGTTATTGCGTCATTCTGGAATGTTCAAAGCTTCTCTAGATTGTTCAGAAACTATATATAGTGATTTTTTAAGTGATTTTCCGAACTTGATTTTGTATGCAGTTGTTGGTGTTAGCTGACTAAAGCTGGGAAACTTTACGACGACGTCTCCTGCCTTGTTGAGTGAACAGGCTGCATGGATAAACGAATTCGAGTTACACATATCAAGATTCAAGCATCGGGGCTGAATCGACTATTGATAATACGTGTAACACTACAATTATTGTTACAATTGTTTTGAAAAAGCAAGTATGGAGCTTAAAATTGAAAATACCTCACGAGAATAAAAATGAAAAGATATTTATATATATCACTTGACATGTGCACAATAAAGCTACACTATCACCCTCATCGACAACAACCGCATATGGTAACATTCTTCCTTCACCGTTCAATTGGGAAATCTTTAAGAGTCAAAAACCAAGTTGTAAGAACACTGCCGTAACATTATAGCGCAACAATGCAATCAATTGCCAAGCATGCCACATATTAACAGAAAATGTCACATTCCCTCCCAGAAAATCAATCGCCTTTCCCCATCATTTTCGCGAAAAATATGATTCCCAATTTGAAGGAAAAACAACAATTAGCCGAGCACGCAGTTAAAGAAGTCCCAGAGCAACAGTCCGTACACGGCTTCAATGAATAGCGTTTGCCACTGCAGTATGAAGTCAATGTGGTATTACTGGGTGCACTTTGCATTGTAAAACATTGACCACATAGACGGACGTCCTACAGGCGAAAGGCACAACTACAACAACAATAACCATAACGCGTGTTTGCATTTTCTTACACGTATGAACTAATGACAATATTAGTCTAATGAAGCTCAAGATATGTTTAGTCAATGAACATAATACAAACTTGCGCTGTGCTAAACCACACTTACAATCCCGCTATCTTATTCACACACACGAACACACACATATATACATACATACACACACGCATACACACATACATACACATACACACTAGACACACGTATACAAATATAAACATATACATACACACAAATCCACACACGAACACACCCATATATACAAGATTCAAGATTCAAGATTTAATCCCATTAATCGCCCCTTTTGGGGTGTGGAGGATACAAAAACATAAGCATAACAATCATAAAGCGGTTGTTAAAAAAAATTAAAAATAAAATAAAAATAACAGCAACATTACTAACATTCCACTTTAACATTTACAACAATAACATTTTGCTAATATTGTTAATATTATTAGTATACGCCCTTTCCTAATTTTATAAATTTACTCAATTTTAGTAACACATGTTTTCTTTCCCGAAACAAATGACACAAGTTAAACATTGACTTGCACGATAAATATTTACTAAACATTTGTCGAATATGCTTGTGTTTTGTGTATACATACATACACACGTACATACACATACACACTAGACACACGTATACAAATATAAACATATACATACAC
>CM072519.1:6245141-6270141 GCA_036898135.1 Oncomelania hupensis | reverse complement strand
TAATCTACATTCTCTAGTCTTTTTAGGTGAGCCCTGCAATTAAGAGATTATGCCACTAGGATTACAGGAAGGTGTAAGATGGTGGTAAAGGGGAGTTGATCTAGATTCCATTTTGGCTTAACCCGGGGACTGCAATTACCCATCCACCCCTTTCCCTAAAACACCCTCCGCCTACGAATGAACTGTAAGTTTAAAATTATTATCCTTGTAATATGTTGTAATTGTAATCAACGTTTAAAGTCTACAGTCTCTTCTCCTCCTCTTCCTCTTCTTATTTTTCTTCTTCTTTTCGCGTACTTGTTGCAGATTTGTTTTTAAAATTATGCTTAACATGACTTGGTATCACCGACTACTACTTTTTTCTCTCTGGCCTGCGCAGGCAAAGAAAAGAAAGGCAGATAAGACGAAGTGGAGAGCTTTATACAGAGCAGAGGGAGGAGACGACGATACTGGGCGAGAAGGGAAGGAGAGAAGAATGTAACACTTCACACCTCTACCTGTCCAGGCAGCGGTCAGCAAACACAGGTGCAACTGGGAGCGGGAGAGAAAGAAGAACAAAGACAATAGTCTCCCATGGTCGCACTGGTTGTGCTTAATTGTTTCTATACGGTGTCGACGCGATTAATCACTATGCTCCGCTAGCATCGATCTATTTAACCAGGGCTTACCATGCTAGTCTCTTTCTATGCGTGACAGCGTTAAAGCATTATAACAATATATCAAGACATTATTATCATACTTCATCCCGTTGAAATCAGTCTCTCAGAAATGCCAGGGTTCAAAACTGATGAACTGACCTCACAGCAAATTGATCATATGGCTAAATTCAACAAAATTGAAAACACTGGCAACAGAAGAGGCAGGATAGATCTTTCCTGTTACTCCCTCAACCCTTGCAGTGTACCTGTTGAGAATACGAATATTATACATTATTGTGAATATAATATGTTCCTCCCCTCCCTCCCTCCTCCCCCCCCCCCCCCCTCTCTCTCTCTCTCTCTCTCTCTCTCTCTCTCTCTCTGCCTTTCTCTAAATTATATAGGTTGATTGTCCTATGACAGACCAAAGGGCCCGAAACCAGATGCCGCTATAAGTGCTATTAATAGGAATTCAAACACTCATTACGTCACTGTTACAAACGGAAGTTTGTTTAGTAATACCGCATGTAAAATGCCTGTGGGAAAACACTGGACATCATGAATAATTTAATAAATATTATGACTCGTATAATGCACTAAATTTGTATTCTACAAAAATATTTAAAGACTTTTATAAATTTTGTTTTTTAAAGTTTTATAAATTTTGTTTTTCATAACAATTACGCAACTAATTAAAAATTTATCTAAATTTAGTTGTTTTATTATTATTATTATTATTATTATTATTATTATTATTATTATTATTATTATTATTATTATTATTATGTTGTTGTTGTTGTTGTTGTTGTTGTGTAATAATACCATAGTGTGAAATGATTTAAAATAAAATAAAATAACTGAACTGAACTGAACGTACAAAAAAACATGAAATTAATTGCTCTAATAACTATGACTAGAAATGCTAGAAGGACAAACTTCACGTAATCTTTCAGTAGTATTAAAATGATCATACGTATCGAGAACTATACTCTTTCCCAATACTAAATATTCCATGAAAAAAAAAGTAATGCCGTCTTTCAATATATGCTGAACATTTCATGACAAGGTTAAAGCAGTCTTGTGTGTAATGAACTACTCCGTAAGAAATGAATGTAGTCTTTGACAATAGTGAGTATTGCATAAGGAATAGTGGAATCTTGCAGTCATCGACAGTTTCTATAACACCGGCCAGTCGTTAGTTGCGCTATCACCGACATACTCAAACAAAAGGGCTAGAAATTAGAAAGGAAATGTGACCATACCCGGGGTATATACGCTTACACAAATAAGGCTGCGTTTACGTGGAACATTAGTCTGGGCGGCTAAGCATGGTTTTCCGGACTAATCAAGAAGAGCAAATTGCAGAACGATAGGTTGCTCTGCCTGACACAACCATAACATATTAGACACAAAACGTGCCAGCTTTGGTTAGCGAGAGTCCTATCCTATCATTTCTATCCCGTAAATCGAAAGTCGTTGGGGCACCACAGAGGATCGGTTAACCAGCGTACTCCATCTTTCTCTGTCTCTCTGCAACCCTCATGGCTTAGCTCTGTGTTAAGCCAGTCCATTCTCGAATGTTGTCCTCCCACCTCTTTTTCTGTTTCCATCTTATTCTGCCTCCTTGCACCGTGCCTTTCAGGATAGTCTTTGCAATGCCTGATGCTCTGGTAACATGGCCATATTACCGGAGTTTCCGTTTCTTCACCACTGTGAGCATGTCATCCTGTTGTCCAATGGCTTGTGTGATGGTATTTCGGACTTCGCCGTTGGTGATGTGCTGGGTATGCTGTCTTCTGTAGCACCTCATCTTCATGATTTGTATATTCCGTTGTAGGTCAGCTGTGATGGTCCATGATTCGCGAGCGTATAGGAAGATAGAGATGACATAGGAGCGCAGCAGCCTTACCTTGGAGTGTAGACTGATGGCCCTGCCTTTCCAAAATGGGCTTCAACCTTGTCAGGGCAGCAGTTGTTTGTGCGATCATGGAGAGGACTTCCTGTCGGGATCCATTGTCTGATATAATTGATCCTAAATATTTGAAGCTATACACTGTTTTGAGGGATTGGCCTTGGACTGAGGTCCGTGTTGATGCCCTTGGTGTTGTTGGTCATCAATTTGGTCTTCTCTGCATTTATTTCCATTCCAAAGGCTCTGGAGGTGGTGTCAAGCCTCTGTACCAGCTGCTCAACTTCTTATTCCTCTCCAGCCAATCCATCAATGTCAACCACAAAACGGAGGTTTGAGATTGCTCTACCCCCTATTCGGACTGTGCCTTCGTGGTCTGCAAGGGCATTTGAAATGATGCGCTCTAGGAAGATGTTGAAGAATGTTGGAGAGAGTAGGCATCCTTGACGCACGCCGATTGTTGTTCTGAATCAGTTCCCGATGAGTTAGCGAGAGTCATATACAAAACAGTACAGAAGTCCAGACTCATATAAACACACCAGTAAAGACCTGTGCAGTTTAGTATAATCTATCATTAAATAAACTTGAACCGAAATTAACGAAAGACTGCAAAACGTCTGCTTGACTTTAGAAAGGGAGTTTATTCGATTTCATTAATACAGGTCGAAATAAAGAGTTGAAATGTGGGTGGCACACAAAAACTATTCTCTTTGTCTTGTCTGTATTTTTTTATACCTTCTTTCTAGCATCCCATCTCCAGGTTCATAAATCGATGAAGGGGAAAGGTTCGATCTCTCAAGGTCGCCAGGCTAAGAGAGAGGATAAGTTGGGCAAATGGTTTTGGTGTCGTGTCTGGGAACAATTAACACACTGCTCGCTCGACTAGCTAAGAACACAGGACGACAACAATTAGCATTTTGTTCCATATAGACCACAAACCTTTATACACATTAACAAATGTAGGGCTTTCTGGAAATATGTTTCAGTATCTTAAAGAAGAAAAATAATAGCCAAAGTCAAGTAGGTAACTCTTATTCTTTCTCAATCATATAATACTAACATGAGTATACCCCAAGGCTCTATAATTTCACCTTTACTATTTAATATTTTATTGTATGACTTGCCTCAACATGAAAGTAATTAAATTAACTTAGGTCAATATGTAGATGATATTGCAATATGGATGAATTTGATTGGAAAAAAGAAAAAAAACTTCTTATATGAAATAAAACATATTCAAAAAATATGAATATACTGAAAACAAATTATTCATATTTACGCATTTATATTGATGGCTCTGTTTTAGACACAGGCGAAACTGGTGCTGATTAGTGTAAAAGTTAAAAGTTCATGAATCGTTTTCTTTAGGTAAAGATCATTCAATTTTTACTGCAGAGCTTACTGCTATTATAATGGCATTGAATAAGATCATAAGCCTACAGACCTTTTTTTATATTTTATTGCATGTGTACTCCAAATCAGTTCTTCAAAGTTTAAAATTATAACTGTAATAACGCCAGAAGTAATATTATATATGAAATAAAATATCTTATTCATTGCTTAGTCATAAATGGTACTAATGTTCAGTCTTTTTGGATGCCATCTCATTGTGGTGTAACTCATAATGAATGGGCAGACAGGAAAGCAAAAGAAGGGGCAATGAAACAACACGCTGCTATTTAAATTAATATTTCATTACCAAAAAAAAAACATACAGTATAGTTCAAAAAAAGATAAAACATTTTTCCTAATTAAATAAAATACAGTGAAAATTCACAATACCCTCGACCAAATACAACTTCTTTAGCACATCGTCTAGCATCGTTTAAATTCTTGAAGGACAAAGTAAAAAAAACAAGGTTAAGGTAGTCCCATAGCCTTGTGGCCGTAGGGGAGCGTGATGTTGGAGATCACACTTATCTTAGGCCAGCGTAATGAGGGTGATGCCCATCTCTCTCCCTCGCTGCTTTACCTTCCCCACCCTTAAGAGAGTAGGTACTCAGTCACAGTTGAGTAAGCTGGGGGCGTTGTTATTTGTCGCTTCACGTTTTGCGGTCACCCATCCAAGTGCTAACCGCACTGGACGGTGCTTAACTTGCGACACAGTAGCGAGTGCTCCAACCACTGCGCTATCCGACAAAGTCCTGCAGGAATATTGTTTGCGTTGGCAAAAATAATACAACTATAAAACCCATCATTGATGACTGCATGCAGTGTAACAAGACAATATATTCCACAGAACATTCATAATGTTCAAAGTAAAATGTTGACTATTTGATAATCATAGCAAAATCTTTAAGTCATTGTCCTGGTTGATATTTTCTATTAAAAAACAACAACAGACAATCATATTATTTCATAAACAGTCATCGTATAAAGATGACTTTAAGTATGAGAATAATCCATAAAGTTGACCTTACTTTGTTATATGCATTTATTTATTTATTTATTTATTTATTTATTTATTTATTTATTTATTTATTATTTATTATTTATAATTTGATTTGTTGTTTTTTTAATTATTATTTTTGTTTTCTTAATTATTTTACTACATCAAATCAAGTGTTGATGTGTGCCTAATTTGGTTTTTCCCCTCGCACTAGCAATGTATCACTCCCCCCACCCTTCCTTAGTCCTCTTCCTTCTCCCTCCCCTCTCTTTTTCCTAGTCTAAAATCACTAAGGTGAATAGACGTTAAATGAAATGAACAACAACCACAACAACAGACCACAAACTCTAGCAACCGGTTGAAAGCCCCAAAGTCCACACACCCCTTCTTCAGCGCTTGGCAAGTCCGAAGACAAGAACCTAGTGTCAGGACCTTCATTGTCAGAATCAAAGGACAGAGCTAATGGGGCGACTGTAAAGAAATCGCTAATTCTCTGAGCAAACGGACAGAATGGAACATTATGCCTTGGATCAGGCAACATGAAAATGACCCCAAAGATTAATAAGCAAGAAAAACAATGACCACATGCTGAGTCAGGGCAATTAGAACGTGGTCCCGCCAGTGGCGTGTGTGGCCTAACCTCTGTCCTAACTAAAGAGCAACAGACTTAACGCAATAACAGACAACGGTTTGGCCACAAAATCAAATCTTTCTACTAACAGAAGTGCAGTCCTTTGACCAAACTACGAGAAACGTTGTTGTTTGTATTTTGAATGGACGAGACAAATACATGACGAAACTATGACCAGACTTCAAATTAACAAGTGAACATCACAATCCGTATTGTTGTCGTACGGGCAACTACGACACTGAATGAAAAAAGAATACAACAGTGGTTACAATGAAACCAACATTATCCAGAAGCTGCCTTGTTCTTCCGTTCAGCCCACAATGCCATCCCAACGGACTTGGTGATATTCCTGTACCACACTAATGCTACTTTTATCTTCATTTTCAAGGGCGTATTGTGGAGAATAAGACGAAACATAAACGTCCTGTTGCCGACACCGCATCCCGGCAAGAGCATATTTAAAAGGACACGAGGATTGTGCTAAGAAGAAACAGAAACTTTCTCTTCCCATGACATCACAGCATTGTGTTTGTTCAGCGCAGGTCAATATCGCAATGCCTTCTATATTTAGAACTAGTGGTTTTTGTACCCTGGCAAGCCAGGGTACACAGGTTGCTGTTTAAAATGTAGACAGAGAGACAACTGTCGTCTGCGAGTTTCATTTGGACGATGATACCTCCCCATATCCCCCTTGATACCTCACCATACACCCCAACCCCCTGATATCTCCCCGTCCCCCCCCATGATGCCTCACCATACCCCCTTGATACCTCCCCGAACCCACTTGATACCTCCCCATACCCCCTTGATACCTTCCGTACCCCCCTTGTAACCTACCTGTACCCTCCTTGATACTTCCCCGTTGATCGTTTCGCAGGTATGGATGAAAGGAATCGATAGTTAGTTAGTTAAAACAGATTAACGTCCCCGGACACATAAGCGTATAGGGGACGACAAAGGAATCGACCATCACCATACCCCCTTAAATATACCCGTATCCCCGTTATGCCTACCCATGCCCCTTTAAACCTACCCGTAGCCCCCTTTTACCTACACGTACCACCCCATCCCGATCCTTGGTAATAATAATAATAATAATAATAATAATAATAATAATAATAATAATAATAATAATAATAATAATAATAAAAATAATATTGAATATAGAATAATACAAATAGAAATCTTAAAAAACACCAAGGTTTGAAAATAAAATTTGATATAAGATATAATTATAATAATAATAATAATAATAATAATAATAATAATAATAATAATAATAATAATAATAATAATAATAATAATTATTATTATTATTATTATTATTATTATTATTATTATTATTATTATTATTATTATTAATATTATTATTAGTGTATAAATAATAATAATAATAATTAATAAGTTAAAAGTAAAAAGCCTAAATTAAAAAGAAAAATATCCATAATTTTTGTAGTGTAAAAAACAAAAAAAAGCATTAAAAAAAAAGAGACCCGCGTGAGATTTGAACTCGGGTCACCAGCACGGTAGGCGAATGTCTTACCATTTTTTTGGCATTATTTAGATTAACGTCCCCGGACAAGTGAGCTAACAATTCTTTATACAATGACCATCAATTTTTTGGTCTATATGGGAAAACATGCTGAAACCCCGATTCGATTTTAATTAATCAAATTTAATTAGTTAAACACAAAATTTTGTAAGATTGGTGACATGAGTGCAAAAATGTTTTGAATGGAAATAAAACAAAATTTACGGTATTACGGAACAGCACGTTCTTGACACGGGTTGAATCGAAACCGCGCGCGGAATGAGGCTATTTCAGTTTGGGGACATTTTGTTTATTTATTTATCTCAGAAACGGTTAAACGTTCGGTAAGGAAATGTCGGCTATAACGATTTCGTGGGTTTTGAGCTCACATCAGACCGATCCGTAGCGCCCCGCACCTGCCCAGATCAGCGTCCATACCGGACAAACTTTACAGTAGAGGCGAAGAAGGACTTCCGGCTAAGCAATTTATATATATAGATATAACGTCTAATGCCAACATAATTCATGACGTAAACTTTTCCATTCTATTTGTCCAACGTCCCTCAAAATAATCTAGATTACTTTATTTTTCTTATGTCTTCCGTCTTCCTTCGTGACACACCCAGGCCTTGTCTATGTAGCAAATGCTACATTGGAACATTCCAGTCATTTTATCCAACAAAAGATGACAGTCTGTCTTGAAATATAACCCAAATCACCGCAAACATAATCTGCGTACAATCACTAATATCAATATTGCAGAACACTTTACCAAAGACCTTCTCTGATCTTATGCTCTTTCAAACCTTTACTTCAACGCTTCAACATAAAAAGATAATGAAATGGTGATGTACTATAGAGGGGCCGATCGGGCAACAGCGCTGTAGTAATAACAGTGTTAGTAGTATGTGTTCTTGTATAGCGCACAAAGAATGCTGTTTGAGGCACTGAACTAAGCCACCCAAGATGCCAAGCAATGATTAAGTCACTTATCACAATGCTGCACAAAGAGTTCACCAATACGCATGTGTATTCTCTATCCAAACTGGACTTCAGTGTTACTTACAGTACAGATCGAGAAAGTCACAAGGTGCTGATCCCACAGGAAGGAGTAGGCTAATCTGGAAACAGCGCGCTTGACGATGCAAGCTGGCGCCTTGGCCAGCTTGAGTTAAATTAGGATTTCCGCCAACACCTTCAGCAGCTTTGTGAGGTGTGCAGCAGCTCTGTGAGGTGGTGAGGGTGCTATGATGTGGTGAGGGTGCTATGATGTAGTGAGGGTGCTATGATGTAGTGAGGGTGCTATGATGTGGTGAGGGTGCTATGATGTGGAAACAGTGCGACGCTGTCAACACTGTTGTGGAACAGTCATATCACAGACATGCTCAATTTTCCTGTCAAGAAGTGAAATCATGTTTAAAACGTTTCACGTCCTCTTGGATGCAACCTGTAAGCTTGTATCGAAATATCGAAACCTACTTCCCCTTATGTTTTCATTATGATTTCTCTACAAGCACTACAAGATCCAAACATTTAAAGGGAGAACATTAGGAAGGGTTAATATGAAAGCAAACTAAGGGAGCAGGGGTCTTGCCGTTTGATGTCCTAATGTACCCGAGGGTAGTGAGGGTATGTCAACACCTTCACGCAAGTGCCAACAACTAAAGGAAACTTCATTGCGCGCCTCTAAGTAATTCTCTCCCTTGTTTTCACTCTCAACATGTTATTTCACTGAACTATGCATTCTGTCTACCACGTCGGAACTTTTCCTGTTTTTCTTCTTCTTCTTGTTCTTCTTGTTCTTCTTCTTGTTCTTCTTCTTCTTCTTCTTCTTCTTCTTCTTCTTCTTCTTCTTCTTCTTCTTCTTCTTCTTCTTCTTCTTCTTCTTCTCTCCCTCTCTCTCTCTCCCATCGCTTCTCCCTCTTTACCTTCCCTGCAAACCATTACGGGTACATTACGACTGATTAGCTTGTGCACTAACATTACATTAGTCATTAAGGACCCCGATAATGAAATCGGGTGGCCAACCTTTAGTACAGCATAGCACAGGAAGATATGTTTTTTTAACCAGTAGCGAAACACGCATAACAAAACACCAAGGATTATTCTCTCCGACAGGTGTTTTACCGTACAACATCCGGATATATAATACTATAACAAAAGATTTTTTTTAAATCATAACTTCCAAGTTTAAAGCCACATTGCAAAATTAAAATTACATGAAAAAATTAAAATTAAATTTAAAAAAATTAAAAATTACATTAAATTAAAAATTAAAATTAAAAGTATAAATTAAACATTGTGCAGCAGAGACGACCGAAGCTTACGTCGATTTTGCATCATGCGGGTAAAAGCTTACATTGTCAGTTTTATTGAAACCTTTTATCAAGTATATGTGAACGTTGACCAATTTAAAATCAATCCTCAATCAGTAATATTTATATCATAATATTTTTATATACAAAATATGCCTAGTTTTATAACTGATAGAGGTAAGAGAGCGTAATTACGAACTGTCACTTCCTTTAAAGATATATAGTTACGATAAAGCTCAATTAAAGGCAAAGTTTAGTTTATATAATATATTTTCTTCTTGGAAAACAAGTGAACATTATCAAGACTGGGTAAATAAACACGACGACAAACATACACAATTTCGTTTGTTCTTTTAAAAAAACAAAGCGAACATCACTTAAACAGTCTCACGAAGATATCTGTTCATCAAGAGAAAATAATCGTCTGTGGCTTTTTTCTTTCTCTGTGTGTGTGTGTGTGTGCGTGCGTGTGTGTGGGTGTATGCGTGTGTGTGTTGTTTTTATCTTTCTCCCCCCCCCCTCCCTCCACATTCACAATTTCTTCACATTTAACTCCACTCTGACTAACAATGTAAACAAACTTACTCCGGGACGTAAGTACACAAACAGGGATAAACAGACACAGACATACACACAGTTAATCTTCACAACTAAACAAGAGGTGTCGGTTGTGCTTTTTTTTCTTCACTGACCTTTTATCAGTCTTATCTATCACTCCAAGGCCGGTAACTGCTGTTCCAAGAAAGACAACTTTAATCCAGGGAAGCTATCCGCTATCAGCAGCACCACACATTCAACGCTGCAAAAGACAGAAGACAGGAAAACACATTTGTAAATGATCCACATACCTTTATTTACTGTAGAATACACCATTATGACAGTAAATATTTAACTGTAACTATAACTATAACTGAGAAGTCAACCCTAAATTTCGTCCGCATGAGAGAAACATAACATTTTAAAGTATTGTAATCCTGGAAGCAGAAAATAAAATCACTACAGGGCAGTTTCTATAGGCTGTATATCTACAGTAGAGAAGGAAATATCTAAGACAGTGAAAGCAGAAAAGTCAAGGACAATAACCTCAGTGAAGAACGGCAACTTTATTGAAATGGCCAGATCCACCTCCCCCCCCTCCCCCCATAAAGTCGCACAATACACACAGTAAGGATCCAGTTTTAAATTGTTAGAGGTAATAGCAGTACAAAACCCCGAAACACCAGAGAAAGAAATAGCGCATTTTCACAACTGCTCGCAAGTTAATATTCATAACTATGAGAAACGAGAAAGAGACTATTACAATTCTAAACAGCGCAATGTCAGAATCGCTCGCAAGTCAATTCATTACAAAATTGTATTCCGAAAGAAGCCCGGTTTTGTAAAGGGCAGTAACGTTCAGCTCAACCAGAAGAAAAAAGACAACCCCGTTGTTCCGATCCAAAAGCAAATGGGAAACTATCAGTTTCCGTATCAAAACAGACAAGGCTAACACACAACAAACGTCATCGCAGGTTCACCCATATTTTATCAACGTGTCTTCTAGAGAAAGATATATAGAAAACGCCAGTACAGTCCATGCTTTTCTGTTCACAAGACAACAACAACATCCCAGTCTAAGTACGTCTCGCAGCCAAGAAATTAACGAAGAAACTACCACCATAGACAGTATTGCTACATTTATACAAACTCTTCGCTACCACCTCCCTTTACTGTGGAGCCAAAATATAAACACTCAGCCCGTTTTATCTTCTAGACTACAGCAGAAACATACACAAGAGCTCCTACCGCATTTTCGGACCAAGAGGAATTAATTAACTTGGGCAATAATCCAAGGTTCAGCCATTAATTAGCCTTACACTACACCTGCACAAAGGAAAAACTAATTAGAATAATTAAAACTCGGTGTGAGTGGCTGGGTGTTGTGTGCGTGTTGGGAGAAGGTGCTACCACGTTATTCCTCATTATGGCTATTGGGCCTCTTCTTTTGGGAACTGACTGAGACAGATTGACGAAACAGGTATAAAGACTTGTTTCTTCTAGGTTATGATGAAAGAGATATGGAATAGTTTGTACAGCTAATAAAGCACACACTGGCTCATCTCCATGCTAGGTTCCCTACGCTCTCACACACAACATTGCTTTTGTCTCTCTTCCATAGACACATATACCCCAGTCTTCCACAGGCATATATATCCCACTCTTCCATAGGCACATATACCCCACTTTTTAATAGGCACATATTTCCCAATCACATCACCACCACAAACCCACTTAAAACACACACACACTCTCTCTCTCCCTCTCCTACTCACCATCTTGTACTTCCATGCATGGTATTAAGAGCCCAGTACCTTTCTACCACCTACCTCCACAAAGAAAACAGTGAAGCCAATGCCCCCATTCTCTTTTCCATGCCACGCACCGCATACATGAGCTGCAGAATACAGCACCTTGTGCATTCACTGCGGCTGACAGGCGAGGAGCGACTAATTAATTAGATTGATTGCTTAATTAAATTCTCCACTGTTGTCCCGACTTTTTTCCCCCTCGACCACCCTCTTCACACTCCTCATCCCCTTCTTCCTTAATATTTTAATTAAATTTCAACGCATTCCGCTTTCAAAAGATTACGCGTGTGGATCTCCCTTCCTCTCTCCCTCTTCTTTCTCTCTCTCCCTCTCCTTTCTCTCTCTCTCCCACCCCATTTCACCCATTTCTTAAACAGTTGAACAAAATGTCAACCAACGCATTCTATCTTCAACAGATTAAGCTTGTGAACCACCTCCATCCAAGCCCTTTTCTTCCCCCGTCCACTAAACAATGTAATTACATTTAAAGGCATCCATATTTTTTTATATTTTGCTTGTGCATGGATAGATCTAAAACATTTTGCTTGGGCATTGTAACACCTTCTGCAGTAAAAATATATCAATGCCTTTTTTTAAAAAAACAGTACAATTCAGTTCTAATTAACAGTTCAATTCAGTAAGCCCTCAATGCCTACGCATTATCATACCTACCGTAACCCATTTTCAAACACATATACTTAACTCAGCATTCTTAATAATTAAAATTCTGGCGAGAAACGCACGCCTACCGTATACATTATTGCTAGGGTAAAGAAACTTACCTGCCGTCTATTTTTAATTAGTGCTTAGTAGGCGTCAAGTTTCATTAGTGCCCTAGAGGTTTTTTTTTGTCTTGTATAATATATTAGACAACCTTAATTAAAACAAGAACGCAGATGTAAGATCCTAAAGTGCTTTTTTTGTGTTGAGGGGAAAAAAACGTTATTTCCATTAATTACAAACTGTACCTTTTTCTTCTCCTTCTCTCCCTCTCCATCCTCTTCTTCTATACCATCATCATCATCATCATCATCATCATCATCATCATCATCATCATCATCATCATCATCATCATCATCATCATCATCATCATCATCATCATCAACATCATCATCATTATCATCATCACCATCATCATCATCATCATTATCATCATCATCATCATCATCAACATCATCATCATTATCATCATCATCATCATCATCATCATCATCATCATCATCATCAACATCATGAACAATAACAACAGCAGCAGCATCTTTCCCTCTTCTTTCTCCTGTTTCATGTAGCAAGCACAGTATACTATAATACTAACTTGTTATTGTATTGTTCATATAAAAAATATATATTTAAAAGAACTGAAAGAGTCGGTCACATCTTGAAAACATAAAGAAGCTTAAAGATTATTGATAAATCTGCCGTTATGTTGTTAAGAAATTAGCAGCAGATTTCAGTGGTAGTTATTAATAAAAGGTGATAAGATGATCATGAAGTTCAGTCGTACCGCGGAATGGATCGGAGACAACACAATTCAATATGTGATTATACTTTCCCTCATGTAATTAACGGGCAAAAGCGGCAGATTTCATACCTAGATTTTCACGTCATCTTAATTAATCAGACGCCTTTGCCTGTTAATGAAAAGGAAGAGAGAAAGGAGGGAAGGAAGAAAGAAAGAATTAAGAACAGATAAGAGATAACTAGAACACACACACACACAAACACTAACCAAAAGAAAGAAAGAATAAAGAACAGATAAAAGATAACTAGAACACAGAAAAACACCATCCAAAAGAAAGAGAAAAAGAAGAGAAGGAAGAAAGATAGAATAAAGAACAGATAAAAGATAACTAGAACACACCCAAACACCAACCAAAAGAAAGAAAGAAGAACAGATAAAAGATAACTAGAACACACCCAAACACCAACTAAAAGAAAGAAAGAAGAACAGATAAAAGATAACTAGAACACACACAAACACCAACCAAAAGAAAGAAAGAAGAACAGATAAAAGATAACTAGAACACACCCAAACACCAACCAAAAGAAAGAAAGAAGAACAGATAAAAGATAACTAGAACACACCCAAACACCAACCAAAAGAAAGAGAGAAAAAAAGGAAGGAAAAAAGAAAGAATAAAAAAACAAAAAAGATAACTAGAACACACACAAACACCAACCAAAAGAAAGAAAGAAAGAAACTAAACAACAAACAAACTGAAAGAAAAGTCAGTTATACAGATAAACAGACAAACTAAACATACATTACTCAAGAAAGAAAGAGGAAAGAAGGGAATGAATGGAAAAAGAAAGCAAGGAATGAAAAAGAGAAAGAGGCAGACAGACTGAACACGTATCCATATCAAAAATATATAAGCCTATTTAAAAGAACTGAAAAAGTCGGTCAAATCTTGAAAACGAATGGAGGGATAGAAAGACAGAATAAGTAAAAAATAAAAATAAAAAGTGGGGGGGGGGGAGAGGGGAAAGGAGGAATGAAAAAATGATTTACATCAGAGCGTAATGAGAACAAGTTCTGTTTAGCGGCAGGTGAATTAGGCAGAACAAACGTAATTAGTGCAGTACTCATTAGAACAGGAAAACGCTGTGTACACACCTCAACAACTTCCTTGCATGTGCCCGGACTGCAGCAAATAATGTGAGTACATATTTTACTTTAAAAGGAAGAAAGAAAGAAAGGAAAGAAGTAAAGAAAAAAAAGATGGGAAAAGGAAAAATGAGGGAAAATATCAGAAAAATAAAGAAGATACAGTAAAATAATGACAGAAAGTTATAAAGGGACAGCAAATAAGAGAACAGAAAAGGAGAAAGGAAAAATAACGACGACGATGATGACGATGATGATAATAATAATAATAATAATAATAATAATAATAATAATAATAATAATAATAATAATAATAATAATAAAATAATAATAATAATAATAATAATAAATGATTGGACATCAAAGTCCAAGGCCAATCACTCAACGCGGTGCACAGCTTCAAATATTTAGGAGCAATTGTATCAGACAATGGGTCCCTACAGGAAGTCCTCTCCAGGATTGCATAAACAACTGCTGCCTTGACAAGGTTGAAATCACAAGACCATCAAGGTAAAGTAAGATTGCTGCGCTCCCTTGTTATCTCCATGAAAGCATGGAGATGAGGTGCTACAGAAGACCCTATAAGCGTTAATTATCTATCTATATCTACCTACCTATCTTATCTAATCTAATCTTATCTTATCTTATCTTATCTAATAACCCCCGTTGGGGTGCCGGGGGTTTCATTATAAATAGTATCCCCACTTTCTGGAAATTTAGTGCTTTAAATTCCCACTGTCGCTGTCTTTCTCATTAGATCTTTCTCATTCCTGCTCTTTTCTATCCATCTGCTATACTATCGTCTTCTTCGCTAGACCAGTCTCCTACCTTTTTTCTTGAAAACTCTTCCGGGACAAGACTCCTTGTTTGTGTATGAGGTCTGTTGGATCAGCTTGGGAATATTGAACGCTTTCTGCCAGGCGGTCACTAGGGCTTCCTATGATGTTATTATTTAGCAATGTAGGCATTTTATATGTATGTGTTTTGTTGATAATTTATAATGATGTTTGTATTCTATTTTGTTTTTGTAAACGGGGGTTCGATAAGTTGGGGTGAAGCCTCAGCCGTCCCCTGCGTGGGATGTCTTTATTGTAAAGTGACTGGCTGGTGGAGAGCTTTCGGTTTTACCACTAGGGTTGTTTCAGCAGATCTTTTATGCGGATCTGGGGTTGTCCGGTCCTGATTTGGCTCGGAAGAGTCCGCTGGACCTAAAGCAATAATAATGTAATGTAATGTAATGTAATGTAATGTAATGTAATGTTATCTTATCTTATCTTATCTTATCTTATCTTATCTTATCTTATCTTATCTTATCTTATCTTATCTTATCTTATCCTATCTATCTATCTATCTATCTATCTATCTATCTATCTATCTATCTATCTATCTATCTATCTATCTATCTATCTATCTATCTATCTATCTATCTATCTATCTATCTATCTATCTATCTATCTATCTATCTATCTATCTATCTATCTATCTATCTATCTATCTATCTATCTATCTATCTATCTATCTATCTATCTATCTATCTATCTATCTATCTATCTATCTATCTATCTATCTATCTAATGTACTAAGACGTACGGCTAATTATATTGACTTGTATTGCAGACTTCCCACAACAAGTATTGTACTGTAGATATCATTGTTGTACAGAAGGGTGTGGCAGAATGAGAGATGGCACAGTACACCAGCACAGCAACTATACACCTTACAGTATGTATGCTAAGAACAAAGACGTTAGTATAGCTACAGTAATGATGGTGGTCGCGTGACCAACTACTATTACTAACGTCTCCTTTCTTTTGTCGTCAGCACATAGACTCACCCTCCGTCCCTTTGTCTGTCTCCTCCAAAACACATTTCTACCTCTACCTCTTAATCATCAAACCATCTCTCTCTCTCTCTCTCTCTCTCTCTCTCTCTCTCTCTCTCTCTCTCTCTCTCTCTCTCTCTCTCAAATCAAGTCAAAAGCGCTTTATTCCATAAAACCCCTTGGGGCACGTGGACACAATACAAATGAATAAAAATAAAGCATAGAATAATTATAGAACACACGAAATGCAACACAAAACGTGTATACTGTACATATATTCCAAAAAGCATGAGATAATCATTGACACAGGCATTCCAGAAGGCACATGATAAACATTGGCAATATACAAAGTCATTATTATGATGCAATGCCAGCCTAATACATAAAAAGTATGTCCACAAAACCGGATCTCAAATCGCACGCATTCTCTCGCAAGATTGGGTGAGAGTGAAGAAGAGGGAAGTACACATTCGTAAATTTATTTTTCTCTCTCTCCTTAGGAAAAGAGAGAAACAGACAGACGCTGCACATACACACACACACACACACACACACACACCCACACACACACACACACGCACTTCTCTGGTTAGTGTATAACAAACAATACACGAGGCTTACGCCAATATAAACTACAGCACATGTTGTCAGGCTTTAGTGCGTGAAATACCTACACTGCATTGAATAATTTACAAAGGTTTACAATTAACTTTAAACATTAAAATACTTTAATTCTTTGATTAATAACGTAGGAGAAACATGATTGACTATGATGCGGAGGAAGGTAAAAATAAATTAATTAAATAAATAAATAAACACGTAAATAAATAATGCACAGGGGAAGAACAGCAGAAAACGGGTAGGAAAAACAAAAGAAGAGGGCAGGAAGAAAAGGCTGAGGTTGGAGTTTGGGAGAGGGGGGGGGGGAGAGGTAGGGGCAGAAAAGATTGGGGGATTTGGTGAAGGGGAGTTGGGAGGATGTGAGTGCATCTGGAAAAGCATCCATCAGAAAGAACAGGAAAGGTAAAATACAACAGGCACTGGTACAATGACTTGCGTCACAGCCTGGCATTTACGTGGAATCTTGATTCAGTCATAATATGACAGCTTCCACAGTACTCGCAGATCAAGCTTTGAGACTGGAAAAGAAGTAGAAGAGGAACAAGAAGCAGAAAAAGAAGAAGAAGAAGAAGAAGAAGAAGAAGAAGAAGAAGAAGAAGAAGAAGAAGAAGAAGAAGAAGAAGAAGAAGAAGAAGAAGAAGAAGCACAAGATACACAAGACACACAAGACGAAAAATCACAAGAATAAAAAGAACAATAAGAACTTATGATGATGATGATGATGATGATGATGATGATGATGATGATGATGACGACGATGACGACGATGACGATGACGATGATGATGATGATGATGATGATGATGATGGATAGCACAGATATCCACGACTTGTGTTTTAGAAGAAAAAATTCCCCCTCCTCCGACCTCTTCTCCCCCAACTCATTCCCACCCCTCTTTCTCAATGCTACAGTGGCCAGATGGACAAAGAAGAAACACAACGAAGAACTAGAAGAATACGTGCAGCAAAAACAAGAACAAAAACATCCAGAAGAATAAGAAGAACAACAGACGGGAGCCTGAAAAACCCAAAGGAGACAGCAAGCTTACTTCTCGATATGACATTAATTAAGTATATTACCTCCGCACAAGTCCAAAGTTATGAATTGGTAGCATGCACGCACTTAGGAAATAAAATTTAAAACTCAAATATAGATATTGAGGCAAGATAAAGGACTAAAACTTAAAACTCAAAGATAGATATTGAGGCAAGATAAAGGACTAAAACTTAAAACTAAAAGATAGATATTGAGGCAAGAGAAAGGACTAAAATTTAAAACTCAAATATAGATATTGAGGCAAGAGAAAGGACTACAATTTAAAACTGAAAGATAGATATTGAGGCAAGAGAAAAGACTAAAATTTCAAACTCAAAGATAGATATCGAGGCAAGAGAAAGGACTAAAATTTATAACTCAAAGATATATATTGAGGCAAGAGGAAGGACTAAAATTTAAAACTGAAAGATAGATACTGAGGCAAGAGAAAGGAATAAAACCTAAAACTCAAAGATAGATATTGAGGCAAGAGAAAGGACTAAAACTTAAAACTCAAAGATAGATATTGAGGCAAGAGAAAGGACTAAAACTTAAAACTCAAAGATAGATATTGAGGCAAGAGAAAGGACTAAAATTTATAACTCAAAGATATATATTGAGGCAAGAGGAAGGACTAAAATTTAAAACTCAAAGATAGATACTGAGGTAAGAGAAAGGACTAAAACTTAAAACTCAAAGATAGATATTGAGGCAAGAGAAAGGACTAAAACTTAAAACTCAAAGATAGATATTGAGGCAAGAGAAAGGACTAAAACTTAAAACTCAAAGATAGATATTGAGGCAAGAGAAAGGACTAAAGCTTAAAACTCAAAGATAGATATTGAGGCAAGAGAAAGGACTAAAACTTAAAACTCAAACATAGATATTGAGGCAAGAGAAAGGACTAGTATATGTATCAAGGACTGAAGGGAAAGAAGTTGGGGAGGTTTAGGGGATGGTGGACCAGTTATGGCGGCGAGTTGGGGTGTGAGGGTCATGGAGGAAAAAAAGGGGAGGGGCAAAAATTAAACTTTTTGATCTGTGAAAACTATCCTATCACCCAAACTTTAAACAGCGTAGGCGATTTTAGATTTATGAATTATTTGAAATACTACCCTCAAGTCTCAGCAGTCATTTTAATGGAAATGTTGAAAGCCTGATTGATGGATGAGTTGTACACATACCATAGTGAACTGAAGATTACACAACAACAACAACCAAATTAAGTTGAAAAATTAATAATAATAATAATAATAATAATAATAATAATAATAATAATAATAATAATAATAATAATAATAATAATAATAATAATAATAATAATAATAATAATAATAATAATAAATGCAATAAAATACAAGACAATGCAATACAACTTTACTGTTCACACAAAAAAATTTACATACATCTGCCTTTTTTTCTCGTCGTCTATATATATTACAAAGTTTTCAAAATGACTGATAAACAAGTGATACAAAAATTAATGAAAAGTTGTTCATAAATATATAACTCTCATATATAAACAGACCATAAACAGTAAACTATAATAGTATCACACTCACATCATGGACATTTTAAATGATTAACAATAGTGTGATTTGCTGAGTTAGCGGTGAGTAAAATTATGGGCATTTTTAGTACCATTTAATTCCACTTACTCATCTTTTTTTCTTTCTCAGTTATCCTCCTCTTTCTTCTTCTTCTTGCCTTCCTCTTCATCCCGTTTCTTCGTTAGCATTCTCCTCCTTACTCACACAAATGCAGGTGCTAAAATTGCGAAGATCTAATTCTTGGTCGTATTAGCGAAGAGCGTTTGTACGTCATTTGGCATGAGAGATGGTTACAGGTATGCATCGGAGTTCTCAATTCCCCTAGGAGGCCGGGGCACGTCGGCGCTGACCTTTCTCCCTTGTTTATGTATCTGTTGGAAATCTGCGTCCGTCCGTCTTTTGTTCTTCTTTTCCCCCTACCCCAAATATACAATTGCCTACCTACGAGGTCTACACACCCGCACATCCCAAACCTACACACACACACCCACACACGTACACACACACACACATACATACATACATACATACATACACATACGCTCGCACACAATCCATTAAACACCCCAAAACTCTCTACCATAAACTACAAACACATTCCAAATCCACCCGAAGTTACCCATTCACCCGTCAAAACTCTTTCCAGCCTGTCAACCGTTGTCTCACATTTTTAGCGCAAGAAAATGTAATATTTCTATGCCGACCAAAAGGTAGCACTGGAAGTAAATTCACCTTGGAACACAGGACTGCAGTAATAACTGAACACTATATAGCATAATTCTTAACAAATGCCATACTACAAGAATTCATGGAACGACAAAAAATATATATCTTTCCTCTTAATTTTTTCTTCACACCCCCTCTCCCTCCCCCCACAGATATATATTTAGTGCCTATGTGTGTGTCACAATGAGTGGAGACAAAACAACAAAACAAAATTTAAATGAAAACATTTAGCCGTCAACTGCTAATCAAATTGTTAGAATCAATGAATAACGCTGACGATCAGTTAATCATGTAGATTTCGCGACAAAATCAGATTATAAAAAAATGAAGGAACAGTTTTAAGTCGACCAAAAATTCGTAATGAAAATTATTCAGCATTAACGGAAGTATTTGTTACAAGATTCTATCTTCAACCAATAAAACTATGTCATTCTACTTATTTTGTCAGCATTGTAATTAATATTTAATCATTTTGCAAATAACATTACAGAACATTAAAATCTCATTGTAACAGCGTAAACGGATTACATTTAGACAATTAGTATCAGAACTACAATAATACTATTATCAGTACAACTTATGTTAATCTGATGAATAAAATTTGATACAACAACAACAATACTATTATTTGCACGAAAATGTGATTTTAATTCTCTAATTGTTTTATATGTCAGTTATCCGCTCTTATTAATATAGGCCTAAATGTTTATTTCATTCTCTAATTTTTACATATATGTCAGTTATACACTGTTATTAAAGTTTAAGCACTTTCTTTTTAATAAAATTTTGCCGGATTTATATAATAATTGTATCATATCAGTTATCACATCTCATGGAATTATAAACACTATATTTGTTATTAAACTTTTACGTGTTTTAATTCGGTAATGGGTTACCACTTGTAAACGCTTATTAAATTTTAATTAATTAATCAAAGTTTATCAGTTCGTTAATAAAGTGTTCATAAGAGATACAATAAGACTCGCCTTCATTAGTGTAATCATATGACATCTTTTCCATCCACATACCAACAATTTAGTCTACAGTAGCCATTGAAATTGGCTGGGAATTTAATACTGTGAAGATTAATATAACTAATTAAAGGTATGTGTCAAGACCAGTACCTAGATGCATAACTCCATGGTTTCCTAATAGCGACTGATTGGTGCCTACTGCTACTACTAGTCCTATAACAGAACTCAACATCTTTGGCCTTCTTTATTGTCCTGTTGACGTCTGCTCTAACCGCATAATCATATTATTAGTCTATATTAGCCATTAGTTAGTTAGTCATTGTTTGTAGGGTCCAGCGGATTGCAAAGAGCCGAATACGGACCACAACTTGTTTGAAAGGGGGCTCACCCCTGATCCGTATCAAAAATCTGCTGAAACAGCCCTAATGGTAACACTGAAGGCACTCCACCAGCCGGTCACTTTACAATAATGGAATCCCAGGCAGGGGACGCTGAGGCTGCAATCTAATTTATCGAACCCCCGTTAACACAAAAAAATTTAATAAATAAACATCATTATACAATATTAACAAAACACATACATATACAATGCCTACATTGCTACAAAATAATACCATAGAAAGCCCTAGTGACCATTTTGAAGAAAGTGTCCAATATTCCCAAGCTGACCAAACAGACCCCATACACAAATGAGGAATATCGGGAGAGTTTTCAAGTTTTAAATAAAAAAGGTGGGTAACCGGTCTAGCAAAAGAAGATAGTAGATTGACAGAACAGATTAGGAACTAGAAAGAACAAATGAGAATGGCACAAACAGTGGTAATTTAAAGCACTAAATTTGCACAAACTGGGGATAATATTTTTAAAGACAATCCCCTGGTTGTGTATTAGCCATGGAAATTGATTAGAAACGTAACAGTGTCAAGATTAATATATTATATTATTATATATACTAATATGATAAGAGCCGAAGACGATGGAGTTAATTTCTACTGTTAGTATTTCGCTATTGGTTCTTTGTTATCTACATGTATACATGTGGAAATAATATGATGCATAACGATAATACATTCATAATAACTAGGACGAATGTGATGATAATGATGATGATTATGCTTATGATGATGGTAATCATCATCATCATCATCATCATCATCATCATCATCATCATCATCATCATCATCACCATCATGATCATCATCATAATATTAATAATAATAATAATAATAATAATAATTATTATTATTATTATTATTATTATTATTATTATTATTATAATTATTATTATTATTATTATTATTATTATTATTATTATTATTATTATTATTATTATTATTATTATTATTATTATAATAACAGAATTCCAATGAAGTGTAATGTAATTTCCAGGTAAAAATTAAATCCAACCGAATAATCATAAAATGCAAATAAACGTAAAGAGCCAACATTTTTGTGTATTTATTATTGAATTGATAAATGAAGATTATTTTGCAAAATAAAACCTTTTTTTAAAACTAGAATTCTGGTGCTTACATCTGTTGAAAACGGGCAGTTAGTGATGGAGCAATCAGAAGGATACGGGATGCACACTAGGCAATCATCTATATTACAGGATTACTGGACTACAGGCTTGCAACATTACAAGCTTACGTGTACATAATGTTATATGCCTTATCACGTGATCGTTCGTTTAGTTCATTGGTGTGAACACCTATTCCGTCACAATGGCATAAAGAGATATTAAGAGCTTTAAAGCAATACAGGTTCGTACTTATTAACAAATATGCAGAAAATTTTCGACCTGCAGAAAATTTTTGACCTACCAGTAAAATGTGCGCTTATCAGCAATGCTGCATCTATTTATATGTATTATAGTAATTGACAATTTGATTGACCAAATGCTGTTTTAAAATATTCAGTTATTCTTTATATTAATGAGGAGAGGTGTACAATTGTGAATTCTTGCTAATAATATTAATATGTAAATGTACGCAAAGGTAATCATAAGCATTATTCAATTGGGTATAATTTACGTTTACCATACCTTTAAAAAAAAGGCTTCGTTAGATCTTTAACTACATGTAAATTAAGATCTAGGTAAGTCTCACTCTATCTATCTTTCTCTTTCCTTATCTTTCTCTATCTTTATCTTTCTTTATCATTCTCTATCTTTATCTATCTCTATCTTTCTCTTTCTTTATCTTTCTCTATCTTTATCTTTCTATATCGCTATCTTTCTCTATCTTTATCTTTCTCTATCTTTATCTTTATCTTTCTTTCTCTATCTTTATCTTTCCCTATCTTTATCTTTCTCTTATCTTTCTCTATACTTATCTTTCTCTCTCTAACGCTCCCTCTCTTTTTTCTCTCTCTCTTATACATACACACAAACACACTCACACACTCCATCTCTCTCCCCTCTCCCCACTCACTTTTTCATTCCTTTATTATTCTCTCTTCCCTTCCCCCTCTCTTTCCCTTCCCCCTCTCTTCTCTCACTCTCTCTTTATCTCACTCTCTCTTTCTCTCACCCTCTCTCTTTGTCTCACTCTCCCTTTCTCTCACACACCCACCACAAGCAAAGACAGCACTGAGCTATAAGCAGCCTTCTACTTCACAACTTACATGTAAGCCTATGCAGTGGATGCCGCCGCTGATGATGATTGTGTTAATTATTAATGACGCGGGCTGGTTCCAGGACGAAGGAAAAGACTCATCAACCACAAGCTTGTATCGGCAATTAACTGTAGCCAGCTCTTTCCTTCTGCAAATCACGGCACTGGCCACGACAATGGCCTCCATTAGCGCAATTCTCTTCACAAGCCTGGCTGAATATCTCAGCAAGAGCAAATCCTCCTAGAAGCAAGCTTAAATGCTTGCAGTTGTCCTGAACAAATTGTCGGTGCGTATCAAAGCAGTTAACGATCGCCTTGGGCAGCGTAGGTTAAATCCTGCTTCGTTCAGCGCCTTCAGCAACTTTTTGAGCGTGTAAAGCGCTATATAAAAACAGATGTTTACTTTTAGCATATATCTAGATAGGCGCGGTGGCCGAGTGGTTAGACCGTTGGCTTGCGGATCTGAAGGTCCCGAGTTCGAGCCCAGGCCGGGGCATTGTGTTGTGTCCTTGGGAAAGACACCTTATTCCCGTTTCCTACTCCTTCGGATGAGAGTATAAAACGAGGTCTAGTCTGTGTCGCATGCATTCCATCATAACGGACTTTAAAGATCCTGACGCTCATGTCCTAGACGGGTGAGTGCCGGTGACAAGAACACACCCAGCATGTACCTTGGGTAAAGCGCTTCACTTGGAACTGCTGTACTTTCGAAAATGAAAGTGCCCGAATTTCACTTTGGTGATAATAAAGTTGATAAAATAAAAATAAAATAAAAATCTAAATAAGACATTTTTTTAAAACCTTGTAAAAGGAGAACTGGCGTTTAAATGTCACCGGATATGTCCCGACCTTGGCTAAAGCTTTGTGCAGATGACCTGTAGTGTAAGATATGTCCCGACCTTGGTTAAAGCTTTGTACTTTGTGCAGATGATTTGTAGAGTAAGGTTGAAGATGTTCTGCGCAGCACAGCACCATTCCAAATCATAACTTTCACATTGCCATTCTCTTACTACTGTGCATGATACGTCTCAAAGGTATTTGTTACTGTTAGTCAACCTGACCACACAGCTACGTTAGAAATGATACCAACTAACCAATAAGATACGGCTGTCAAAAAGGATAGTCGTTGCAGCTAAAGTAATGTCCAAATCCAAAATAATTCTCCACATTGACGCCTGTCGCGAAAGTACATTTAAAAGTACACGGACATTGTTTTATTTCAAATGTAGTTCATTGGTCTTCCTGCAGATAATGAACACCATTCTTGTTCATTGGTAATACAATTCCT
>CM072519.1:6162641-6240141 GCA_036898135.1 Oncomelania hupensis | reverse complement strand
TGTTTTAGTCAAGAAAATGACGTCGCGTCACATAATTATATATTATATTCTAAATGGAAATTTCAAGCGTAGAAACTGACCATCTCCATATACATGTATATTATAAAGCATCCCAAACAAGAGTACGTCATTCAAAAACATTTAAAACAAAAAGTAAATCTATTAAAATTTAGACGAGAGAGAAAAAAACTCTGCCCAAAGTCAGACAACCTACGGACAACCCACAGATGCCTCTTCATACCGAGTTTGGCCTTAGAGTGTGATGAGCATCAAAAGCAGGGTGAAGTCAGAGTTTGGGGGATTGTGGGAGTTCCATCGCACTTTCGCAACTTTGCTTTCCGCCAGGTGACAACAAGACAAGTGTGCAGTGTAAAGGAATTTTTTTTTAAAGTTCGATGAAGAAAAAAAGAAGAGGGATGGAAAGACAGTAGGTGAGAGAGATAAAGGGAGAGAGAGACAGAGACAGAGAGGGAAGGGGTTGAGGGGAGGGGGAGTGGACAGTGAAAGACAGAGTTGTTGGAGAGAGAGGGCAGGTACAAATATACCTCTGTAAGGTTCTTCAAATATTTATCCAAAACAACAGTGATGGAAAGACAGAAGATTGTTAAAAATAAAAACGGTGGAGGGAAAAAAAGAAGTGGGTAAGAATACAGGTGAGAGAGAGCGAGAGAGGAGAGAGAGAGAGACAGAGACAGAGATGAGAGAGAGGTGAGAGGAGAGAGAGAGAGATAGAAAGACAGACAGAAATGAGAGAGAGAGGTGAGAGGAGAGAGAGAGAGAGGTGAGAGGAGAGAGAGAGAGAGACAGACAGAGAGACAGAGATGAGAGAGAGAGGTGAGAGGAGAGAGAGAGAGAGAGAGAGAGAGAGAGAGAGAGAGAGAGAGAGAGAGAAGAGACAGGTGAGAGAAATGGAGACAGACATAAAAATGTTAACAAGACAGTGCAAGAAAGACAAAGGAAATGAGAAAAGAAGAAAACTTTAGATTGAGGCATGTTCATCAAAACAATGATGGATAATGTTTATAAACCAAACAGTCTTATCGTACCATCAGTTGCAATACATTACGCTCGCAAACAATTGCATCTTTCGGACAATAATTATTCCTAATAATATTTCGGACATTTGAATACATCAACTTAACATTAG
This sequence comes from Oncomelania hupensis, assembly GCA_036898135.1. Taxonomy (NCBI): domain Eukaryota; kingdom Metazoa; phylum Mollusca; class Gastropoda; order Littorinimorpha; family Pomatiopsidae; genus Oncomelania; species Oncomelania hupensis. The sequence goes on along the minus strand of CM072519.1, from coordinate 6,238,994 downwards.
GCCTACTCGTTTTTGGACAGCGCCGCACACCGTTTGTGAACACACTTTTATTAGTATGCTCTATTTAAATGTGTATTTATTAATGACTTCTTTTAATACATATTTAATATAAACGTTTTTTTTCTCCTTTGTTTTCTTCAATTCAAGCAATCGGTGGTTTCGTCAGATGTCAACGATTGGTAATCAATACGAAAGTAATTTTATTTTTGTTTTAAAAGATGAAACGCCATCCAAAATTTTATTTGAAGGCATTTAAACCCTCGTTAAGTATACTTTGATTTAAACATAATTGTTATTCAAATAAAACAAACAGAGCATTACATATAATAGAAAAAAGCTACACAAAAGTAAAGCTTAAATAAGTGCTATTGTACCAACAGTCAATTATATTCTAATTTCGACCAGCACTTTCAGCAGTTCTTTGTCTAATAAGTATGCTATATAAGAAGAATTGATTTGATGTTTTATAACATATTTGATGCCATTTTCAACATTATGATAAATGTATTAGCCACTTTCTGTATAAACGGATTTAAAGTCCGCAAACAATGCCACAGGAAATCTTATACTATAATGATGATATTGTTTGCGGTTTAACTGTATAAGTTATAGGCCTACTTTGGAACACTAACAAAATGATATCTGTCTGAAATTACCCTGGGCTGTACAAATCAGGTAGCGATCACTGAAAAATACCGTGTACAAATCAAGCAGGTATCATCAGTATCACTGAAAATACCCTGTACGAATCAGGTAGACCTATCAACGCATGAATAATTTTGGATTGTTCTTTCACAGCGCTAGCTTCAGCTAGAGAAATGCTCAAAGCAATGCAAGTCTCGATGTATTACGAACAATATAGGATTAAATGTAAGTTTTCAAAACAGGGGTAAAGATTTTGCAAGAATGGGAGGAGTTTTAGGATCAATGGGTTCCGTAAAACAAATACTTTGCTCAGTACACAACATCAAACTATACTTTGCCGAATTATTTTCCAATTTAAATGAGTAATTCCCAAAATTGGAGGGGGGAAAAATCAGCAAAATAAAAACCAAAGACATGAATAAAACATTGATTTAAAGAAATACATCAATAAGTTACGAAAGATAAGGACAGAAGAAACACTGCGCAGTAGGAATGACGATAAAACACACAGACAAAACCACCAGATGAAACTTTAGACACCAAATCCAATCGACAAGCGATATTTCTTGGAGAGAAAATTGTTCATTTAAAAGCTATTTAAACTTTATATTAAAAGTAAACGGTAAAGAAAAAAAAAGGAAAAGATTCTTTTTTTAAGTTGAAAAAAGTTTTCAAAACTTACCGAGTTATTCAAAGTTTACAAACTCCATTTATCAAGTTCCGCTCAACCTGGCAAGATAGCTCCGATTAAACAAACAAATCGAAGACAAGAATTCCAAATTCACAACAAAACAAACATAATAACAACAATGTTTTGCCCCAGGGGCAGGAATAAGACCTCTCTGGGCTACCAGTAATTTGAAGATGCTTCGGTTGATGATGCAAAACGACGAGTGGAGAAGGCAAAACAAAAAGTGATGTAACAAAAGAGGAATCCAAGTTGGTGCTGCTGATATCAACAAATTAATAAGACTGATGTGGTCACCGACGACGATAATGATGAACACTAGAGGTGTCGTCACTAAAGACGAGGGGGATAACAATAGTAGTCACCGACGACGATGACGATGATGGTGATGATAATGCCGCTGCGGTAGCAAGTAGAATTAGGTACTAGGATCAAATCCGACATGCACTGCTGCTGATGGATAAGCGTAGACAACACTGTATTTCAGTAGGTGTAGCCCCTGGGAGGATGTTGATGACAGCTGTATAAGAAGACAGAAAGTAGTAGTAGTAGCCTATAGAAAGAGTTGCACAAGAAATCCACAAACACAACAAAATCCACAGACGGCCGAGTCGTCGACAATGAATATTATAAAACTGAAAAGCGAGAGAGCACTCTTCCTCGTGGTCACGCCTTGTCGCTTGCTTGCCACATGGACGAACGGACGGACGGAGGAGGGTAGCAGCAAAGAGATGGAAAGAAAGAAAAATCACAACAACGCTACTAGCAGGGATCGCAGATCAAATCGAAGAAGAGAGAGTTACTTGTTTAGTGAGTGGAAGTAGAGTTGCGGGCTGGAGATGAGACAACAGAGAGAGAGGGGAGGGTTGCAGGGGGGGAGAGAGATACAAATGAAGGAGACATAATGAAAGCAGTTCTAGATCTCAGAGAGAGAGAGAGAGAGAGAGAGAGAGAGAGAGAGAGAGAGAGAGAGAGTAGACTAGCCTCGTTGAGTGAAGTGACTGACTGACTGACTGCATACAACGGCGCCTAAGCGCCACCACCGTCGTGGGGCAGTCGAGTCGCGGTGGGGCGGTTTTCAGCCGTGCGAAAGGAGGAAATCAGTGTCACTGCTGGAACAAAAAAACTAGATGAAGGGTATGGAGAGAGGGAGAGAGAGCGAAACACGGAAGAGGATGAAGAGAATTGAGGGAAGAGGCTGATAGGGGAAGGGTTAAAAAAAAATCTTCCTTCTCGCTATCGCTTCAGTTGCTGCTTGCCCGTTCTCTAGTAGCGCAGGCTCCGAGCTCCGACTTGACGATTCTCTTTTAACGCGGCGTCGGCCGAGGCCTGCTTGTATTGCTATTGCCGTACCACCCCACACGCGCCACAATGCTACTAACTACCGACCCCTCTGCTTCTTCTTTCATAAAGATGCAAGAGAGAGGGCACGGCTCCAACAAGGATGCGAGGAGAAGGAAAGAAGCGGGGACAGGGATGGATGGTGTGAGAGACTTAATGAAGCCCCCCCCCCCCCTCCCTCCCTGCCTTCCCCAACCCACTCCTCGCCATTTCTCTGCAGTCCTGCTACGCCCAATATCTCTCTCTCTCTCTCTCTCTCTCTCTCTCTCTGCATCCCACCAGAGTCGTTTGAGGTCACGGGCTTCGCATGATGGTGGGAGTTAACGGTACCACTAGTGTTGACCATCATCATCATCGGTAGCAACATCGCAACTGACTAGTGACTGTGCCAGACTAGTCTGATAATGGGATCTTAAAGCTAACAAGTGTGCTTTTAGACTTTTCCTTCCTAGAATATATATGTTTATATGACAACAAGTATGTAGCGTCGCTGATGTCATCAACGACATCCCTGTGATCACCAATATTCTCAGCCTTATTGGCAATATCAGTAACGTCAATCAATAGCAACAGTCAGAAACTGACGAAGTGTTACCCCCGTTATATCAAATAAGTCCATTATACTCTCTTCTTTTATCAACTTTATCCTACAATGAAAAGACAGTTCAATATTCTCAAACATGATTTCCCATCGAAAGTGACCGTTAGACTGCCTTGTACTCCAATGGATACGTGATTGCCTCGTTGGAATCTTTTCTTGCACTCAATATGTTAGCCTGACCACAACTTCGTCATGATACATTTCGTCGTCAATTATTTTATCATTACGGTAGATGAAAACGGGGAGAAATAGAAGAGTGGGCGGCTACATGCGATATGTTGATTGATCAAACCATTTCTGAACTGTTGCCATTAAAGGCAACGAACAGATCGAAAATATTGACACCACGAAAACACAGTGGAACATACGATTACAGAAAATACAGTCATCTAACAACGATACCATCGCTAATTAGCATTGATTTTGAACAAAATCACAATACTATAGGAAACATTGTGTGGAAAACTCCACATTTTAATGTTTTATGAAAATTGAAAAAATCTGGTAGTACATGAGTTAATGTTACCCATATCACTTAACACAAAGGCATTGCATTCTAAACACTTGGCGCCTTTATTTCCTCTTTTTCCAGTCTCACACGAATACTATAGTTTTAAAACAAAGCCATTACGTGGTCCAATTGTGTGCCTATGAGCTAATTAATTTCGATTGGGGCAGTGCCGCTATTATGCACCACGCACCTCCGCTACGACACAAGACCCGCTATGTCCCGCGACCTTTATCGATTTTGTTATTTTGACGTCATCTATCGCTTTCTTCCTCCCGTCGGGGTCGGGGGGGACTACCGTCGTAATTACTGCACTAACCGTTGTTGTTCTGTCCTCTCGCCGGCTAGACTGACAGCCACAGATAGGGTAAGCACAGTGGTGGAGGGGGGTGGAGGGTGAGGGGGAGAGGGATGGGTGGTGGGAAGGAGGTTGAGGGTAAATGGGAATGAAGAGAAGAAAGAAGAGGTAAGATTGGGAGAGATAGGGAGAGGTAAGATTGGGAGAGATAGGGAGAGGCAAGATTGTGTGAGATAGGGAGAGGCAAGATTGGGGGAGAGATAGGGAGAGGCAAGATTGGGGGAGAGATAGGGAGAGGTAAGATTGGGAGAGATAGGGAGAGGCAAGATTGGGGGAGAGATAGGGAGAGGCAAGATTGGGGGAGAGATAGGGAGAGGCAAGATTGGGGGAGAGATAGGGAGAGGTAAGATTGGGAGAGATAGGGAGAGGCAAGATTGGGGGAGAGATAGGGAGAGGCAAGATTGGGGGAGAGATAGGGAGAGGCAAGATTGGGAGAGATAGGGAGAGGTAAGATTGGGGGAGAGATAGGGAGAGGCAAGATTGGGGGAGAGATAGGGAGAGGCAAGATTGGGGGAGAAATAGGGAGAGGTAATATTGGGAGAGATAGGGAGAGGCCAGATTGGGGGAGAGATAGGGAGAGGTAAGATTGGGAGAGATAGGGAGAGGCAAGATTGGGGGAGAGATAGGGAGAGGCAAGATTGGGGGAGAGATAGGGAGAGGTAAGATTGGGAGAGATAGGGAGAGGTATGATTGGGAGAGATAGGGAGAGGTAAGATTGGGAGAGATAGGGAGAGGCAAGATTGGGGGAGAGATAGGGAGAGGTAAGATTGGGAGAGATAGGGAGAGGTAAGATTGGGAGAGATAGGGAGAGGTAAGATTGGGAGAGATAGGGAGAGGTAAGATTGGGAGAGATAGGGAGAGGTAAGATTGGGAGAGATAGGGAGAGGTAAGATTGGGAGAGATAGGGAGAGGTAAGATTGGGAGAGATAGGGAGAGGTAAGATTGGGAGAGATAGGGAGAGGTAAGATTGGGAGAGATAGGGAGAGGTAAAGATAGGGAGAGATAGGGAGAGGTAAGATTGGGAGAGAAAGGGAGAGGTAAGATTGGGAGAGATAGGGAGAGGCAAGATTGGGAGAGATAGGGAGAGGTAGGATTGTGAGAGATAGGGAGAGGTAAGATTGAGAGAGATAGGGAGAGGCAAGATTGGAAGAGAACGTGTGAGGATGACAGAGAGAGAGAGAGAAAGAGAGAGAGAGAGAGAGAGAGAGAGTTTGTGTGTAAAGAGAGTAAAAAGAGAGAAAGAGAGGAAGGGGAGGTATGTTTTCAGTGTGTTTGTGTGTGTGTACGAGAGTGTGCATTCATGTGTGTGTGTGTGTGTGTTAGAGGGGTACACATATATATGTGTAGGTGTGCGCGCTTGTGAGTGTGAGCGCGCGCGTGTGTGTATACAAGGGTTAAGGAATGAGTTCAGTAGCTTAAATCACTCAGGCGGAACACTTCTCCCCTCATTCTCCTCTCCCCTCCCCTAAAGTGCTCAGAAGCAGCACAATCGGCGACAGCGACAACGACCATGCAGTGGCAGTTGCAGCAGTGGCTTATGTTGGCTTCCTAAACGTCGACACACCACCATAAGGTCTCCGTAGGTATCCATTTCCATTTCGCGAACGGCAGCGATAAACAACAGGCAAACGCCATAAGATTTTGATTTTTTTTAAAAGAAAAAAAAAGGTTATATTATATGGTAGTATGAAAGAAAAGAAGAAGAGATAGGAAGGAGAAGTAAATAAGAGAAGAAGAAGAGAAGAAGAAGAAGAAGAAGAAGAAGAAGAAGAAGAAGAAGAAGAAGAAGAAGAAGAAGAAGAAGAAGAAGAAGAACAACAACAACAACAACAACAACAACAACAAGGAGGAGAAGAAGAAAAAACACAAAAAGAAGAGCACACACACACACACACAAAACATCTACAAGATGATGATGATGATGATGATGATGATGATGATGATGATGATTGCAAACCAGGATTACTATAATATTACTGCGCTTTATACTTAATAACTAACATGTCTTAGTGTCTCTACCCTGTCTTCCTGTTCTGGGGTATTGTATTCTTGTTCTACCTCATTGAATGATACTGATAATAATGTTACTGCACACGCCGTTGTACGAATTCAGGTGTGTGCACACATTCAGTCTGTTTGTTAACAACGGAAACCATTCATTCAGAGAAGAGCTAGACGGAAGAGAAGGATATGGTATGGTCATACAATCCAGTAATGACCATACCATCTCCTCATCTTCCGTCTTGTTCTTCTTTGGGTTTGTCTTTTTACTTCTCTCTCTCTCTCTCTCTCTCTCTCTCTCTCTCTCTCTCTCTCTCTCTCTCTCTCTCTCTCTCTCTCTCTCTCTCTCTCTCACTCTCTCTCATTCTGTCTCTCTCTCTTCGTAGTCGTCCACCTCCTTCCTATTCTTCGTTCCCGTTTTGTTGAATTCTTCCTATATAGCGATTTTCCAGCTCTAAAGCTGCTCCGATAAAGGGTCGAACTCACACCGCCCAACGCCTTTGGCGTATCGTCTGACGCCCAAACCACTGACCACTTCTTTTCTTCTTTATTCTCGTCGTCCTTGTCCTATGAATTCTTCTTCCCCCACCGCCCACCCCCCCTTCTTTATCTTTGTCTTCTTTTTCATTCTTATCATCTTTGTTTCTTCTTCTCACATTTCTCCTCTTTCTTTGTTTTTTTATTTTTGTATCTCTTCCTCCTCCTCTTCCTCTTCTGTGGCCACATTGCTGTCACGCAAAACGGTGTTTAAGGACAACGCAGCGGGTGACGCAACAAATGGCGGTGGATGGGGTGGAGGGTGAGGTGGGCAGGAGAATGGTCTTTACAAAATCCTTCATAGTGGCTGATACATAAAGGTCCACTAAACCCCAACGTCAAACAAAACAATGTTCAATCAAAACAAACAAATAAACAAATAAATAAATAAATAAATAAATAAACACCCACATAAATGTGCACCCGGGCGTGCAATCATGAATACAAAAAATGCGCGTGAATAATGATTATAATTTACTTATAAACACAAACCCACACGTCCTCAGAGAGAGAGAGAGAGAGAGAGAGAGAGAGAGAGAGAGAGAGAGAGAGAGAGAGAGAGAGAGAGAGTGTTTGTGTGTGAGAGAAGGGGGGGGGGTGAAGGAGGGAACGAACGGGAGGTAGGGAAGAGGAGAGAGATATGGACAGAGGCAGACAGAGAGACCAACAGACGAGACAAGGCAACGGCAGACAGAGAATAAAATTATTATATTTTTAGGATGAAGAAAGCAGTCTGATTTGATAAAAGAGTGACTTCAAAGGATTATATTTATAGTTCTATTTGCCGCTTTCTATATTATCGTGTTTTGAGATGATGTTTGTTGGTGGGCCTTTCATTGTAAGGGATTTTACCATGACAGCCCTGAAGCTTCAGTGTAACGCCATCCTTGACATTGAAGCTTGAGCTCTGCAAACTTTCCTTCATTTTGGCACAGTAGATTATCGAAGAAGAAGAAGAAGAAGAAGAAGAAGAAGAAGAAGAAGAAGAAGAAGAAGAAGAAGAAGAAGAAGAAGAAGAAGAAGAAGAAGAAGAAGAAGAAGAAATTTTCCTTTTTTTGTGGAATAAAGATTTCTTGACTTGACTTGAATTTTTTAGTTATTTATTCATTGTTTATATTTATTTATTTATTTATTTATTTTATTTACCTTATTGTCCCTTTTCCATAGGGAAATTCTGGGCCGCCTCCCCTGGGGAAAGCGTAGTCGCAGCCTGTGGCGCGCCCAAACCCAACCTAACTAACATTAGTTGTGATTTTGAAAATTTGCGGGGAAGCAAACCGGAGTGCCCGGAGAAAACCCCCGAGACGTTGCCCGAGTCGAAAGTAAATAATATTTGGAGAAACATAACGCCCAACTGCGGGCTCGAACCCACACCTGTCAGGCGCCATTGGTTTCTGGCCTGTGGACAAGTCAAGTTAGTCCTGCCTTAGCCCACTTGGCCACAACACTCAGGTCCCGCGGACTGCAAAGAGCCGAATCGGTACCACAAAATCAGGACCATAACTTGGTTGAAAGAGGACTCACCCCTGATCTGTATAAAATATCTGCTGAAACAACTCTAACGGTAACACTGAAGGCACTCCACCAGCCGGCCACTTTGCAATAAAGGCATCCCATGCAGAACACGCGGAGGCTTTACTCTAGTTTATGGAACCCCCGTTTACAAAAACAAAATAGAATATAACATCATCATAAAATATTAACGAAACACATACATATAAACTGCCTGCATTGTTAAATACTAATATCGTAGAAAGCCCTAGTGACCATTTGGCAGAAAGTGTCCAATATCCCCAGACTGACCCAACAGACCCAATATACAACTGAGTAGTTGTAGAGTTTTCAAGAAAAAAGGTAGGTGACTAGTCTAGCGAAGAAGATACATGTAGTAGATTGATAGAACAGAGTAGGAATGAGAAAGAAAAAAAGAGAAAGAATTTAAAGCACTGAATTTCCAAAAATTGGGGATATTATTTACACAGTAACCCCTAGCACCTCCACGGGGGAAAGAAGAAGAAGAAGAAGAAGAACTGAGCATCTCAGCAAGCCAGAACAAGCGGGTGCGCTGGCTCTGGTGACCTGAGAAACTGTGATGTAAATACTGGGGGTCTGTGCAGAGGGTAACTGGACCAAATGATGCGTGGCTGACAGGTGAGAGATGTCTTCAAACACAAAGCCAAAGCAAAGCGGAACGCAATAAAAAGTCAAAGCAAACTGACACTCTCTCTCCCTCTATCCCACGCGCGCGCCTGCACTCACACACATACATACACATTCACACGCGCATGCATATACACAGACATACACACTAAAAAGAAGTTTATATGCCACACACACGTGCCAAGGCTGCGACACACAAACGCTCTCTCCTTACCTCGTGCCAACTCCCCACCCCAACGCTCTCTCTCTCTCTCTCTCTCTCTCTCTCTCTCTCTCCCTCTCTCTCCTTCTCGCTCTTTCTCTCTCTTGCTCTCTCTCTCGATTTTTTCACAATTAAACCTTAAAACTCTTGATCTCTCTCTCGATTTCTTCACAATTAAACCTTAAAACAAAAGCTACAGTTATGCAGGTTGTCACTATAACATAATAATAAAGAATCCTACATGTAGGACTTTACAATTAGTGTTGACTGTGTAATATAATAGTACAGTATATATTCACGCCTGCATGTTCCAAGCCAGAAGCAACGAGCAATAAATAAAGGGTTGACACTGTTATCAGTAAGGCCCAACTGAAAGTGATTGAAAAATCCGGAATCGGTGTTAATCCAGTGGATTTTCTACCGCTGTGTTGATTGATAAATCATGCGCTCTCCTTACCCCAAAACCTAACCCAACGCTCAACGCTTTCCTCACCATTCTTCATAACTTGTAGTCTAACATTTTAACTGCGATATTGTCCTACCTTACATTTTTTTCCCCCCGGATTTTTGACCCCTCTCCTCTTTTCTCCCACTGTTGTACTGAGTCTCTCCACCAACCCGCCGCGCCCCCTCTCTCTCCCTCCCTCTCTCTCTATCTTCTCTCTCCACCACCCTTTCCTTCCCGACCAACCCACGGGCCCAATCCCCGGCTCAGTCACTCTCTAACACCTTTACAAACACAAACACAAAATGACGGTCACTCTGACAATAGAACGGAGATAAGACACACACGCACTGGGTAGTTGCAGTGTGGAAGAATGCTTTGGGCAATATAATAGAACTCCTTTCAAAACACAACAACAACTTAGGATTAAACATAACTGCGTTCCATTCTGAGTATCTGTTCATAGCTCAACCTCTGCCCCACTACAATATCACAGAGCGCGAAGTTGACTGTGTGAAAGACTTGATATCCTAGCTCTCTGACACTCAGTGTCTCCCCACTCTCTGACACTCAGTATCTCCCCGCTCTGCTACAATTCCAAGCTGTTTCCCATTCAATTTCGGTGAGCCTACCTATCCCTATCCTATCCTGTCCCGTAACCCGGAGGTCGTAGGGGCAACATAGCTGATCGTTTAACCAGCATACTCCATCTTTCTCTGTCCTCAGCAGCCCTGATGGCTTCGCTCAGTGTCAAACCAATCCATTCTCGAATGTTGTCCTCCAACCTCTTTTTCGGTCTCCCTCTTCTTCTACCTCCTTGCACTGTGCCTTGCAGAACGGTCTTTGCAAGGCCTGATGATCTGGTGACGTGGCCATACCATTGGTGTTTCCGTTTCTTCACCACTGTGAGCAGGTCATCGTGTTGTTAATTAGGTGTGTTGTGTGTTAATCAGTACAACTTATGTTAATCTGATGAATAAAAATTGATGCAACAACAACAACAACAAGTTGTCCAATGGGGAGCCTACCGCCGTAGCTCAATTGGTAGAGCGTTCGCCTGGCACACCGATGACCCAGGTTCGAATCCCGTGGTGGGCGATATAAAATGTGGCCATTTTCACTGTCCATTTTTAGCAGAATGATTGCTTTGGTGGTTCAGTGTTGATTCAGGTCCCTACCCCTCTTTCCCTGGGATGGTTATCCCCGTCTGCCATATCGCCAATGGTGGGTGTAGACGTTAAACCTCAATGTTTATTCAATTTTGGGGAGTCAGTCTTGCGTTCTCCAAGCTCTATATTCCTTCATGGCCTATGTCCTTAGGGCTAGGTCTATGTCCCCTTAAAGCAGTTTAGGTTTAGGGAGACAAGAGTTTGTGCAGAACACAAGTAGTAGGTTTCTCGCCTAGAAGCGTCTCGTCTAGAGGTTCTCGTCTAGGGGTGTCTCGTCTATATTCTTCCGACGTACACTAAACTTTAGCAAATAACAAATCAACCCAAACTGACATTTTTTGTTAAAATGGAATGGGTGGAGCGGTCCTACCACAAACAAGGCAATGTATTATCCGCATTTGGAAATGTGTTAACTAAATCCTCCGATGCCGAATCACAAACCTAGATATGGGGAGAAACAGACCTAGGAGAACATAGCCTGGGGTTCATAGAGCTGGTGGAACACAGACATCAAAGAACATAAACCTGGGAAATATAGGCCTAATAAATCTATACCTGGCGAGCCTTTATCTAGGGGAACACAAGGTGTGGGAACACCGGGTTAACACCATCATTTTTATGTGACAAAATCATCAAGAAATACAAACAATGCTTGTACGTTACATGTAATACGTTATTCAATAACTGTCATAAAAAGTTCTGGGATCTCAGGCATGGAGTCCAGGACAATACTAGCTTTCTCAGTTCAAAATGCATTGTAAACAATGGTCTTGGTCCAAGCTTAGTCTCAGAGTAGTCTCAGAATTTGTTTTGTTTCAGCCTATGTCTGTCAGTCCATTCTGAGGTAAAGGAAGACACTTTTACATAGTCATGGTTCCACTCACAGGAGTTGTGAGTAGCACAGCTTCTACTTGGACTATTCAACTGTGAAACATGATCGACTTCCGCCACGTGACTTATGCTCTGTACTAGAGACAGTCATTTTGTTTAATAATAAACATACCCATATATCTCAATGAAATAATCATTTATTTTAATTATTAGACATGAGAGAGAGAGAGAGAGAGAGAGAGAGAGAGAGAGAAAGAGAGAGAGAAAAAGAGAGAGAGGACATACAAAATAACAATAATCCCTAACGGATCATTTTTGGGTTGAGCAGGTAGCTTTAACACCAATATAAAATGGGGTGCATTACTTGATTATTACATTACATGATTATTGCTTTAGGTCCAGCGGACTATTCCGAGCCAAATCAGGACCAGTATAGCTGAATCAGGACCACAAAATCAAGACCCCAACTTCGCTGAAAGAGAACTCGCCTATGATCCGCATAAAAGATCTGCCAAAACAACCCTAGTGGTAACACCGAAGGCACTCCACCAGTCGGTCACTTTACAATATAGACATCCCACGCAGGGGACGCTGAGGCTATACTCTAATTTATCGAACTCCCGTTTACAAAAACAAAATAGAATATAAACATCATTATAACATATCAACAAAACATATACATATAAAATGCCTACATTGCCAAATAATAACATCATAGGAAACCCCAGTGACCGCCTGGCAGAAAGCGTCCAATATTTCCAAGCTAATCCAGCAGACATCACACACAAATGAGGATTTTTGTCCCGGACGAGTTTTCAAGAAAACAGGTAGGTGACTGGTCTAGCGAAGAAGAAGATAGTATAGATTGATAGAACAGAGTAGGAATGAGAAAGAACAAAGTAGAAAGACAGCGACAGTGGGAATTTAAAGCACTAAATTTCCAGAAAGTTGGGATACTATTTATACTGAAACCCCCGGCACCACCACGGGGGAAAATGGGGTGCAAGCAATCTTACACAATGCTGCTAATAAAAACAATAAACTATTGTACTATGTAGTTCAGCATCACGTACCTTTGACATCTATGGATTATGCTCGCAAATATCAATACATCGCAGAGTTTTTCCAGCAAAATGTTGTCAGGCTTGGATGTTTGTCACGTGGGGTTTATGGGCTCTGCACAATGGAATTATGGACCCTCACGTTTATTCGGTGGGAACTGCTAGTAAGTCACCCTATGAATTACTTTAATAAATTTATTTGTTTAGCTCGTTCTGTGTTAAGGTTGGGGTACAGAAATAGATAGAAAAATGGTAAAAGATACTGTCACACTAGCTTTCACACGGCTATGAATCATATGTAGTCCAGCCACTTGATAACAGTTAAAATCACACATTTATTTCTTCTACTCTATACAAGATTCTCTAAGTATTAATCTAACTTAAAAAGTCTCTTTCAATGCTAATAGTTCGATCGCTGATAGTCCAGGGTGCTGTTATTTCTTCCTCGGGCACTTGCTATTATATTTCATGTAGATTTGGACTACTGTGGTCCGTTTTACAGTTTCTGAAGAGTTGGACTACTGTGGTCCTGTTATGATCAGGTTAAGTGCACTTTCGGAGAATACACTTAACTTTCTGATGGTGCGGTCGAAGTCCTTCTGTGAGGTAGCTTCTGGTACACCTTTGTCGTTGTGTAGTTGGGTTCCCTTGCCACGCTGTGGGGTCTGACAGGGTGTTTTTCAGGGTAGCTCTTTCCGTCTTGTGCGGTAGAGGATACTCCGCCAACTTGTTTCTGTGGAGTGGGGTTCACAGGATAGCTCGGGATAGCTCGGGATAGCTCGCCTGCTCGTCTGTAATATAAGAGACGAAATTCTGCACAACCCTGAATAATCGGTTTGTGCAGAGCGTCTCACTGAAAGCCAAAGTAGCCCTCAGTGATAGCTCCACATCTCTATACATAAGCGACGAACATTCTGCTACTTCCGGGTTCCACTGGAATCTCAACTCTAAATTCCTATACATACATAAATATCAATCGTGTCTAACTATACACATCCAGAATTAATAATATTATAAACATTCAGTGGTACAGTCACTGGTCTGCAAACATACATATAAGTTAAACAACAGTGGTTCCGTACGGGATACAACATGGCGGCGCAACCGGTCGTGTTTCGCCTCGTGGTAGGCTCTTCCACAAGGTCACGCAAATTCGGATTAATAATTCACATTTATGCATAGCAAATTCTTCAAACATAATTTCCACAATAATATAAATATATCACGATGAAACAGAAGGGTGTTCATTTACCTGTTTGACAAGTTCAGGCCCGTGGTGGCTTGATAGAATTCTAAGATTCTAAGTCCTGCTTCCTGGTCTAAGTGTGGAGAGATTTCTCTGCCAGCTTTCTAGCTGTTAACACTTCGGTGTATTCCTCCCAACTGACCAAAGCTGTGTTAGGCTCGGACCCAGTCAAACTGGCTCGAACCGCTTTGCCTAAGCTCTCATTGGGTAAAATATTTACGACTCTCGCACACAGTGCTGATTCACTGGGCTGTGAGGGTCTGGCTCGCAGTGTGTACTTTTATTGCTGCTGTGTTATATACTGACTCTCTACTGTTACAAAAACTACACAAGGCTGAATAGTCAATGAGCAGAGTTAAAACTAGCCAGTTCATGACAGGCTCCCTCAACTGAAAAAAAGGCGATGACTACTGGATTCGACCTTTTTCTACTACAGAGCCTAGTTTAACACTGCACTATCCTAGGGTCCTATTTACACACTAGTTAAGTTGCTCTACCTGAGCTGCAATGCTGTGCCAGGTAGCTATGGACACTAGTGACAGGGTATTACTGGGCGGGGACGAATTCTGGTGCTGTGGCCCTTAGTTGTGTTGGGTGGGCGACAGCTGCTGTGTCCTCCACGAGATGGCGACTGAGGTAGTCGGCTCCGTGGTTCTCTTTGCCAGGTATGTACTCGATTTGGAATGAGTATGCCTGAAGGGTGAGTGCCCATCTCATCAGGCGAGAGTTCAAAGACTTGGAGGCTGCCAGGAACGATAGTGGTTGGTGGTCCACCTGAACTGTGAAGTGGGTCCCATACAGGTAGAGTTGAAACTTCTGTATGGCCCAGACTAGTCCAAGACATTCTTTCTCCGACGTGGCGTAGTGGGTCTCGGCGGGTCTCAATTTTCTGCTGGCGTAGGCGACAGGGAATAGCGTCTCTGCATTCTTGGGGTCGCGCTGTAGCAGTACTGCTCCGAGGCCTAAGTCGCTGGCGTCGGTGCGAAGAACGAATGGCTGAGTCAAATCGGGTAGGTGGAGTACTGGCGCCGATGTCATTCTGTCCTTGAGTGTTTGGAATGCTGTCTCACATTCCGCTGTCCAAACTACTTTGTCCGGGGCGATTTTCCGGGTTCCATTTGTCAGTGGCACGGCGATGCTGTTGTAGTTGGGGATGAACTTCTGGTAGAAGCCGCAGAGTCCTAGAAATGACTGCACTTCCTTCTTTGTCTTGGGCCTAGGAGCGTCGAGTAGGCGTTTCACTGTCTTTTCTACCGGTCGCAGGCTTCCTTGACTGATGGTGTGTCCCAGAAATTCTAGTTCTGTGAATCCAATCTGACATTTGGTGGGTCTTGCCGTCAATCCCGTGTCTCTGAGGCGGGCGAGTAGTTGTTGTAGGAGCGTGACATGTTCCTCCCACGTAGGTGTAGCGATGAGGATGTCGTCAATAAACGAATGTAGGTGCTCGCTGCTCAGGGGTGCCAGGAGTTTTCGCATCATGGCGCTGAAGATGCTGGGTGCGTTGTGGAGTCCGAATGGAAGCACGTTGAATTCGAAGTGTCCTTCCATAGTGCTGAAAGCTAGGTACTTTCGGACTTGTGGTTGTACGGGTATCTGGTAGTATCCTTTGCTGAGGTCGATGCGTGAGAAGTACTTTGCTCGCTGTAGCTTGGCAAATAGGTCGGTCTGGTCCGGGAGTGGCTCTGGCTGGAACTGCGTTACCGCATTCAGGAGTCTGAAGTCGATGCACAGTCGATGCTCTCCGTTGGGTTTTCGCAACAATACCGTGCCTGCGCTGTAGGGTGAAGTAGACTCTGAGATGATTCCGGCTGCCAGTAGGGTGTCTATCTCTTCCTTGATGGCTCGCTGCTGAGACAGTGGCATCGGGTAGAGCTTCTGGCGGACGGGTGTTGGGTCGGTCACCGTTAAGGTTACTTCGACGAGGTCTGTCCTCCCTGGTCGGTCTGTGAGCACAGTCTGATGTTGTCGAATGACCTGTAGTACTTGCTGTCGCTGGTTAGCGGCTAGGTCTCCGTTGAGTATCACGTCTTTGTAGGTTTCTTTGGAGTGCAGGGGATACTCTACTGCATTGGTCTCCATGCTTTCTCCTTCTTCCGCGATGGCGATGGCTAGCAAGTTGTGAGTGCTGGGGGTCGCTGGTCGGTCCGTATACTTCTTGAGGAGATTGATGTGGTGGTATCGGGCTCTCCCGTTCACCTCTACTTGGTAGACTGTCTTGGATTTCTTGGCAGTCACCCGGTACGGTCCTCTCCAAGCGATGTCCAGCTTGTTGGTTCCACTTGGAAGTAAGATTAGCACTTGATCGCCGACTTGCAGTTCTCGGTCCTTCGCGTGGCGGTTGTAGTACTTCGCCTGACGGGCTCTTGCCTTCTTCAGTGCTTCACCAGCTTTCTTCCACGTTGCTTTGAGGGTTTCCTGCAGGTCTGCGACGTACTTGGTGGCACCTCTTGGTGTGTCGTCTATCTTGGCTTCCGTCCAACTTCTGCGTAGGGCTTCTAGCGGTCCTGCTAGAGGTCTGCCGAATAGCAATGTTGACGGGGGGTAGCCTGTGGCTGCATGGGGCGTTTCTCGGTATGCGAACAGTGCCGCATTCACGTAGGTGTCCCACGCTTCTGGATTGTCGTCGGCGACTTTCCTGAGGATGGTGAGAAGGGTTCCATTCAGTCTTTCTACTTGTCCGTTGCTGGCTGGGTAATATGGTGGTGTGCGAATGTGATGAACTTGTATCAACTCGAACACGTCTTGCATCAGGCGGCCGGTGAACTGAGATCCGTTGTCCGTTCTAATGCTGTCCGGGAATCCGACTCTGGTAAAGATGGCGATGAGTGCATCTGCAATCTTCTTGGTGTCAATCGCTGGCAACGGGACTGCTTCGCACCACATCGTACATGCGTCGACGAGTGTGAGTAGAAATCTGTTCCGCTTCTTGGTCATGGGCAGTGGTCCTACTATGTCTACTGAGACTTGCTGGAATGGTACGCCGACTACTACCGATGGTCCTAAGGTAACTGGTACGGTGTGATGTCGCGGGGAATATCGTTGACATTGGTGGCAAGATTTCACGTAGCGCTTGACATCCTCCGTGATTCCTGGCCAATAGTAGTGTGCGCTGATTCTCTGCACTGTGGCTCCGATTCCCATGTGTCCGCTGAGTGGCATGCTGTGGCCTAGTTCTAGTACTTGGGCTCGAAGGGTGGCTGGCAGTACTAGTTGGGTGTGATCTCCATCTCCTTGTCGATGTAGAACTCCCTCTTCCATGTAGAAGTCTCCCTTGTGCGGGGGTGTGTGCGCCTTGGGTAGCTTCTGGAAGCACTTCGCTATCGAGGTGTCTTCTTTCTGTGCTGTTTTGATCTCTTCGAGTCCTGGATTCGGAGCGAACTCGGGCTGGGGTGGTTGGGTTTTAGCTTGGGCCCTGGTTTGCACTGCAGCTATCTCTACAGTTTTAGGGGGCGTGCCTAAGAACACATACCTACAACCTAGCACTAGATCATACAGGGGTTTCTGTAAAACAGCTGCTTGGATTCGTCCTGTGACGTACCTACTCTCTACTTCTATCCAAGCTATTGGGCAAGTAGTCGTCGGTTTCGTCAAGTCTGCTCCTTGTAAGTCGACTGTCTTGTCTGTCAAGTCCGCGCGCGATGCAAGAGATTCGCTAACTATCGCGTCGTATGATAGACCTGTGTCATACAGACAGTTCGCTTCTTTTCCGTTGACCTTGACCGTGTCTGTCACCGAGGGGTGATCTCCGATCGTGTGTGGCTTGTTACCGCTGCTTTGAGTTAGAACTCTGTGCGCTGGCCGGCTTTCGCGCTCTTCCCTACGTTGTGCGGCCAACTTGAAACATTCTGCGGTAGAGTGATTGTTTCTGTTGCAGAACGAACAATACCGTCTCTGTTCTGCGGGACCTCTTTTCCCGAATTCCGTGTTGGGTCCTTTATTTTGCCCAGGTCTGGGGTTATTCGGCTTATTCGCGGTGCGCTCTTCCCGGTTAGGGCTTCGTTTCTGTGCCTCTTTCCCGTTAGGCTTTAGGTCTCGCCTGAAGCTCTTGGCTTCTCCGTGGGCGGCCACGTACCTATCTGCGACCTTGACCAGATCTTCCAGTCTTTCCGCGCCCTGCTCTACTGAGAATGTTCTCAGCTCGGGGGTCATGGTTTCCCGTAGCTGTTCCCATACTAACAGTTCTGTCAGTCCATCATACGTCTTAGCCGTGGCTGACTGGCTAATCCACTTATCCAACGTTGTGGACAACCGATCCGCGAACTGCGCATAGCTCTCTCCTTTCACTCTCCGATTGGTGCGGAACTTTTGCCGGTAGCATTCTCCTGTCAGTTCGAATCCCGTTAGGAGTGCCTCTTTTACATTGTGATAGTCAGTCACTCTGTCCGTCGGTAGCTTACTGTAGATGTCATAAGCCTTTCCTCTAAGCCCTTGACTAAGCTTAAAAGACCAATGAGTGGGATCTAGTTTGTACTCTGTTGCTAGACGCTCAAACCTAGTCAGATAGAGATCTAGACCTTCCTCTCTCTCATTGAATGTCCCCAGTGGAAATGACATTCCTTGTACAGGGTTGGATGCTACCTCCAGCTGATCTGAGTGGGGAGGGGTTGAGGAAGAACTTGAAGCTCCTGATTCCAATCTTTTCAATTCTAACTCATGCTGTCTGTCTTTTTCCTTTTCAGCCCTCTCATACTCCCATTTCCTAACTTCTGCTTCTCTCTCTGCTGCTCTTTCTGCCTTAGCCTCCTGTTTCTCTACCTCTGCATTGATATACGCAATTAGGTCTGCCCCTGCTAAGTGTAAAGCTTCTCCCAATTCCTTGAAACGCAATCTCAAGGCCACTGGGTCCGACATTGCCAAACGTGTCTATGAACAACCTCTGAATCACGTGGAATACCAAAACACTAGCAATATTGCAATTCAATAACAACAATGCAAAGACCATAAACTTCTCAATCAATAATAGAATAAAACAAGAGTCAAATGGCATACAACAGTTACTTAAGCAAAACCTGCAAAAGAACAATGCAACATACAGGCACAAACATATTTGAAGCAAAAAAGTTTTTAACTAAAGAATAGTGCACCCAACTGATCAGTGTTATACCCTTACACTATTCTAAGTTATTCTACTTCTACTGTTGTTATCTAATTTTATTGTACTTAGATCCGGTTATACCCAATTCTTATTATACACAGATCCTAGCTAGGCTCGCCAATTAAAGTGTCACGTGGGGTTTATGGGCTCTGCACAATGGAATTATGGACCCTCACGTTTATTCGGTGGGAACTGCTAGTAAGTCACCCTATGAATTACTTTAATAAATTTATTTGTTTAGCTCGTTCTGTGTTAAGGTTGGGGTACAGAAATAGATAGAAAAATGGTAAAAGATACTGTCACACTAGCTTTCACACGGCTATGAATCATATGTAGTCCAGCCACTTGATAACAGTTAAAATCACACATTTATTTCTTCTACTCTATACAAGATTCTCTAAGTACTAATCTAACTTAAAAAGTCTCTTTCAATGCTAATAGTTCGATCGCTGATAGTCTAGGCAGCTGTTATTTCTTCCTCGGGCACTTGCTATTATATTTCATGTAGATTTGGACTACTGTGGTCCGTTTTACAGTTTCTGAAGAGTTGGACTACTGTGGTCCTGTTATGATCAGGTTAAGTGCACTTTCGGAGAATACACTTAACTTTCTGATGGTGCGGTCGAAGTCCTTCTGTGAGGTAGCTTCTGGTACACCTTTGTCGTTGTGTAGTTGGGTTCCCTTGCCACGCTGTGGGGTCTGACAGGGTGTTTTTCAGGGTAGCTCTTTCCGTCTTGTGCGGTAGAGGATACTCCGCCAACTTGTTTCTGTGGAGTGGGGTTCACAGGATAGCTCGGGATAGCTCGGGATAGCTCGCCTGCTCGTCTGTAATATAAGAGACGAAATTCTGCACAACCCTGAATAATCGGTTTGTGCAGAGCGTCTCACTGAAAGCCAAAGTAGCCCTCAGTGATAGCTCCACATCTCTATACATAAGCGACGAACATTCTGCTACTTCCGGGTTCCACTGGAATCTCAACTCTAAATTCCTATACATACATAAATATCAATCGTGTCTAACTATACACATCCAGAATTAATAATATTATAAACATTCAGTGGTACAGTCACTGGTCTGCAAACATACATATAAGTTAAACAACAGTGGTTCCGTACGGGATACAACATGGCGGCGCAACCGGTCGTGTTTCGCCTCGTGGTAGGCTCTTCCACAAGGTCACGCAAATTCGGATTAATAATTCACATTTATGCATAGCAAATTCTTCAAACATAATTTCCACAATAATATAAATATATCACGATGAAACAGAAGGGTGTTCATTTAGGGGAGAGTCGCCGATTATGGACCGTCTCTTAATATGGACCTGTTGATTTTCTTCTAAGTCCATTAACTTGTCAAAATTTTAACACCTGAGCAATTCAGAGTTGCATCCCTTCAATCAATCGCACGCATAACCATGGCGGAAAAGCAGAGCGTGAAGAAAAGGTAAGCATTTGTGTTTTTTGCCGCTAATAAGTTTAAAACACGCTTTGCGTATTATCGTTTGTGCGCATTTCATTTTTATAGGGTATGTTTTAGCACCTTTGTGAAAAATAATGTCTTTCAATTGTTTCGAATGAGAGATGAGTTTAATTCAAAAGTGTTTAGTTGTTTTCTAGAAATTACCTCCTGAGTAGTATACCTATGATTCCCCTAATATGGACCACCCGTGTCTCCGAATATGTACCACTGGTCCATATTTAGAGCCAGTGGTCCATATATGGAGACTACTTTTTTCCTAACCCTAGTCATGTCATTATATGCATATAAATCTGTTTAGATTGTTTGAAGCTGTATATCTGCATAGGTGCGCTTGCCTGTGTGTGTGCATTGCATCTGTATGCATGAAAGAGTGAAAAGGGGAAAAGAATAGAATATTCACCCTTTATTTAAAAAACAAAACATATAGGCCTAAGTGTAGGCTGTGAGTTCGCATCCTATTTATACGTGTGTTTGCTTGTGTGAATGTGTGTGCGTGTGTGTTCGTGACTTCGTGTGCGCGCGCGCGTGTGTGTGTGTGTGTGTGTGTGTGGGCGTGTGTGTGTGTGTGTGTGTGTGTGTGTGTGTAAAGAGCGTCTGACATTGGTTTTGTTCATTTTCGTGAGTATTTAATAAGAGTTTTGATAAAAATCGTTCTGTTTTATTGTTTACTAGAGCTAAATGGAGCGAAGTAGATCTGGAGCTTGCAATGACAGCATTTCGAAATGGGCACATGGGGATCAACATGTGCTAAAAAATTTATGGTGTTCCAAAGGCTACTTTGAAGCGTCACCTCGATGGATCCAACAAGCACGAGAAGGGTGTTAAAAAGCTTGGTAGATGTACAATCCTGCCCGAAGAGACCGAGAACGAAATCCATGACCTGATCTTGAAACTAGAGTCAATGTTCGTTGGTTTGCCAAGAAAGGATGTCATGAAACTTGCATTTGAACTGGCAGATGAAAAAGGCTTGGAACATCCTTTTAATAAGAATAAAGGTATGGCTGGAAAGAAATGGTACTACACCTTTCTTAAAAGACACCCAGACCTCAGCCTTAGACAGCCAGAAGCTACTTCTATTGCGAGAGCAAGTGGGTGTAATAGAAGAGCGGTGGACCATTACTTTAATCTGCTTGAAGAACTGATTGACAAGTATGAACTCACACCTGACAGAATATTTAATGTTGATGAGTCAGGCATTTCAACAGTGCAAAAAAGATGGCAACAAGTCTTGGGGCAGAGAGGCAAAAAACAGGTTGGCTCGCTGTCAAGTGGGGAGAGGGGTACAACCACAACAGTAGTGTGCTGCACAAATGCGTCTGGGTCACAGTACGTTCCTCCAATGGTCATTTTCAAGAGGAAGCGGCTTTCAGCTGAGCTGGGTGATGGAGCTCCATCCCTGGAAGTGTCATATCCTGCTCGG
Source organism: Oncomelania hupensis (assembly GCA_036898135.1). NCBI lineage: Eukaryota > Metazoa > Mollusca > Gastropoda > Littorinimorpha > Pomatiopsidae > Oncomelania > Oncomelania hupensis. Next base: position 6,217,203 of record CM072519.1, on the reverse strand, counting down.
AAACTGGATGGATGGATGGTGAAAGATTCGTGCAATGGATGGAGCATTTTGTACACTTTGTGAAGCCCAGTGCAGAAAGGAAGATGCTACTCGTTCTCGATGGTCACAAGTCCCACACAAAAAACTTGAAAGCCATTGAGATCGCGAGTGCTAACAATGTCATCATGCTTTCGCTGCCACCTCACACCACGCACAAAACCCAGCCACTTGATAGAACGTTCTTCAAGCCATTGCAGACGTTTTATGACCAAGCTGCCGAGAGATGGCTTCGGACGAACCCAGGACGTTCGATCACTTTCTATCAAATTGCAAAACTGTTTGGTGAGGCATATCTGATGGCTGCAACAATGAGAGTCATAATTAAAGGATTTGAATCCAACGGCATCTGGCCCTGTTCAAGAAATGTGTGTCAGGATCACGAATTCTCCCCTTCATTTGCATCGCAGCATGTGGAGTCAGGTCCCCAGCAGCAATCAGTTCTTGAGATGAACAGTCAACAGTCTCCTGATACATGCTTCCAGGGACCCAAAATACCACCTGTCGTCCAGCCAGACTTGCGACGTCCGCCCGTCGTCCAGCCAGACTCGCAACGTCCGCCCGTCGTCCAGCCAGACTCACAACGTCCGCCCGTCGTCCAGCCAGACTCGCACGTCCAGCCAGACTCGCCATATCCGCCCGTCGTCCAGCCAGACTCACAACGTCCGCCCGTCGTCCAGCCAGACTCGCACGTCCAGCCAGACTCGCCATGTCCGCCCGTCGTCCAGCCAGACTCGCAACGTCCGAATACGCATAGACTAGACATTGGATCTCTCTCTGATTATCAGGTTATTGAGACCCCATCAGATGGTCGATGCTTTTTCAGAGCTGTTGTAATTGCATTGAATGCGGAGTTTCAAACGGCTCCTCGAGCTAGTTCACGGGAAAATTGAATCTCCTCTTATGCACCTCACGGAAACTATCCAGTCCGATGAACTCAGACAGAAAGTTGTCCGACATATGATGGCAAACATTGAGCACATCAGGGAGCACATGGAAGAAGATGCTCTTAACGTTGACATGCCGGCCACAATACAATTCTCCTGCTTGGTTTAACTTAGAATCGTGTTCATGTGGGTGAAAATTTGAATACTTTTTTTTAGTATGGTTGTATCTGGTGGTAGGATTGACAAGTTTTGTCTAAAACTTTACCATTTATGCTAGAAATTGAATCGGTATATTTTTAGACACGGTCTGTGTTGTTTTTATATCAAAAGGTATTGCCTAAACTTGTTATTTTTGTAAGTCAGAAATGTGTTTACATTTCTTTAAAGTGGTCCATATTAAGATACTAGTCGGTCCATATTTGGCTCTAGTACCCCTTATATGGACCGCTTCTGATTTTTTTTTGTTTAAATTTTTTGTGAAAGATTGAAATGTTGGCTTGCTCGTCTTCAGGTGATTGATAGTCAATGTACTGAACAATAAAAGGAAACAATTTGCATTAAAAAATTACATACGGTCTTTGAGTTATTGGATTGGATGAAAAAGTGGTCCATATTTGGCGACTCTCCCCTACCTGTTTGACAAGTTCAGGCCCGTGGTGGCTTGATAGAATTCTAAGATTCTAAGTCCTGCTTCCTGGTCTAAGTGTGGAGAGATTTCTCTGCCAGCTTTCTAGCTGTTAACACTTCGGTGTATTCCTCCCAACTGACCAAAGCTGTGTTAGGCTCGGACCCAGTCAAACTGGCTCGAACCGCTTTGCCTAAGCTCTCATTGGGTAAAATATTTACGACTCTTGCACACAGTGCTGATTCACTGGGCTGTGAGGGTCTGGCTCGCAGTGTGTACTTTTATTGCTGCTGTGTTATATACTGACTCTCTACTGTTACAAAAACTACACAAGGCTGAATAGTCAATGAGCAGAGTTAAAACTAGCCAGTTCATGACAATGTTAAAATGGCCACTTGGTACAGGTTTGTCCATACGCCTGAAGTATTAAAGGCCGCTGGTTGTAGAATAATGATGCAGGATAATTAGGAGTCAAGCTCAGTAACCTGCATGCTGATTTAGTGTTTCGTCTATCATCACCTCCAGCTATATGAGGAAAGTGTAGCAATGCGTGTAGCATCACATGATATCATATTTAGTTCCATAAATGATCAACATATCACACCCCCACCCCCACATGCACACCACACACCTCTTTACCCCGCGCGTTGTATTAAACTATACAATTGCTCTCATTTGTAGGAATTCTCCCAACCTTCACCTTTCCCCCTCACCGGCACGTTAAAGAACCCAGTCAGTTCACACGTGTCAAGTTAAAAGTCCCCAATTGGAACACTTTGTTTACTTTTGACGAAACGGGTTTACCCTAAAATTGGCATTGTTATTACAGCAACAATGTTAAGGCGGGCTTTCCTTGCTCAAAATAAGCGCTAATGTTTGAATTTTCTGCAATGTTTGTGACAGAGAGTGATTTCTCCTGTTTTAACGGTACACCAATACTGTAGCCCTTTCATTGTTGTAATGTGTCAAAGGGTAGCTCTTACTTAAGTTTCGCTTTTGTGTATCCTTTATGTTCTCGATGTTTTGCAATAGGCACAAAAACTACGGAATGTATTCATAAAATATATACATATTATATATATATATACTTCCAAAAGAGTGAATTTTTGGTTGTAAGCTTTTTTTCCCATGGAGGCAACACTCACTGTGAATGTTAAATGAATCTGTGGAGGAGGCGTTGGCAGTGGGTCCCTTTAAGTAAGCTTTAACAAGGGTTGACGTAGGTGGTTGATTCAGTGACGTCAGACAGTAACGTAGTGGTAGATTCAGTAACGTCAGACAGTAACGTAGTGGTTGATTCAGTGACGTCAGACAGTAAAGTAGTGGGTGATTCAGTAACAGACAGTCACGTAGTGGTTGATTCAGTGACGTCAGACAGTAACATAGTGGTTGATTCAGTGACGTCAGACAGTCACGTAGTGGTTGATTCAGTGACGTCAGACAGTAACGTGGGCCAGTTCAATTCCAGTCTGCTTTCAGACAGCGTCTTGAGTTGCTCCTTGACCTAAAAATTGCTCGATGTAAAAGTATTACTGTATTAGAAGTAGCTAGAACTACTCTGAAATTTAATCTCATTTAACAAGTCAAGATGTAATACAATACAATACAATACAATACAATACAATACAACTCTATTCATCTCAATTGGAACACTTAATTACAGTGGCAGCATCAGCACCTTACAAAAATGTGTGACAAACACTACGCGAGCAATCGCAGCTAACATATATGTAGAATAATGTAACTGTAAGTTATAATAACAAATGCAACCACTTCGAGATATCACAGGCAACAAACTTTAAACATCCATATTATATATTATTTCTCTCTCCTCACTCTCACTCGCTCTGGTCCTGATTCGTTTCGGCTCTTTGCAGTCCGCTGGACCCTATAAACAATGACTAACAAAATCTCTCTCTCCCTCTCTCTTTCTCTCTCACACACAGACCACACACACACACACACACATGCGTGTACGAGGTACAAATGGGGTAATTTCACCAACTTCGCGGCCCTTAGGCGGCGAATTAGGTCAAGTTTCTTCAAAAAAGACACTTTTTCGCAAGAAGTTTGACCTAATTCCTCGCTCCTAAGAGACGAAGTAGGTCAAGTTTCTTGAAAAAAGCACATTTTTCGCAAAAAGTTTGACCTAATTCCTCGCCTATTAGAGACGAAGTAGGTCAAGTTTGTTCAAAAACACAGCTAGAATAAGGAACTTTCCTCGACGATTAGGGTAAGGCAGTGCCTCGACGATTAGGGTAAGGCAGTGCCTCGACGATTAGGGTAAGGCAGTGCCTCGAAAAGGGTTAGGGTCAGGGCTAGTTGCAGCGCTGCAACTAGCCCTGACCCTAACCCTTTTCTGGAATGGGTGCCTTACCCTAATCGTCGAGGCACTGCCTTACCCTAATCGTCGAGGCACTGCCTTACCCTAATCGTCGAGGAAAGTTCCTTATCCTACCCGTCTGGAAGATGCACTACAACTACACCAGGTCAAGTGTACTTGTAGTGCATGTGCACTACAACTACACTTGACCTGGTGTAGTTGTAGTGCACATGCACTACAACTACACTTGGGCAAGTGTACTTTAAGTGCACATGCACTACAACTGCACTTGGCCAAGTGTACTTTAAGTGCACATGCACTACAACTTCACTTCGTGAAGTGTAGTTGTAGTGCACATGCACTACAAGTTCACTTCCATGTACTTAGAACAAATGAGCAACGCCAGACAAATGGGGAACGACAAAATTACCTCATTTGGTACTAAAAATGGCAAATTTTGTTCCCCAAATGTGACGTTTCACAACTACACACACACCCACACCCACACACACACACACACACCTACGCCTGGCTCTCTGACTGAAGAATCCAAACTTCGTAAAAACCCAATCATAAAGAAATCACCCTATCACAATGTTCTATTTCAAGCAGGTAGAGACACACTGTACTGCTCTCATCCACCACATTTTATCACAGGTAAAAATAGCTTACAAATGTTTCCAACGTAAACTACGCTTTGAAAGTAAAATATAATATAATATTAATATTTAAACAACCACAACGTCCCCTCACACATACTCTCCTCTTCCTCCCGCTCTCGCCCCCCCCCCCCCACACACACAAATAGACACACACACACACACACACACACACCACACATACACACAAAAGGGGGAAAGGGCACAGGCGCCGTGCAAACTCCACATACGTCAATCACCAACAGCAGCGTCCACTCCGTGGAAGCGAGTTCTACAAGGGAGACAATTGCACGGCGCCTTTATCAAACAACGTCATGGCACCAGCTACCAAAGTAGCCATCCCAAGAAAAAGTGAACAATCCAACTGTTGACTGGTACCTAGCAGGCTACAGAGACTTTGCAGGACTCAGGCCTAAATCTACGTCTCCAAGTTACGACAACGCGTAGATAGCTATGCCTTTAGTCATACTACACTAAGCTGATTCTACAGGGAGCTAAACTACCCACTCATCTCTTCCGAAAACTACCTACAAAAGGTAACCGACAGTTCCGCATGGGTGAGCACAACGTCCGATAACAAGATTCTGCTCGTGTGGCTAATTATCTCGTGGCTACTGTCACGATGCCATCCAGAGGAGTCGCTAGCCTACCTACGCTGATGTCAATCTAAGTTGTCTAACGTAAAGCAAATCCCTTATAAACTGGATGTCATCCCATTAGCAATTTAACCGACCACGATGCTGTAAGGGGTACAATTTACTGAGAGTTCAAATTGGCACAACAAACGTCCTGCGTGTTGCAGAAACAGGTACACGAACACTGCCCTTCAAGTGGGATCGCTGTGGCTTCAATTATTGAATTTGAAGTCACTGATTAGTAATGATTAATTATTGGCTGAGTTTGCGGAATAACTGTAAAACATCTGTTTAATAGTTGCACTCTTCCTTTTTGTACTCTGATGATTTAATTAAAAAAAATTATTAATTAAAAAACCTTAATCATTAAAATATTTGAATTATTAATCCATTCGACAGAGTAACTGAACGAAGTTCCTGGCGAGTGCATTTTAGTTCCGCGAATGTTCAAACCCTAGACAAAAGTTAGGCACCTTTGTTAAACTAGGAGAAGAATGCCGCAAGACTCCTAGGTAATATCCAACACTATACGAAACTTGATCTCCTATAATTACACGTTCTGAACGAACTTTCACATGAGCTCATTTATTGTAGACATCACAGCTGCGCTTGTTACATCTAACATATCAAAATTCACATTTGATACAACCACCCAAGTAATAAACACATAGATAACATCACAACACATAGGCGCCTATGTATTTGTACACACACATAAACATCACAGACACTAAAGCTAAACAATAAAATAAACACATAATTCAGTGAAAGCAAACAGGCCGACATATACACTTCCATACAACAACAGTGACATAGAAAACTATACAACAAGGTAAATTTACAATGCAACTGCACCTTGTCACGGAGAATCGTTATTCCGTAAACGCTTGCAGGCTTGCGAAGTTGGTCAGAAACACTCGTAGAAATAAAAACACTTATCGTGGTAAAACTCGCACTGAAAGTAGCATGTGTGCTTTGAAGAAAACAGAACACCCGCACTGAAGAAGTAAACACATAGGTCTACATGCACTAGAGAAGGTAAAAGTACAATCACCTACACTGCAGAAGAAATTAATGTATTGTGATGTATAACATCTCCTCTGTCGTTTTAGTCATCCGGTTACAAATAGTAGAGTTTTCACCCGCTTTACAGAGAGCCACCTGCTAAAGCGTTGAAACTGCTACCGGGGCAAGTGGACACACACACTGTCACGGGTCGAGTCACTGAAAAGGGAGGGACAAGAGCTTGTCCTGCACGCCTGCATTCCTCTATAGCAGAGAGCAAAGCTAGCCACAGGGTGGACACAGCCGCTGACCAACACACAAGTTACGATGGACGCAGTCACACATCGTCATACGCTGGCCAAAAACTTAGTATGTGTTGATAGATTAAGATATACCGCATAAGACATTGTATTTGTCCAAAGCATTACACTGGAAAACAATTATTTCCGACCATGCAAAACAGAAAGAATAACATTAAAAAAGAATAGCATTCGACCAATAACAATCGTAGAATGAGATAATTAAAAGCAGTTCTAGGTTATGTTTATCAAGAGTCACTCTCCTCATTCACATCACGACTAAAACTCTTAAAACAAACAAATCCAGTAAAAAAGATAGGATAGTTTGAGGTTAGGGTTATGCTTACGGTTACAGTAGGATTATATCCTCCATGCTCTCTCTTGTATCAAAGCTTTGTTTCTGACTTAACATATAATTTTGAGTTAGTCCACTATGAGGAGGCATCCATCAAATCTGTCTAATAGTACCATGTATAATGAAACAATGAATAACTTATTTTTATTTCGTATATTATAATATAGTTTCTTTTGTAAGGAGAGTATAGACTTTGTAAAACCGATTTAGATATTTTTCAAAGTCCTGTTTGTAGACTAATGAATTATTCAATTTAAAGCCGTAACTTAAATATTGCGATGAGCTCAGCCGTGAATATAGAATGAACTTATTTTATTTTATTCTATCGTTTTTATATCGCGCTTGTCCAGCTCAAGAGCTGCTCAAGGCTGATCGATACAGGATCTAACTTAAGCCGCTCGAGACGCCCATTTGAAGCCTTTGGGTGCATAATCCTCACCCAAGGGTGGATTTGGTTTTGGATTCTGTGCTGTTTCTCCAAAAAGAGTGTTGAAAAAGTGTTCTCTCACAAATAATATTTGCTCCAGCTATAAAACTTGTAGAACGCTGCCCCCCCCCCCCCTCTCTCTCTCTCTCTCTCTCTCTCTCTCTCTCTCTCTCTCTCTCTCTCTCTTTCTCTCTCTGTGTCTCATGTCAACTGTCAACCAGTGGGTGACGGGACATCCATTGATTAAAATCGCCCACTATCACAACCTAGTTCATACTGAGTAGCTATGGTCAGTGGCTGTCACTGGGGCTAACTTTGAACTACAAAATCCAGTCTGATCACTGATAGTAACTGCAGCACAGTGGTCAAGCCTGCATTGCAGCCATTGTTCGTCTCATCCTTCCTGCTCGGATTTAGTGATCATCCCTACTGGCCAGTTCTATTATGTTGACTTGCAGTGGTCTGTATCTCATTTCGCTACCAACTGGTCTCTTCAGTTTGAGGGATATAGAATATTGGTCCCAGTTAAATTAAATAGGAAATAATTCAATGAAATGAAATGAAATTAAATTAAATTTAATTACAATGCAGCTGAATTTCACGCCATGGTTTTGAATATCGTTACGTGAATTAATCACAGTGGCGCATTTTGTTCCTAAATCAGACTCAAAACGCGGCGATCTGAAATCAGCATACAGGTTTACATGTTACAGACACTCTACACGCACAACAAACACACATTCACACTCATTCGGATAAGAGTATAAACCTAGGTCTAGTCTATGCACGCACGCATTTGATCGTATGGATTTTAAAGATCCTGACGCTCACATCCTAGACGTGTGAGTGCCGGTTACACAAATGGTGGGTCCCTTCTTCCCCCATTCCCAAGATTATGCTCAACCGTCATGGCGTCAGACTATGCGCCCAAAGGTTGCAGGTGGGCGCCTCTGGCGGGTTGCGTTAGATCCTATATCGGCCATCGCCTTGAGCGGTTCTTGAGCTGGAAAAGCGCGATGTAAAAATGATCAAATAAAAATAAATAAACGTGCCACCATATATTAATTAAACTTCAGGTAAAAAGTACTAGCACAGCAGCAGAGAACAAAGAGAAAAGCGGATGAGTTTCTTCAGCAGTACCCAACCCAGTAAGAGTGTGTCGCCAACAATGTCAGATAGCTGGACCGCATAGAGTGATGACCGCGCCCTTATCGAGCAGTCAATAATTGCACCTGTGGACTGTGTAGCCTCACTAGTCCGGACACCCAATGGTCAATGAAGGTAGTGGGAAGGTCAGGGAGGGATAGGGGATGGGGGTGGGGAAGGTCGCTTCAATGGTGGACAGGACATAACGCCGTGGACCGTGGAAGAGAAGGTGGAGAAAACATCTTGGGAAATCAACAACTTGACTTTCAGAAGAAGCAAACGTATTAAAAGAAAACAGAGCATCCTCTTTTTCCTCTCTCTCATCCCCTTCTGTGAAGAAGAAGAAGAAGAAGAAGAAGAAGAAGAAGAAGAAGAAGAAGAAGAAGAAGAAACAATAGAGGGAGGAGAAAAGGGGAAAACACTGATAGGGCGCCCGAAACGTGTAATGCACCTGTTATCTGGACCCCTTTCCAGTCAACAGTTTAATGATAACCGTGGAGGTCCCGGATGTGTTCAATGCTTTAGTTAGCTAGAGGAGTGTCTCCACTTTTTGAAAACCATTTAACGTTTTAACAGCAATTTTACATTGTGATCATTGACAACGCTAATTAGCCCGGCCAGGTCATTTCACTAGTAAATTCATACGTAAAAGTCATATAGGGACGTGTAAGAATGTCAAAAATGCGATTTCGCAGTGAGTCAGACAGACACATGCACTGACGCTCGCGCTTACACACCCAGCCATGCTAACAGCCAGACAGACAGAGACATCTATCCTATTCTATTCACCTATCCTGTCCCATACACCTATCCTGTCCTGTACTGTACAGGGGCGTCGCACACGGGGGGGGGCAGGGGGGGCACCTGCCCCCCCAATAATTTGGCCAAAAAAAAAAAAAAAGAAAGAGAGAGAGAAAGAAGAAAAGAAGAAGAAGAAGAAGAAGAAGAAGAAGAAGAAGAAGAAGAAGAAGAAGAAGAAGAAGAAGAAGAAGAAGAAGAAGAAGAAGAAGAAGAAGAAGAAGAAGAAGAAGAAGAAGAAGAAGATTTCAAACGATAGAGGAAGGCAGGAAGAATCAATAATTTAAAAAAATCACCATAATTTTAAACCGTAGTGTAAAGGGCTAACGTACGAAATAATATTGCAATAATCTATTAGCATGTGCTTGTGTTTCACAACAAAATATTTCGTGGCGCTAACGCAATCAACGTGCCTGACTGACCGTTTTGATCAACAGGATTTTGAAACTTACTCCAAATGTGAACAGCTCCTTTTGAATGCATTGAATGGCCAGGACTATGACAAGCAGCTACAAGATGTCTGCGACTTCTATGGGCAAGACCTTGACCAGTCAAGGCTCTCAGTTTAGCTTCAGATTCTTGCACAAGAAATGTCTGGTGGAAACAAGAAATTGTCAGCCGTTGTTCAGCATTTCAAGTCACTGTCTGTCTCAAAGCTAGCTATCATGTCTGAGGTTGGGCTTTTACTGAAGCTCGTTTTGGTCATGCCTGCCACCAATGCCGTGAGCGAAAGAACTTTCAGTGCCATGAGGAGGGTCAAGAACTACCTCAGGTCAAGCTCAACAGAAGAGCGTCTGAACCACTTGATGCTGCTCCACGTCCACAAACAAAGGACGGATTCCTTGGATTTGGTTAAGCTTGCCAATACTTTTGCATCTTCTCAGCACCGCAGAGAAGTGTTTGGAACTTTCAGCGTCCTGGACAAATGCAAGCTGGGTGTGATCAGCAAGACAAAAGGCACTCAGACAGACAGTATTTTGCTTTAGAGAAACTGCGAGTAATATACGCCCTAGTAAAACAAATTGATCAATTGACTGATTTTCTGAAACTGGTAGTGGAAGTGTTTGGTCATTATATGTATGCAATATGCAAAGCGAGTTGTGATTTATAGAGAAGACACAATTTCAACCTAGATGATCTTGCGGCAGGTAATTAATTAATGTTCGTGTTTCCTGGTTTTAATCATTATCACATATCGCTAATCATGTATTTGTAGTTTCTGGAAATGAATCTTGTATTTTCAGTAAAGAAGAACATAAATAATTAAATGTTTTTACTCTCAGTCTTTCAGTTGGATGAAGGTACGAGGATGCGTCCCGCTTGTCAGCCCCCCCCCCCACCTCCCCGTCGACAGGGTTGCCCCCCCCCCCCCCCCGAATACTTTGGACCGTGCGACGCCCCTGGTACACCTATCCTGTCCTGCACACCTATCCTGTCCTATGCTATCCCGTAACTCGGAAGTCGTTGGGGCACCACAGATGATCATTTAAACAGCGTACTCCATCTTTCTCTGTCCTCATCAGCCCTTATGGCTTCGCTTAGTGTCAAACCAGTCCATTCTCGGATTTTGTCTTCCCACCTCTTTTTTGTCTCCCTCTTCTTCTGCCTCCTTGCACTGTCCCTTGCAGGATGGTCTTTGCAAGGCCTGATGCTCTGATGACGTGGCCAGATCAGAGTTTCCGTTTCTTCACCTCTGTGAGCAAGTCATCGTGCTGTTCAATGGCTTGTATGATGGTGTGTCGGACTTTGTCGTTGGTGATGTGCTGGCCATGGGTATAGGAAATGCCCAGAAGTCTTCTGTAGCACCCAATCTCCATGTTTTGTATTCTTCGCTGTAGATCTGTTGTGAGGGTCCATGTTTCGCAAGAGTATAGCCGGATGGAGATGACAAGGGAGTACACCAACTTTACCTTGGTGTGTAGACTGACAGTCCTGTCTTTCCAAATGGGCTTCAACCTTATCAGTGCTATCCTGAAGATGACTTCCTGTCTGGAGCCATTGTTTGATGCAATTGCTCCTAAATATTTGAAGATCTGCACCGTGTTGAGGGATTGGTCTTGGACTCTGATGTCCGTGTTGATGCCATTGGTCTTATTGGTCATCATTTTGGGCTTTTCTGCACTTATTTCCATTTTAAGGCTCTGGAGGTGGTGTCAAGTCTCTGTACAGCTGTAAGATCTTGTTCCCCTCCAGCCTGTCCATCAATGTCATCCGCAAAACGGAGGTTGGAGATTGCTCTACCCCCTATGCTGACTGTGCCTTCATGATTTACAAGGGCATCTGACATGATGCGCTCCAGAAAGATGTTGAAGAGGTTGGAGAGAGTAGACCTCCTTGACGCACGTCGATTGTTGTTCTGAACCAGTTCCCGATGGCGCTGTTGTGGAGGACTGCACTGGTAGCCTTGTCATACAGGCTTTTGATGGCTTTAATAATGTTGTGGCTCATGTTTACACTCTCATCGGTGCCCACAAAGCTGAATGCTAGACTCGGTCAAACGCTTTCTTGAAATCTACAAACACATCATATAGATGTTGTTGGTGCTGTTGGCATTTCTCGCAGATTATTCTGAGGTTGAAAATCTGTTCAGTGGTACTTCGCCCTGCCCTGATTCCTGCTTGTTCTTCAGCTATGATTTGTTCAGCTTGGGGTTTTAACTAGTTTAGTATTATTTTCAGTAGGACTTTACTGAGATGGCTGATGAGGCTGATGATACGTTAGTTCTGACACTCCTGAAGGTTACCCTTTTTGGGAAGTGTGATGTCAAACGACTGGGTCGATGGAGTAGGCCACTCCCCACTCTGCCAGATCTTGTTACAGATAATGGCGAGGACGTCAATCATCGCTTCTCCACCTGCTTGAAGCAATTTTGCGGGAATGTTGTCCACTCCCGCTGACTTCCCTTTTCTTCAGCGATTACACTGCTGCCTCAACTTCTTCTCGGAGAACTGGGAGGATTTCTTCTTCTTGTCTGCTAGAATTGATGTGTCGTCGTTTGGTATATGGTTGTAAAGATCAGAGCAGTACTCTGTCCATCTATACAAGACTTCTTGCTCTTCTGTAAGGCACAAGCCGGACTTGCTTTGAATCGTGGAGATCTCGGGCTCTGTAACACTTGTCAGCCGCTTTACTGTCTGGTAGGCCTTCTTGCTGTTGTTCATGTTCAGGCTGTTCTGTATTTCCTGGCATTGATCTTCTATCCAGTTCGCCTTTGCTGTGCGCAAAGTCATTGTCGATTTTTCGGTAGGCACACACACAACAAAAACACTAACACCAACACCAAGGAAAACAACAAAGCCCTGTATTCTGTCTTGAGAGAGTCTTGTCCATAGTTATTTCGTTCCTGTAGATTTCATTTCGATAAGAATTTTAATTATTGGGAAGAGAGAAGGCTAATATTCTGCATATTTAATATCCTTGGTGTATGTATAATAATTACAACTTTCACTGGGCAGTCTTTCAGGAAGAATTATTTAGTTGCGTCACTTTCACTGCGAGTTTTTAAAAAAGGCAGCAATTACTGTAGAATAAAACAGTATGTTGTAATGAAACGCATATGGAGGTGTAGTTTTGTATGCATAACATAGGGGTTACAACGCTCAAACTCCTAACAAAAATAATTTGGAAAAATAAACTTGGGGGGACGAGCATGCGGGAACCACAAGGAATGTAATTATACCCTTTTATACATAATGAAAGTAATTCAGTACACTAGGAGCTGAATGAATGAGCATCTACACCCGCTATTGGCAATATGGCAGAAGCGAATAACCATCCCAAGAAGGAGGGCATGTACCTAAATCAACTCTGAAACCACCAGAACAAACACAGTGCTGAAATGGACAGTGATAGTTTTATTTTACACATCATGGGATATGAAACTGGTCATCGGCGTGCCAGGCAAACGCTCGATCACCGAGCTGCGGTGATGGAACCGTAGGAGCCGACAATGTCGGGTTTGCAAGAAATACAATTTAGGAGGTCCGAACACTGAAGTGCACGAACAGAAAGTCAAGTTTTACGAATCCAGAATGTATACCCTTTTATTTATAATCAAGGAGTCACAGTGCATAATCAGGTGCAAATGTAGTGTTCTTTATTTTGTACTTGTTCCCGTTCGCTAGAGACATTTCATTGTTATCATTTGTCAAAAGGTAGCACTTATTTAAGCTTTGCTTTTGCGTGCCCTTTATGTGGTCCATGTTTTGTTTGCTTGTTTCATGAATAATATTAAAATTGTTTTTAAACCAAAGGTAGTCAAATTAGCGTTTAAAGGTAGTAGAAAGTGCAGGGGGAAATCCTACGGGCGGTTTCCTTAAGAAATATGTTGGAATTACAACGTCAGAGATCATTTTTTTAACAAAAGGGTGAAGCATCATCAATTTTATACCCTTTGATCTATAATGAACGTATAATGATATGCTAATTTATCCATCCCATTATTTTTTAAACGTAAAACAGGATGACACAATATTTAGGGTACCAAAGTGTATAATGAGAGGGACATTTTAGCCAAATAGTTTTTTTTATGTATCAGAGACTGCAGGAAAAACAAATATAGTGTTGTTTTAAAAATGAAAGCGGATCAACCCGTCAAACGTCATTTCAAACTCAAGTGTGATGAATTCTACGTGTTCAGTCTATCCTATTTCTCTTTTATGTCGTTGTATAATCAATGTAGCGCACGGCATAATGAGATGCAAATTTGGCGAATAATTGCTTGTCAACGGGTGGTGAAAAATACTGGACTGGATCCATTATGAGATAAAGTCTCTTACGCGGTTCAGCCAACTGTGGAAAGATCATAATCTTCTGCATGTTTAATTAGGCTATTTTCTCTTCTCACATTAAATCCGCTTTATTTTCTTGTAGTCTCTTCCCTACAGCGTGCACACACACAGATACACACACAAACACACACACACACGTACACACCTACACTTTTAACCCATTACAATTTTCCTTCCAATGGAAACTTGGCCACGAACTGAAGTACCTTTATAACAAAAAATCAACAAAATCAGTTCACCCGTTTTAAATATACTGAGCAAAACCTGTTTAGCAATAAAGTGACCCCTACTATCTTGACCTTTGCGGTAGAACAAATAACAGAGGGAACGGAAGGTAATGTTCCTGTGAAAGTTTAGTTAAAATTCGTTCAGTAGTTCTTGAGATATTGCGGACAAAGGACTGACGGACCGACGGACCTACATTTGACTCGTTTTGATTCCCGACTATTTGAAATTATTTCCCGATATTATCTTAAAATTCAACAAGGACTTGGGTTTTGTTATCTCACAACAATTGTGTGCGACCATTACTCCTCATGGACCCGAACAGTCATCCCATATTGACAAGCAGTTAATAATTAATATGTAACAATCCAGCAGTATCGCTTGCATATAAACCTGTTTTAATGAGCACACAATATACAAGTAAGGATATCACGCACAGGAAATAAATGGTGCACATATAAAGAAGATTAATTACATAACATTACACTAAATAATTATATCATATATTAATTTGTCCACATTCTCCTTCATGTACTATGCGATGTCGTTAATTACAATCAACATGCAATAAAACATAATACATGATTAGAGGCAAATAATCCTAAATAAATGTTGAGCAGACATGAATGTATGGTAAATTAACTGTTAACTGAAAGAACATACTAAAGCGATCACAGCAATATAGGCGCGTTTATAATCATTTATATTTACGGATGTCATTTTCATACATACACTTGCTTTCCACAATTCCCATTACCGCCACAAGCTCAAATAGAAAGCCTAGTTTATCTAAATATGATAGAAAAAAAAGAAGAAGATAAAACATGACAAAGCTTGTTTTAAAGAACCTATTATGCACAGTAAAATGCGGAACAACGATGATGATCAACTCTCTTTAATTCAAGTCAATTCAATTCAATTCAACAAATCTTTATTACCTCTTACAAGGAATTCTGACAGGCGTTAAACATTGTGCGAATAAATTAAAGACATTGAGATTGGAAAACATAAAATGTCAAAATGCATGCCCACATAACGCTCTTCAAATCTAAGGCACTCGCCTCTTCCCTTACATACACATTTCATTTTACATTATAAAACGTTATTTAACATAAAAGTGCATCACAGGTAAACACATACATTACAGTATAAAATGTGAGTCATAAACAAAAGTACATCAAGCACGCACCCCCTTTACACACACAACCGCTCCAAACCAATATCTCAATCAGCATAATTGATCAGGGTCATTGACGTTGGAATGAAGCTAAAACAGAAACGAATTGTGCGGCACTTTAAACTACGAAAACGCCTTCCGGAATGCAGAGTCTCAAACAGAGCTGACAGAGGGGGTAACGAACAATGAATGGCATCAAAAGTGCTGTAAAGATCACAGACTTGAAATAAGTAAAATACGACACAGATCCTCCCCTTATTCGTCTGTGGTAACAGGTGAGGGAACACAGACACGTTTTGAGAGAAGACAGATAAACACACAGACACGCAGAAAGATCGACCGAAACGCATTCAAACACATCCACACTTTTACACACGCACGCACTTACACAAACGCAAACACACCTATAAAAGATAGGCAAACACACCACACACACACACGAACGCACACACAAACACACAAGGATAGGCTACACATAACCGCTCTCTTTCACACTGACGTTCTATCGTACACAGGTATACACATAAGCACCCTCATTTACTGAGAGTGTCCTAGTCAGCATAACACTGGGCGCCATCTTGATTTTAGAGTTGACTGACAGTGGAGTAGATTGTTATTCAGTTCAGTGTGCCAGACTAACCCCCAACTCATCAGGATTAAACTTGAGCTAATCGCTTACATCCGGGTCACGAGATGCCGACACGTGACAAAATGAAAATGAAATAAACAGCGCACTTCCCAGCTCACAGAACTTCTCAAGAACTTGTGTGAACAAACACTACACCAAAGATTGATTAACAACTTCTCAAGCCGCTGGACCAAATCAGGATGAAATTGAAGGCGCCCAAAACGCCAACACTGAGCATCGTGTGCACAATTAGCAGAAACTATGTTCTAACGTGCCCTGAAACAGTAAGCTCAGTGGTGTGTAAGTGTTTTACGATGGAGACGCGCACTTTCATTTCAAATAATTTTTGTGTTCAGGCACGAGGCGTGCGATGATGAAGGTTACTTATCCGTGATCTGTGCCGTTGCTGGAGGGGCCTAATGTAATGTTTATCTGTTTCCGTCGGTCAAAATGTTGTGGCTATTGATAGAATATTCGAGATGCTTCTGTAGAATGCATGACGTAAGACAGTGCGTAACGCCGGTGACGAGTTTGACTTTGATTGGTTGATTGAGACATTCTCGAACGTTCTGTATTTTTCTAGACTACATTTAAATAGCGCGGTCTGAGAGAGAGAGGTTGTTTTGGAAAGAGATTTTTGTATGCTGTTTGCTGAATACAGTTTGAAAACCTTGTAACGACGACTCCTACCTTGTTGCTGAGTAAACGGGTTGCGTGGATAACAATATCCGAGTTATCCAAGATTCAAGCATCGAGGCTGAATGGACCATTGTTTTGTTACAATGTGGTGGCAAAACATTGGATGTTAAGTGACAACACTGCAGGTAGTGGGTTCCAAGCTTGATGACGGCATGGAGTGGAGTGACGGCATGGAGTGGAGTGAACAAGCAACCCATGATCCTGAGGCACAGTCGAGCGCCCCTTTCTCCACTACATCTAAACACCATTTTTAACAAAAGTAGTACGAGCTCAAAGGCTTGCTTACGGCGTTGTGTAACGCACACTTTCTCCACTACATCTAAACACAATTTTAAACAATAATTATAGTAGTACGAGCTCAAAGGCTTGCTTACGGCGTTGTGTAGCGCACACTTTCTCCACTATATCTAAACACCATTTTTAACAATAATTATAGTAGTACGAGCTCAAAGGCTTGCTTACGGCGTTGTGTAGCGCACACTTTCTCCACTATATTTAAACACCATTTTTAACAATAGTAGTACGAGCTCAAAGGCTTGCTTACGGCGTTGTGTAGCGCACACTTTCGCCACTACATCTAAACACCATTTTAAACAATATAGTAGTACGAGCTCAAAGGCTTGCTTACGGCGTTGTGTAGCGCACACTTTCTCCACTAGATCTAAACACCATTTTAAACCATATAGTAGTACGAGCTCAAAGGCTTGCTTACGGCGTTGTGTAGCGCACACTTTCTCCACTAGATCTAAACACCATTTTAAACCATATAGTAGTACGAGCTCAAAGGCTTGCTTACGGCGTTGTGTATCGCACACTTTCTCCACTAGATCTAAACACCATTTTAAACAATATAGTAGTACGAGCTCAAAGGCTTGCTTACGGCGTTGTGTAGCGCACACTTTCTCCACTAGATCTAAACACCATTTTAAACCATATAGTAGTACGAGCTCAAAGGCTTGCTTACGGCGTTGTGTATCGCACACTTTCTCCACTAGATCTAAACACCATTTTAAACAATATAGTAGTACGAGCTCACAGGCTTGCTTACGGCGTTGTGTAGCGCACCCTAGCAAATAGTGAAGTCCAAATCGAACCCCACGTCGCCAAGACGCACATTTACGTCAATGATCTAGCCACCTCTGTCCTGCTGGACAAACAATAAACAACCAAACAAGCTACGCACCAACCATCCAACTCTATAGACAACCGAATAAACAAGCAACCAAAGAAGCTATGCATGTCATAAATCATCTGGCAGAGGGTATCAATGTCATTAGAAACCTACGTAATTTAACGGGAATCACATCGTCGCGTTACATTTAATAAATCAAACTGTTAATTATCTTTGGTATTAACTTCACGATCACACTTATAGCAGCGTTTAAAAAAAAATTATAATGTGATTTATCAAAATTATATTACTGTGTGTTGTCATCAATACCTGTGAACGGATTACCTGTATACTTCAATGACGTCGGTTCATTATTAAAATGTGAGATAATAAAGTGATCAGCATTACCACATCATCAAGAATGAAGTGTGTAATACATGAAGGTTTTAATCATCAATTTCGATGTAAGAGTATTAATAAACAATGTTACAGTCAGGCAGCACTGTTATCTATTGTGTAGCTTCAAATTCTAGCCTGTTGGACATTTCAACGCAGACAGGCGCTCTATGGGCAATCAACACGCCTCGACCACAGAGAAGTGGTCACTGATTTGTGAGGATCGAACCTGCGTTCCTCAGTCTGCATACGGAGCGGACGATTTACGCCGGGGACATTATTCACATTCATTCCTTCTTCCTCACTCCTTCCTTCCGTGTGTTTAGGTATTTTATTTATTTATATATTTATCACTTTTATATCGCGCTTTTCCAGCTCAAGAACTGCTCAAGACGCTGGTCGATACAGGATTTAACTCAAGCTGCCCGAGGCGCCCACATCCCTTTATCCCCCCTCCCTCTCTCCCTCCCTCCCTCTCTCCCTCCCTCTCTCTCTCTCTTTATCTCTCTCTCTTTATCACTCTCTCTTTCTCTCGTCCCCTAAACCTGTCTTTCTCTCTCGCGCCCCATTTTGTCCCTTGCAAGCCTGTTTGTCATCAATTCCAGTTACAATGGCCAAACTATGGGTTCATCGTCCTCTACTTATTACTTTGCCAAACTCTGTCTTCAATGAGTTTTCTCTCTTATTGCTATTGTGCTCTAACCAGACGACTTCAGAAAATCCGGGAAAGGTGCCGAATTCAAAATTCAAGCTCTCTCTCTCTCTCTCTCTCTCTCTCTCTCTCTCTCTCTCTCTCTCTCTCTCTCTCTCTCTCTCTCTCTCTCTCTCTCAGTCTCTCTCTATGTCTCTCTCTGTCTGTATCTTCCTCTCTCTCTCTCTCTCTCTCTCTCTCTCTCTCTCTCTCTCTCTCTCTCTCTCTCTAAAAACTCTAAAAACCTTTTCCTCCTAAATAAACTTAGACATTTTGTTACGGCTGATGCATTAAAATCTTTTTTCTATGCCCACTGTATGTCTCATTTTAATTATGCATCGATTATTTGGTGTAATGCCAGTGATGCTCAAATTAAACATCTAAATAGTCTTCATAAAAGAGCAATCAAGATACTTTATAAATCTTATAATATAAATACAGATGTTACAACTATTGAGAAATATCAAGAACTCCGAATATTACCACATCAAAAACAATTTATATTTAATACAGCTATCCTTATGTTCAAAATCACACATGGAGAAACACCTGCATATCTTGATACATTTTTATTAAACCAGTTGATGGGCATATACTGTATAATTATAAACTACCCCTCCCTCGCATTGATTTATACAAAAGTAGCCTATCGTTTAATGGAGCTAGTGTATGGAACTCTCTCCCTCTGGAGTGTAAACATTGCGACACACTGTTTTCTTTCAAATGTAAAATATGTAGGCATCTGCGAAATTAATTATAAAAGTGATGTATAATAACATATATGACAACACAGTCATTCATGTACTTTTTAACTTATTTATTTATTTATTTACTTTATTTTTATTATTATTATTATTATTATTATTATTATTATTATTATTATTATTATTATTATTATTATTATTATTATTATTATTATTATTATTATAAGGATGAAGGATATGGGGAATATGGGTGTTTGCCTAAAATTGTTTAAAAATAATGATGAAGATGTTGGTGTGATTGTGTGTGTGTGAGTGATGTGATTTCCAAGTTAAAGTTAAAGGTTAATTATTATTATGTTAATTTCTTAAGGGACAGATTGGAAGATTAGACTGTATCATTAGTCTAAAATCTTTATCCCTATTAAAAAAAGGGTCAAGTTTCTCTCTCTCTCTCTCTCTCTCTCTCTCTCTCTCTCTCTCTCTCTCTCTCTCTCTCTCTCTCTCTCTCCCTCTCTATCTCTTGGTCCCCAAAATGCCTTAGGAACTGTATTTTGTGGTGTGGCACATCCTAAATTTTGAGTTAGGTCCATACTCCACCTTTCCTGTGTTATTGTGCCGTGTGGCCAATGGTATTTGTGTACGTCGAAATTCAATGTTCTTTAAGTTATGGCGGCATTGGCCTTAGAGATTGCGCATGCACACACATGACGACCAAAGCCAGAAAGATTACGTTTCACATAGTATTCAGAAATAATTAATTTGTTCTTCTCAAAGAGGTCTTCATGCCACTAACAATACAGACTCAGCCTGCACAAGTCAGGATTAAGCACAGGACGCCAGCTTGACCTACCCCAAGAAGTCTTCTTTGTTGCTTTGCTTGTTTATTTTGTTCTTGTTGTTGTTGCTGATGTTGTTGTTGTTGTTGTTGTTGTTGTTGTTGTTGTTGTTGGTAATCTTATTCAACGTAGTTCCACGTTATAAGCGTTAATGATATTTGACAAAATCGGTCATTACTTTGCATGTACACTAATAAAGTTTCTTTAAAATGAAATAGTTGCAATAAGGTACATCGCATACAACGCTTCTGACACGCACTTGCCGCGAGTTAGCGCCCTGAAAAAACGCCACAGACAACCGGCCACCCCCTCCTCCTCCCCCAGCTGAAAATAAAATAAAGACTGCCAGAAAGTCGTTGGAAGATGGATGGCCACCTTGCATGTTCAATTTCCTTTAGACTCGTACAAAGCTAGCTTATGCTTTTACGATTGTTTTCATCCCGTTCTAAAGATTGCCACATGCACAGCAATCGAGTCAAATGTCAACGGAGGTCAGCGTTATTACTTTATATCGAGAGGTGCTACAAGTAGGTGGAGAGAGAGAGAGAGAGAGAGAGAGAGAGAGAGGGGGGGGGGGGGGGGGGGGAGAGAGAGAGAGAGAGAGAGAGAGAGAGCGAGAGAGAGAATGGGTGATATGGTGGGGTTGAGAAAAAGCCATAATGATTCGAAAGCTTGGGCTGGGAATTGTTGAACTTAATACAAACGAAGCAGACAGACGGGGAAGATAGTTATTGTCTTTTAATTGGAAAGGCGGAAAAGGACCCGTTTCCATCATTTCTGCTAATTTCTCTCCGTTACGAAACACAAAGAAAAGATAATGTAAATGTTCAGTGACGAAACGGCGATGATAGGCAATAGGACGTAAATGATAGAGGATAAAAGATGGTTGGACCGTAGAGGAAAAAAGTAAAATACTAAACAATTGTTCTTACCCCATTTTGCCTTCCAATCTAACAATAAGCAATAACAACAACATAAAGCAGGATCGACGCTACCCTCAAAAAGAGGAATTAGAAAAACACTAATATTGTGATAATGGCGGTGGTGTTGGCGGTAATGAAATTCCTGCTCCTGCTCCTCGTGCTGCTGCTGCTCCTAGTGCTGCTGCTGATGATGATTATACTCTTCCTGCTGCTAATTAATTTCTAATTATTTGTCAGTTATTAACATTTTAGCGTTATTTGTCGTGATGTTTAACTATTCGAACTATTAAAACTGACAAACCCCATATTATAGGGGCATTCATTCCTCTCGGCAGTTGAATGGGGTGGGTGACTGGACCACAAATGGCGTCCATGTTCATACCAGGCAATCAAGCAACTCACAACTAAACTGTGAACTATACAGAGAAAGCGAGGGACGTTTGAGCAACCTCTGACACTCCTTGTTGCGGTTTGAGGAACTGATTTCTTGACAGTTCAGTTACCAGGAGGGTAGCAGCCGCTTCTTCGTATCAAGCAAGGCTACCTTGAACATCATTCCACACATACACAGCCAGCACTTGGGCCTTTGCTTGGGTGTGATGCTGTTTAACCTATAGGCCATGCAGTGGAAGTAGGAAAGGGTTGAGGAAAAGGTGATCAACTGAGTGCACGGTGTTTGTTATTCATTTATTGTCTATTATTCACTGAAGTGATTTAGACATTAAAAATGAATATAATTAATAATACATCTTTTTTTTTTACATAACTGTAACAATAAAAATAATGAATTTATTAACTAGAAGAACTGGAAACGAAATAACAAAAAAATAAAATAAAATTATAACACACACACATACACATACACACACACGCTCTCTCTCTTTATCTCTGACTCTCTCTCTCTCTCTCTTTCCCCTCCCGCGTGCGCGCGTATGTCTGGACGCATTTGCTCTCTTCTGGGTCCCACCCGCCATCCCCAATATGATTATACAAATGAATTCTTTATACAATAGCTATTTTTTTAAATTGCATAAATCTTCCAACAGATAAAAATAATTCATTTTGCGAGTTTAATCAAACTTCAAAAAATTACGTCAGTTATTATCTTAATTTTTTTGTCATTTCCATTGGTAGTAAAAGGTCAAAGTCGTTGTAGTTAAAAAGAATGTGAACAAGTGGAAAAGCACAGTTACATGAGCAAGACATTTTTTTAAAAAACAAACAAATTTTGTTCGTCATGAATTAAAAAAAAGCACAATCTATATGCTAATTTTACAAAAGGTCTTGAAAAAAATACATTAAAGGAAAATTAGGGTGAATAATTATATTTTCTTTAAAATGATATGACACTGATATGTGTGTGGGTGGGTGAGGGGAAGGGGGAGTGTGTGGAAAAAGTGCGCGTAGGTGCGTGTGCGCGTGTCTGTCTGTGTTTCTGTTACTCTGTGCAATGTTCTGCGTCTGCCATTCTATCCGTCTGGGGCCACACGTCTGTCATTCTATCTGTCTGGGGCCTCACGTCTGCCATTCTATCCGTCTGAGGTGTCACGTCTGCCATTCCATCCGTCTGGGGCCTCTCGTATGCCATCTATCTGTCTTGGTCGTCACGTCTGCCATTTTATCCGTCCGGGGCCTCACGTCTGCCATCTGTTTGTCTGGGGCGTCACGTCTGCCATCTATCTCTCTGAAGCGTCACGTCTGCCACCTATCTGTCTGGGACCTCACGTCTGCCATCTATCTGTCTGGGACGTCGCGTCTGCCATCTATCTGTCTGGGACGTCACGTCTTCCATTTATCTGTCTGGGGCCTCACGTCGGCCATCTATCTGCTTGGGACGTCACGTCTGCCATTGTGTCTGGGGAGTCACGTCTGTCATCTATCCGTCTGAGGCCTCACGTCTGCAATCTATCTGTCTGAGACTTACGTCTGCCATCTATCTGTCTGGGGCTTCACATTTGCCATCTATCTGTCTGGGGCGTCACGTCTGCCATCTATCTGTCTGGGACGTCAACTCTGCTATCTATCTGTCTGGGGCTTCACATTTGCCATCTATCTGTCTGGGACGTCACGTCTGCCATAATGTCTAAGGCGTCACGTCTGTCATCTATCCGTCTGAGGTCTCAAATCTGCCATCTATCTGTCTGGTGCCTCACGTCTGCCATCTATCTGTCTGGTGCCTCACCTCTGCTATCTATCTGTCTGGGGCGTCGCGTCTGCCATTTTGTCTGGTGCCTCACGTCTGCCATCTATCTGTCTGAAGCGTCACGTCTGACATCTATCTGTCTGGGATGTCACGTCTGCCATTCCGTCTGGGGCGTCACGTTTGTCATCTATCTGTCTGGGGCGTCACGTCTGCTATTATATATGTCTAGGGCGTCACGTCTGCCATCTATATGTCTGGGGCCTCACGTCTGCCATTTATCTGTCTGGGGCCTGACGTCTGCCATCTATCTGTCTGGGGTGTCACGTCTGCCATCTATCTGTGTGGGACATCACGTCTGCTATTGTGTCTGGGGCGTCACGTTTGTCGATCTGTCTGGGGCGTCACGTTCTGCCATTCTATCTGTCTAGGGCGTCCCGTCTGCCTTTTTTGTCTGAGGCGTCACGTCTGCCATTCTATCTGGCTGGAGCGTCACGTCAGCCATAGACCTGTCTGGGGTGTCACGTCTGCCATCTATCTGTCTGGGGCGTCACGTCTGCCATATATCTGTCAGGGACGTCACGTCTGCCTTCTATCTGTCTGGGGCGTCACGTCTGCCAAGCACAGCTGTGTAGTGGGACAGGAACGTTGGAATTTCTCTGCCCCTGATTAGGGTTACCTGCCGTCGGAGGCGCCATTAGACTAAACGAAAGTTAATGGGCAAGTTCATCTCAAAACCATTCTTCGCCTGCCGTGTCGCTCAGTTGCTTCTCCGGCCCTAGAATCAATCTCTGAGGTTGCAAGTTTGCAGATATGTCTACTGCATACTGCATATGCTAAGCATACTCAGCAGTATCTAGAAACCTCCTCTTAAATATAATATACTAGCTTTTGAACGTTTTTAAAACGCAAGAAAAACAAGCGTAACAATAAAAAATTTAGAGTAATTTTTATGTAGTATTTGTTTCCAAAAAAAAAAAGTACATATCAAAAAGTAAATAAGCGATGACTGCAGATGTAAGTTTTAAGATAACTGGTTTCCATGCATGATTAGCGGTAGTTTATAGAGATTCGCGTTAACCATGACCAACCGACGCTGTTACGAGTTGTAACTGGTGCATGAAGTTTAAATGAATGTGTATGAAGGTGTGTGTGTGTGGGGGGGGGGGTGTACTTGCGTGTGAGGGCATGTCAGGCGCACACGGAGTTGAGCTTTGTAAAGTGGTGCGCTAGATAAAGACTTTGTATGTATGTATACAAGTATGTATGTATGTATGTATACAAGTATGTATGTATGTATGTATGTATACAAGTATGTATGTATGTATGTATACAAGCACACATCCACACATGCAAAGCCATGGCAGCACAGACAAGGAGATGGAGCTGTCCTATCATTCCCTCATTCCTGGGAGGTCGGCAGAGTAAGGATGATATCCAACATGTTATCATTACACTCCAGTCCATTCTCTTTAGACCACACAGCTTTTAGCGTTCTACACAAACCTGTTGTCTTCCTAGCTATGTATGTATGTATGTATGTATGTATGTATGTATGTATGTATGTATGTATGTATGTATGTATGTATATACACATGTACGTACGTATGTATGTACACATGTAATTTTATTGAACAGCGATGACGAGCAGACCAGACACACGGCCAGAAGATCACTTGCACTCCATCTCACTAAACGCAAGTGTGCA
Source organism: Oncomelania hupensis (assembly GCA_036898135.1). Classification (NCBI taxonomy): domain Eukaryota; kingdom Metazoa; phylum Mollusca; class Gastropoda; order Littorinimorpha; family Pomatiopsidae; genus Oncomelania; species Oncomelania hupensis. The sequence goes on along the minus strand of CM072519.1, from coordinate 6,191,980 downwards.
GCAGCACCCGAAGACGACGATGACCACAACTTCGCTGACTACCAGACCGATGCCAAATACCGGCTGGTCAAGGCATCCAAGGTCACCCGGCGTAAGTCACCGTGGGTGCACCTCAACGACATCTGCGGTAGACTGGGGATCCAGCTCCACCTGAATGACAGCGAGCAGTACATCCTCAGAGTCAGCCTAGAAGAGGAGATCCAACTGTCCTTCGTGGAGCCCAAGGCTTTCTTCACGTCATTCAAACGCCAACAACTACAGGGCAAGCTGGCAGAGTGGAGAGACAAAGAATGTCAGGGGCGCCTGGCGCGTACCAACAACGTCGACTTCTCACTGTCCTCCTCCCACCTGACCAACCTACATCTAAGTGACCGACTGCTGAAGTTCGTGGTGAAGGCCAGATTACAGCTGCTGGAGTGTAACGTCAGGCTCCACACCTACTATCCAGAGACTTTCTCGCAGCAGTGCGGTAGGTGTGGATTCTACATAGAGTCTGTCAGCCACTTGCTGAATGGCTGTAGGGAAAGCAAGAACTCTATTCAGAACCGCCACAACAGAGTGTTAGATATTGTGGCCAGGGCGGTGAAAGATGCTAACCCCAGAGCAGAAATCCTGGCAGACTCTATTGTAAAGCCTTCTCACTTCCAGAACGATAGTAGTGCAGTGTTTGCCAACCTGCCCCACACTAGGCCTGATATGTGTGTCATAGACCATGTTAATAAAACCTCTACCATTATTGAAATAGCTGTACCTTTTGATGACTTGGTAACTGATTCTTACAATAACAAATTTAACAGATACCTCCTGCTGTGCTAGACGATTAGCGATCTTGGTTATAGCTGCAAAGTTGTGGTTCTGATAGTTGGCTCGCTAGGCCTAGTCCACGGACGGTTTGTTAGCGGACTGAAGTTGGTGGGTCTGCCTGTTCGACGAGCCAAGGCCGTTGCCAGCCACTGTTCAGTTAGCGCTATGATAGGGTCGCTGATTATCTGGAAGAAGCGATGTCGAGACACTCTGCCCTAATGCCTAATGCCAAAAGGACTGTCAAAGAGGCACTGTGGTCTAATGGTAGTGCTTCGGCTTGTGGATCTGAAGGTCCCGGGTTCGAGCCCTGGCCGGGCCATTGTGTTGTGTCCCTGGGAAAGACACTTTACTCCTGTTTTCCTACTCCTTCGGATGAGAGTATAAACCGAGGTCTAGTCTGTGTCGCATACATTCAATCATAACGGACTTTAAAGATCCTTACGCTCATGTCCTAGACGGGTGAGTGCCGGTGACAAGAACACACCCAGCATGCACCTAGGTCCTTCTCCCCCATCCCTGGCTGCCCAGGATTGTGCTCAGTTGTCCGGGCGTCAGACCATGCGCCCAAAGGCTGCGGGTGGGCGTCTCGGGCGGCTTGTGTTAGATCCTGTATCGGCCAGCGCCTTGAGCAGCTCTTGAGCTGGAAAAGCGCTATATAAGAACGATTAAATAAATAAATAAATAAATTAAAGATGATGCTGTACTGTGTTGTATGCACCTGTGAATGCAAACTGGATATTGAAATGAATTGTTTTATAAGTAATCATGTTCAATATTATTATTCATATTTTGCATTCCATTATTATATTAGGCAGAGAGAGAGAGAGAGAGAGAGAGAGAGAGAGAGAGAGAGAGAGAGAGAACATTTGCCATTGACGTATTATTTTATGTGTGTGTGCATAATTTTCTTCTGTCCAATTATGATGGTGCTTGCATCTTGTCATCCATGTAATTCTCTAAGTGCATATGTTAATGCGATGTTATGGAGAATAAAATCTTGATATATATGTATATATGTATGTATGTACACATGTATGTATGTACGCATTTATGTATGTTTGTATGTATTTATGTATGTATATGTATGTATGTATGTATGTATGTGTATGTTTGTATATCGTTATGTGTATGTATGTAAACGTATGTATGTGTTTGTATGTATGTATATGTAAGCTTATGTATGTGTTTGTATGTATACATATTATGCATGTGTATGTCAGTATGTATGTATGTCGTTATGTGTATGCATGTATGTCTGCATGTGAATGTATGTATGAATGTGTATGTCTTTATGTTTCTGTATGTATATATGTATATACGTATATATGTATGCATGTATTATTGTAGGTAGTAGTAGTAGTGGTTCCCGAGCGAAAGCTGGGCAACTATTCCTTTTGGCATTGTACCTCAGTCACTTTCCTTTGAAACTAATAATCGAAACTGTCTTTCTTTGCACAGTAATCAAATAATGTCTAAATGAAACCAGTACAGCGTAATAAAATGAACTTTTCGCGTACTTTTCCCTTGCTTTTAATATAAATTACAATCATAAACACACAGAAGTCATTAAACAAATATTAAATAAAATTGTCCATTTGACAAGCAAGCCCTTTACTTAGCCTACATTTCACTACCACATAATGCCAACACAAAGTCAACGCATAAAACAACATGACAAGCGGCATCTGCAGTATGCGTATTGACAGCCGGGCGTCTTTTGATTGCGAGATTCAGATAGGTACGTCATTAAAACGCAAACAGAGAAAACGGTCATCGAGACAGAGCGCACCGTGTCTATTTTCTGGCGGCTAGCTTTTCTGGACTTACTTCGTTTTGTCATCGCCAGGAACCTTCCTTAAAACAGTCAGTAGGTTTAATTCAAAGCAAAAGAGCTAACGACATTTAGATATAGGTGGTGCTACTTCTGGCACTCCTAGATCATGATTTCATTAACCAGACTATTATTCCACTTGGATGTATGACTATTAAAAAGTCACATACATCTGTCTAAATGTTCGTAAAAAACAAACAAGTCAGTAGCTCTATTGTTAACCTGTACTTTTGCTTTCAGTGAAAATAAAATAAACCTGGTGATTTAAAGAGTCTAACTTTCACACTTCAGCCTGTACTTTTGCTTACAGTGAAAATAAGCCTAGTGATTTAAAGAGTCTAACTTTCACACTTCAGCCTGTACTTTTGCTTACAGTGAAAATAAGCCTAGTGATTTAAAGAGTCTAACTTTCACACACTTCAGCCTGTACGTTTGCTTACAGTGAAAATAAGCCTAGTGATTTAAAGGGTCTAACTTTCACACATTTCAGCCTGTACTTTTGCTTACAGTGAAAATAAGCCTAGTGATTTAAAGGGTCTAACCTTCACACATTTTAACGTCACACGTCATTTTCAAATTCCCAGTGAGTGTTGTCCCACTGGAGAAAAATAAGATTCCACCCCAAAATAACTTCTTTCAAAAGGACGGTTTTTAATTAAATCAATAATAATTTGGTTATATGGCAATTAATGAATAAATGAATAAATTATATTGAAAATGTATTAAGCGCGTAAACATTTCTACACGAAACGCATAATTCCAGCTCTTTACGTGTATAGCATCAAAGTTGATTCTAACACCAGCATCGCAGCGAAATGTCTATAGTTTGGCACAGTTGTTTACATAGCAAGGAAGAGAACCTGAACATTCAGAGTATAGCGTTCGATGTGAGCCGCGAGTGCCCATCATATAGTCTTTTAATGTGACAACAATGCACATTCCCTGCTGAACATTGTAAGAAAACACCCACAATCCATGAGACCCAGCCCCTTTAAGGCTATAGGCCTAGTGCACGGATAAACTGACATAAGGAAGGGTTTTGGAGAGACTAAAAGTGTATATCATTGATAAGTGACTTTTAACAGTCATACATCCAGTTTGAATGGTGGTCTCGTTAATGAAATCACGAGAGGAGCACCATCTGTCTGTCTTTAACGCCCAAGCTTGGATTGAATTTCTCAATCTCTCTTATTAATCACCAGCAGCAGCAGAAGTATTGGCTTCAACAGCAGTAGTATCGGCATCATTATCATCATCATCGTAGCCGTCGTCGTCATCATCATCAGTAGCAGCAGCAACAACAATATCATCATCATCATCATCATCATCATCATCATCATCATCATCATCATCATCATCATCGCTATCCTCAAAATCATCATCATCAAAACTACCATCGCCACCACCATCTTTCTGTACTCTCCATGGCGTAGGAGTGCATTTTGGGCGACTCGGGTGTGATCTTGACTATTTTACTGTTTAAGCTACATCTTGTAGGATATAATAATACAAATATAATGCGCTAAATCACAATCCTTTCCCCTTGATTACCTGACAGATGTATAGCATATACGCTGAACTAATAATTAACTAGCGTGTAGTGAAGTTTATGTCCTTAAGAGATCATGTGCACTGTCATTTGTACAGAAACATTATCAATAAACCTACATAATTATAATAACCATTACTAGTATCAAGGTGATCTCCTTATCTCCAAGTTCATACTTCCTGTTACCGACAATGATGATGATGATGACGACGACGATGACCCCCCCCCCCCCCCCCCCCCCCGTGGGGGTGCCGGGGATTTCTGAATAAACAGTATCCCCACTTTCTGAAAGAAAATTTGGTGCTTTAAATTCCCACTGTCGCTGTCTTTGTTCTTTGTTCTTTCTCATTCCTACTCTGTTCTTTCAATCTACTATACTATCTTCTTCTTGGCTAGACCCGTCACCTACCTTTTTTCTCGAAAACACTTCTGGGACAAAACTCATTTGTGCATGAGGTCTGTTGGATCAGCTTGGGAATATTGGACGCTTTCTGCCAAATGGTCACCGAAGCTTCTTATGATATTATGTTTGTTAGTTTGTTTATTTCATTTAACGTCTATTCACCGAAGTGATTTTAGACTAAATATTATTATGATATTATTATTTAGCAATGTTGGCATTTTATATGTATGTGATTTCTTGATATTTTATAATGATGTTTGTATTCTATTTTGTTTTTGTAAACGGAAGTTCGATAAATTAGAGTATAGCCTCAGCGTCCCCTGCGTGGGATGCCTTTATTGTAAAGTGACCGGCTGGTGAAGTGCCTTCAGTTACCGCTGGGGTTGTTTCGGCAGATCTTTTATGCGGATCTGGGGAGAGACTTCTTTCAGCTAAGTTTTGGTCTTGATTTTGTGGTCCTGATTCGGCTCTTTGCAGTCCGCTGGACCCTGTAAGCAATGAATAACTAACTAACTAACTGACGACGATGATCGATTATGATGATAATAATAATGATGACGATGATGATGATGATCATTGTCGTCGTCATCGTCATCATCATCATCACATTATGAACGTTCCCAGGATGAGGTGGACAAAGACGAGGACGGCGATGCTCACGATGACAGCTGATTATACTACTGCAACTGAAAACGTAAGGGAAAAAAGAAGATGAAGAAACGTCTCACCCAAAAATGAAGAGTTATGAAGAACTTTTTTTTTTTTTTTTTTTTTTTTTTTTTTTTTTTAAAGAAGAAGCAGACTCTGTACCAACTAACAATCTTTCTCCATACTCGCTCACAATTCAGACGTCAACGGGGATGATTACATTTTTTTTTAAAGGAGGCATGCTATTACGCCCCTTGACGTGTCGGGAGAAGTTATCGCCCTTGCACTCGGCTCCAATTTCCATGGAGTGGAGTGCTGAGCGGAGAGAGAGAGAGAGAGAGAGAGAGAGAGGGAGAGAGAGAGGGAGAGGGGAGAGAGAGGAGAGAGGGAAGGATTGAGAGAAAGAGCTGAGAAGTGAGGGGCGGGAGAGAGAGAGGGATGGAGATGGATGGGGGGACGGAGAAGCTGAAGGAAAGGGCTGGGTTTGAATTATCAGAATTATGAAAACTATGGCGACCTTTCCACCCAGCGCACATTTAAACACACACCAAATCTCTTTCTTTGCCACCATTGACAACACAGCAACTTTTTGTCCTTTCACATTCGCTTTTTTTTTCTTTCAATACTTCTTTCCAATAGTCCGCTTTCCATTTTCATTACGTCTGTCTGTAAGTCTCTGTCTCTCTCTGTCTCTCTCTGTCTCTCCCTCTCTCTCTCTCCCTCTCTCTCTCTGTCTCTCTCTCTGTCTGTCTGTCTGTCTGTCTCTCTCTCTCTGTCTCTCTGTCTCTCTCTCTGTCTCTCTCTCTCTCTCTCTCTCTCTCTCTCTCCCTCTCTCTCTCTCTGTCTCTCTCTCTCTGTCTCTCTCTCTCTCTCTCTCTCTCTCTCTCTCTCTCTCTCTCTCTCTCTCTCTCTCTCTCTCTCTCTCTCTCTCTCTCTCTCTCTCTCTGTCAAGATGGTAAATAAAACGTTCTTTGTGTTCCATTCTTTACATGAAGGTGAACAAGGTGACGTTCATTAGAGTGTCTCATCATTATCATCATGTTGTGCTCGTCTTCTTCTTCTTCTTCCTCTTTCTTTTCTTCTACCTCTTCCTTCTACTTCTCTTCTTTCTCCTTTTCTTTTTTGATAGATTTATGACGAGGCAGGAATGCCTTAATTTTGTTTCCATAAATACAGTTTTGACATTGTTAAGTTAACTCCTCTCTCTCTCTCTCTCTCTCTCTCTCTCTCTCTCTCTCTCTCTCTCTCTCTCTCTCTCTCTCTCTCTCTCTCTCTCTCTGAAGTCTCTCTCGCTCTGTTTCTGTATGTCTGTCTGTCTCTCTCGTCTGAACTGAAGTACCTATCGCTCGCTCTGTTTGTGTTTGTCTGTCTGTCTGCCTCTCTCCCTCCCTCTCTTTTTTTGTCAAGTCTGAAGTCTCTCTAGCTGTTTCTATCGGTCTGTCGGTCTGCCCCCCCCCCCCCCATCTCTGTCTCTTACTCTCTCTATCAAGTCTGAACTGAAGTCTCTCTCGCTCTGTTTCTGTCTGTCTGTCTCTCTCGCTCTGTTTCTGTCTGTCTGTCTGTCTGCCTCCCCCCATCTCTGTATATAATATCTCTCTATATAATAACACAGTTTTTCATGAAATTGTAGTATGATAGTAATAGTAATGATGATGTTAATAATAGTATTAATTATAATAATAATTATTATTATTATTGTTATTATTATTGTTCTTATCATTATTGTTATTTGTATTATTATTATGAGGGTGAGGGATAGGAAGGGTGGTGGTTGCCTAACATTGTTTAAAGATAATGATGAAGATGTTGGTGTGATTGTGTGTGCATGTGTGTGAGTGCATGTGTGTGTGATTTCTATGATTTCCAAGTTAATGTTAAAGGTTATTTATTATGTTAATTTGTTAAGGGACAGATTGGAAGATTAGACTTCTTATTAGTCTAAAATCTTTATCCCTAATAAAAAAGTTTCAAGTTTCAAAGTTTCTGTCTCTTACTCTCTCTATCAAGTCGGAACTGAAGTCTCTCTCGCTCTATTTCTGTCTGTCTGTCTCTCTCGCTCTGTTTCTGTCTGTCTTTCTGTCTCTCTCGCTGTGTTTCTGTCTGTCGGTCTGTCTGTCTGCCTATCTCTCTCACTCTCTCAAGTCTGAACTGAAGTCTCTCTCGCTCTGTTTCTGTCTGTCTGTCTGTCTGTCTCAAAATTGATTGTCCCTACTACAGACGACTCCACTTGCACCCTATCCTATCAGTGAGTAATTCCTCTCCAATGCCGTTCCATTTGAAGTCCTACTGTCAGCCTTTTAATGAAATAACTTGAATTATTTGGCTATAGTCACTCCATGCTCTGATAACGGTTATATTTCATCTCTCCTGCCCTCGTCCTTTCCCCATCCCTCTCTCTCTCTCTTTCCCTCTCCCCCCTCCTCCCTTCTCTCTCTTTCTTTATCCATTCCTCCACACCCTTCTCTCTTTCACTTCCCTTATGCACAATTGGCTCTGTTTCAATCCATCCTCTCTCTCTTTCTTTCTTTCTCTCTATCTCCCTCTCTCTCTCCCACTCTCTCTCTGTCTCTCTCACTCTCTCTGTCTCTCTCTCTGTCTCTCTCTCACTCTCTCTCTGTTTATCTCTCTTTCTCTCTCTCACTCTCTCTATCTCTCCCACTCTCTTTCTCCCTCTCCCTCTCTCTCTGTCCCACTCTCTCTCCCTCTCTCTCTCCCCCTCTCTCTCTCTCTGTCTCTCTCTCTGTCTCTCTCTTACTCTCTCTCTATGTCTCTCTCTGTCTCTGTCTCTCTGTTTATCTCTCTGTTTCTCTCTCTCACTCTCTCTGTCTCTCTCTATCCCACTCTCTCTCCCTCTCCCTCTCTCTCTCTCCCTCCCTCTCTCTCTCTCTCTCTCTCTCTCTCTCTCTGTCCTATACATGTAATTTTTCAGATTACCGGATGTCAGTGTGAAAAGAGACATCATTTAGTAATAAAAGAAGCAAAATAAATGCATTGCAAATGCACGTAGAATAAAGGCAAAATGTTGTTTGGACAAATATTCATGTTGTATCCCAGATTGCTGAACAACAGCTGTTAAAGGATCCAGATTTAGAGTAGTAAGTTTCGCAAACATTGGACATTATTTGCATCAGAGTTCTCATTAGGATTTGCTTTTGAGTATAGAAGGTTTTGAGAGTTCAGTTAACTTCAATGCCTATGAGAGTTGATAAGAACAAATATCGGCCTGGTCACGCTAGTATAAAATAGACTTTGCTTTTGTTGGACTGGCATGAAAAATGATATTGTATAGAGCAGTCCATGTCTACTTTGACGCTGACACGTCAAACCTTAACACTGTAGTAGAAGAGACATCAATCCTAATACCGTTCAAATGTCCATACTTTGCGAGGTTTTACTCCTAATGTGGGTGAGCGTTTCTCGTGGCGTTGTTTTGCGCGAGATCGATTTCCAATTAAGAAACTTCAAAGAATGATGCTAATTTGGGGGATGGGGTCGGGGTTAGGCTAATGATACGCACAGTGGAGGAGAAAAATAATAGATCTTAACTTGTTGATTACACTCAACTCAACGTTTATGTTGAATGTAGTACTATATGGACTTGGATTTCGTTGTAAAAATACAGTAGTAATAGTAGTAGTAGTAGTAGTAGTAGTAGTAGTAGTAGTAGTAGTAGTAGCAGTAGCAGTAGCAGCAGCAGTAGTAGTAGTAGTAGTAGTAGTAGTAGTAGTAGTAGTAGTAACTACAACTATTATTATTATTATTATTATTATTATTATTATTATTATTATTATTATTATTATTATTATTATTATTATTATTATTATTATTATTATTTATTTATTTATTTATTTATAATATACAGCGTAAAATTCTAAGCGCTCACACCCATTCACACTGTCACGCGCTCACAAGTTTGAACATTTTTAAAAGATATGAAAGTAAACAAACAGATAAATATACCATCGATACAGTAAAAGAAAATAAAATGTTTATGTAAAGACAGTAAAATGTATAGCTTTTCCATGACCATATTTACACATAAAATGCAATTAAATTATACAAGCAATAAGAAAAAAAAAACAATTCCCCTCCCTCGTCCACTCCCCCCCCCCCCCCCAAATAAACAGTACTAAGGATTATCTTGTCATCCCCATCTTCCTATACTCTACCCTACCCTTCCTACCCCTACAGCAGATCTACAACAAAGGATGCAAAGCATGGAGATGAGGTGCTACAGAATACTTCTAGGCATTTCCTATACCCAGCACATCACCAACGACGAAGTCCGACAGGCCATCACACAAGCCATTGGACAACACGATGACCTGCAAACTGTGGTGAAGAAACTGAAACTCCGATGGTATGCTCACGTCACCAGATCATCAGGCCTTGCAAAGACCATCCTGCAAGGCGCAGTGCAAGGAGGCAGAAGAAGAGGGATAAAAAAAGAGGTGGGAGGACAACATTCGAGAATGGACTGGCTTGACACTGAACGAAGCCATGAGGGTTGCTGATGACAGAGAAAGATGGAGTACGCTGGTTAAACGATAATCTTTAGTGCCCCAACGACATTCGAGTTGCGGGAAAGGATAGAATATGATAAAATTGGAAGGATTAAGGACTAAGAAAGTGCAGTTTTAAAAGTTGCAATTTTCGTGGATTACGACTACAAATAAATAATGCACATGAATTAAAATAAATAAGTTAGTTAGCTAATCATTGTTTAAAGGGTCCAAAAATAAATAAGAGATTAGCTACTGTCGCAAACCTGGGTGTTACTGGGTGTTACGTTGAAACGCGAATGATAGTATGGCTGAAGCGTGTACGATAGATCTAATCGTTTCGATTTGCAAAGTATTCAATAATGGAGCTTATTTACCTTTGATTTGAGTTTGCATTGTTGTTAGGAAAGGCTTTGTATAACGTTGATAATTTGCGTTAGTCGATATTATTTGAGAATCTTCTGGATATGCGTGTTTACTCTTGATAGAAATTTCCGGATGGATATCGAAGGTCGTGAATGTTCCCGGAAGTAGAGAAAATGTGAATGACGTAAGTCAGTGATGACGATCTTTAGTTCGATTGGTGGCAGTACGTCATTTCTACCATGTACCCAATTGTTCCAGAAAAGAGAGAGGTTATTTAATCGTGAGCCGAGTCGCTGTTGAGAGAGTAAAGTTGTTGATAGTGATTTGGAAAGTTGCTGTGAAAGTTGTGAGTTGAATTGAGAATTGTATGCAGTTGTTGATGTGTGCTGAATAAAAGTGGAAAACTTCATACGTCGACTTTGTGACTTGTACGCTGTTTGGACGGGCTGTGTGAATAAACGAATCTGAGTTACACAACTATCAGGAATTCAAGCATCGGGGCTGAATCAGATACTGATAGAAAACACCAACATCGAACTTGAGTGTAACATTTTGGGGGCCAAGCCGGGATTCACGCCATAGCCAAGGGTTCAACTGCTACAACAAGCGAGTCAACGTTACGAGAAGCAGTCATCGAGGGTAGCCGCCAACGAGTTGCGTCGAGAGGGGCCAACATACTGGGACTACATCACCGATAGGTTCGGGTTGACTGCAAGGGCGTGTAGTCGCTGAAGAGTTGCTTCGTGAGCGAACAACAGATCGGGACTACGTAGCTGCCGTAAGACTACGTCGAGGGACAGTCTCGGAGCTACATCGCCAGTGTTACAGAGAGCGGCGAGCGGACGTCGTCTACTTCAGCACAGGAGCGTATACATCAACACCAGCGTGGTGCAGCGTCGCATACGACGAGGACAGCGGGGCCTGCGTCAGCGAAGGCGACTAGTGACAAGCATCAGCGCTACTGCAGAAAGCGTGCTGTTCTAGAACAGTCTAGAAAGGTACAGCACAGTCAAGAACTTTCCAGAAAAAAAAAGAACTCTACAGTCAAGAACTTTCTAGAAAAAGAACATTCCAGAAAAGAACTTTCCAGAAAAGCATTAAGATGGCTGACTTCTGGCAGAAAGGGATTGCACTGAATCTCAAAGGCAAACAGCTGACGGAGTACGTCAAGTCCCAGGAGAGAATACAAGAAAGAGAATTAGAAGAGCAGCGTCGCCGTGAAGAAAGAGAATTAGAGGAGCAGCGACGCCGAGAAGAAAAGGACGAACAGCGTCGCCGAGAAGAAAGAGAAGACCGGCGTCAAGAAAGAGAATTAGAAGAACAGCGTCGGCGTGACGAGATGGAAGAGAGACGATTAGAAGCTGAGCGTCAATACCAGCTAGAGTTGGCGCGTATCCAGAACAATCAGCATGCGCCACAAGTCACCAACGACCATACGGCTCCAAAATTGCCAGCTTTCGTCGACGGGAAGGACCAGATCGACAGCTATCTGGCGAGATTCGAAAGGTTCGCTGAAAGCTCTAACTGGCAACCTCAAGACTGGGCAATTCGACTGAGTGCACTTCTGACGGGGCAAGCTCTCGAAGTTTACACCAGACTGTCGAACGATGACGCCAAAAACTACGACGTCTTGAAAGAGGCCCTGTTGCAGTGCTACAACTTTACAGAGAAGGGCTACCGTAAACGCTTCCGTGAATGCCGGCCTAAGTCAGACGAGACGCCAAAGCAGTTTGTGGAGCGCCTGTCGTCATATCTACACAAGTGGGTGGAGTTATCAGGCGAAACGAAGTCTTACGACAGTCTCCATGACCTGATCGTGAAGGAACAATTTCTCAATGCCTGTCACAAGGACCTAGCGACCCACTTAGAAGAACAAAAGCTGCAGACGCTTAAAGATGTGACTGAGGCTGCTGAAAGATATCTCATCGCTCATGGGAAGACCCTGGGGCCACCCAGCGCGACGAAACATTTTCAGAAGACTGGAAACCATGGGAACCAGATCCAGGGGAGTCAGACGAGCCAGAGACATACTGACTCCACGCCACCTTCCAGGGAAGGGCAGTCAAGAGGCTGTTTCACCTGCAACGCTACAGACCACAGAGCAGCTAATTGTCCTCAAAACAAAAGTAGCGGACAGCGGAGCAGTACGGACAACGCAGCGGCGGGCAACCGGCAGAGGCGGTTCTCCAATCAACGGCAAACCAGTAGATCTGACCATCAAGTGTGCGGCGGGAGCGTCATTCTTCCGAGTGAGACCGAGCGCACAGCTACCCCTGCGGACGTGCAAGAGTGCATGACTGATGGCCAACTCCTCCTTGCCAACGGAAAATCCATCCCCGTCGTCGCCAGCGCAGCTGTGACCGTCCAGAACATGCCTGTTTCAAAGGGACGCGTCGGAAATCATGAAGTGACTGTCTTAAGAGACTCTGGCTGCAGTGGGGTCATCGTCAGAGAAGACCTAATCGCTAAAGAACAGTTCACTGGCGATTCAAAATGGACACTCATGGCCGACAGCAAATGTGTGAAAGCGCCAGTTGCGAAAATTCATGTCAACACCCCTTTCTACATAGGCGAAGTCGAAGCGGTTTGCCTGAAGAAGCCGCTGTATGATTTGATGATCGGGAATATCGACGGCGCGAGACGACCCGACAACCCCGATCCAAAATGGAGTCCTGCCTCAACTCAACACGTCGAAGTTGTGGAGGAGGATCCATTGCCATTTCCCGATGGAGACCTTACAGAGCTGCTACGGGACAATGTGGTTACTCCGGCTCAGCCCTGCCGACCAGAGATCGTCGGTGCTGTTACTACCAGGGCCCAGGCCAAGAGAGACAAGACGTCTACGCCACTGAAGGTCGCCGACAACTCTAAAGCTGCCATCGTGGACAGAGATAAGCTGATCCAGCTCCAGGAAGCTGATAGCACTTTAAACAAGTACAGGAACCGCCAAGACCACGTGACCAAAGGCAGTGGTACGGTCTATTTTGAGGTGAAGGCCAAGATCCTGTATCGAATCTTCCAGCACCCGAGGGTCAACGGAGGGAAACCACTACGTCAAGTCCTGGTACCGTTACCCCTAAGGCGCCAGGTGATGGAAGTAGCGCATGACTCAATTATGGGAGGTCACCTAGGTATCAAGAAGACGTCGGATAGAATCCAGGCGGTGTTCTACTGGCCAGGACTTCATGCGGACGTCAGCCGTTTCTGCCGATCATGTGACATTTGCCAGAAGACCATACCTCGAGGAAGGGTACCGAAAGTGCCTATGCAGAGGATGCCTCTGATCGACCGACCTTTCAAGAGGGTGGCCTTAGACTTAATCGGCGAAATAAGACCTCCAAGTGAAGAAGGTCATCGGTGGGTACTGACTTTAGTGGACTATGCGACTCGGTACCCAGAAGCAGTGCCTCTGAAGAAGATTGACACTGAGACTGTTGCAGAGGCACTGGTGGACATGTTCAGTAGACTTGGAGTGCCTGAAGAAATTCTGACAGACCTCGGGACGCAGTTCGTCTCTGACTGTATGAAGGAGGTCAACAGACTGCTGAGCATCCGGCATTTAACTACGACACCCTACCATCCAATGTGCAACGGGCTTGTCGAAAAGTTCAATGCTACGTTGAAGTCCACCTTGAAGAAACTGTGCAGCGAGCAGCCCAGACAATGGCATCGCTACATCAACGCCCTACTTTTCGCCTACAGAGAAGTACCGCAGGAGTCCACCGGCTTTTCTCCGTTCGAGCTGCTGTACGGAAGAACCATCCGAGGGCCGATGCACATCCTAAAAGAACTGTGGACGAAAGAAGTAGACACCCCAGAGGTGAAGAACAGCTACCAGTACGTGTTTGAGCTACGGGAGAAGCTGGAGCAGACACTCGAGATAGCCAGAGAAAACCTGAAGAAGTCCCAAGACTGTGGAAAGCACTACTACGATCGTAGGGCTGTGAACAGGAAGTTCAAACCTGGCAACAAAGTGCTGGTGCTGCTACCTACCGATCACAATAAGTTGCTGATGCAGTGGAAAGGCCCGTACGAAGTGGAGACTGTGGTGGGGATCAACGACTATAAGGTGAAGGTCGGCCAGCATTCCAAGATATACCACGCCAACCTCCTTAAGCTGTACGTGGAAAGGCCGCCAGAGACTGTGCATGTGGCAACAGCAGCTGAGATCGACAACAGCTTTGATAGCGAGGAACTGTCGGAACTGGGAGACTTCCACAGCAAAGAAGGCATCGATGAGGTTAAGCTAGGACCGAGCTTGACGGAAGGTCAAAAGTTGGAGCTCAAGGACCTTATGGGCGAATTTCCCCATAACTTCAATGATGTCCCAGGCTCTACGACTTTGGTCGAACATGAAGTCTACACCCAGACCTTGAGGGAGCTGTTCCACCGTCCCGCAGAAGCCAACCTGACCGTGAGACCCAGCGAATGCATTCTGGGAGCTGACAACGTCGACTGCGTCGGACATCCGACGGAAGAAAAAGACAACGGAGGACGCACTGATTCCGGGGAAGCCCACGTGATCATCGTCTTTGACCCTGGGCCGATGACGACCGCAACTGACGAGGGCGTCGATTCCTTGCGAACGAAAGAATATTGACTGTGTGGACGAACTAAGAATATTGGTAATGACAGACTTGAAAATGAAAAACGTTGACTGGGTAAATAATCTGTGAACATTGACAGTATCCAGAAAGACTTGCAGATGAGAAACTTTGAATCTGTGTGAGTGAACTGTGAACATTGACAGTAAATGAGACAGTCTGAAGTAAGTTTTAATTCTGTACATTGTTTGTGCATTACGTTTCAACGTTGTTGAAAGAAATTAGGTAAATTTCTTCTTGAGTGGGGGGTTATGTTACGTTGAAACGCGAATGATAGTATGGCTGAAGCGTGTACGATAGATCTAATCGTTTCGATTTGCAAAGTATTCAATAATGGAGCTTATTTACCTTTGATTTGAGTTTGCATTGTTGTTAGGAAAGGCTTTGTATAACGTTGATAATTTGCGTTAGTCGATATTATTTGAGAATCTTCTGGATATGCGTGTTTACTCTTGATAGAAATTTCCGGATGGATATCGAAGGTCGTGAATGTTCCCGGAAGTAGAGAAAATGTGAATGACGTAAGTCAGTGATGACGATCTTTAGTTCGATTGGTGGCAGTACGTCATTTCTACCATGTACCCAATTGTTCCAGAAAAGAGAGAGGTTATTTAATCGTGAGCCGAGTCGCTGTTGAGAGAGTAAAGTTGTTGATAGTGATTTGGAAAGTTGCTGTGAAAGTTGTTGAGTTGAATTGAGAATTGTATGCAGTTGTTGATGTGTGCTGAATAAAAGTGGAAAACTTCATACGTCGACTTTGTGACTTGTACGCTGTTTGGACGGGCTGTGTGAATAAACGAATCTGAGTTACACAACTATCAGGAATTCAAGCATCGGGGCTGAATCAGATACTGATAGAAAACACCAACATCGAACTTGAGTGTAACACTGGGTGATCACTACTGATGAAGGACTTCCTTGACTTTCATGACTTACCGTACCCCAGAACATGGTTTTATTTCAATAAAAAAACCTAAGGTACACCATTTACTTCCAACACTTCACAAACACATAACACGTTTTTCCAAGTTCGATTATTTTATTATATTCCGTTCATTTTTCTTCGAAATCGGAACGATAATTTGGCGATACTTTTTCGTCGTGGTTACCGAAAATGTTCTTGCTTTCAATTATTTTTTTACTTAGCTCAAAGCTTCGTCCTCGTTGAATCGTTGTTGAATGAAGAAACCAGTCTTTAGATGAGTTGTAGAAAAGTTAATAGGAGCTGGAACTTGACGTCGATGTCGCCGTTAGATCTAAAGGCTGTCCATGACCCACCAGTGACTTCTGTAGCCCTCGTTAACGTACAGTTCCATCTTAGAATCAGTCACTCCGATCATAAGCCAGACGTCATCGAAGAATCCAGTGCCAGTCTCAAAGATGACATCGTCACAGAATTCCAAGACGATTCATACCACAGAATAAAAACACCCTACGGTGCCAGAATTTCAGCTAAAGCTGATCAAACGTCGAAGAACAACTATCTTCCTGGCCCAACCACATCTGACATCATTCAGCCTCCAGCTAAACTGTCGTTGGCACCCCACAGAATAAGTTGCCTCGGAGCTTGGGTAGAATCCTCCCTGTCCAGTCTAGATCTCTTTCCCAACTGATTGACAGTTTTCCTAACCGATTTCGCCTCTGTTTCATTTTACTAAGGTTACCATACTTTTATCATTAAAACAACCAATGAAAATTTCCCAACGCAAACAAATGACCTATCACCTCAAATATTATATTTTATAAATTAATAGTTCACAACCTCTTTTCTTTTCCTAAAATTTTATTATTGGCATTAATCACAAATCTTTCACACAAAAGAATTATCGAAAAAAATCGTCCATTTTATTCTTTTCCAGGAATAAAAAAAATGGCGATTGACACGCAGCAAAATTGACGTCATATTTCTAAATCTAGCACAGGCACTCTATAAAACAATTTGCACTTGGAAAATAAAAATTCTCGCGAGCGTTTCGTTTCGCGACATTACGCCCCTCCTCTTGAGCTGAAACATCCATGTTTAAGCTATTCTTTTACAAGTGCAATCGACTCAAATAGTCTGCGCCAACATTGTCTTTCCCTTTGATAACTTTGACTGTGAAAGAATACTGTTGCAGCTGGAGAGCCCACCTCATTAGCCGACCATTCTCAGTCTTGGTTTTCTGCAAATATGTGAGTGGTTGGTGGTCAGTCTCCAAAGTGAAATGTGTTGAATACAGGTACTGTTCAAACTTCTTGACAGCCCCATACCACTCCCAAACACTCTTTTTCGATGGTCGAGTAGTTTTTCTCTGCACGGTTAAGCTTCTTGCTTGCATAGGCTACTGGCTGTAACCCTTGCCCTTGATCTTGCAGTAAAACTGCTCCCACTGCAACATCTGATGCGTCACTCCTCAGAGTAAATTGTTTGCTGACGTCAGGTAGCAAT
Organism: Oncomelania hupensis; assembly: GCA_036898135.1. Lineage (NCBI taxonomy): Eukaryota > Metazoa > Mollusca > Gastropoda > Littorinimorpha > Pomatiopsidae > Oncomelania > Oncomelania hupensis. The sequence continues at coordinate 6,174,845 of CM072519.1, read as the reverse complement.
AACACTGGTTTGCTTACCAAGCAATCTTTGAGTGTAACGAATGCTGCTTCACATTTTTCATCCCAGGCCACTTTTTCTGGTAGACCTTTCTTTGTCAAATCAGTCAACGGAGCGCTGATTTCCGCATAATTGCTGATGTATTTCCTGTAGAACCCCACTAGTCCTAGGAATGCTCTGACTTCTTTCTTTGTGATCGGCCTGCTGGCTGACCTGATTTTCTCTGTTTTGTCATCATCAGGCATGACAGTGCCTCCACCCACATGATGACCCAAATAGTCTAACTCCCCGAAACCAAAGTAGCACTTAGAGGGTTTCGCTGTAAGACCTGCCTCCTCCAACCTTTTCAACACAGCATCAATGGCCTCTACATGCTGTTCCCATGTTTCAGTGGCAATGATAATGTCATCAATGAAATGTTCAATATCATCACGCTTCAGAGGTTCAAGTAACTTGCGCATCATACGAGTGAAAATAGAACTCGCAGTCTTGATTCCGAATGGAAGATACGCGAAACAGTACTGTCCCATGGGTGTACTAAACGCTGTCTTCGGTTTATCCTCTTCTTTGACTGGTATCTGCCAATACCCTTTCGTCAAATCTATCTTTGACAAATAGCGTGCTTTCTGCAATTTTGCAAAGATTTGTGGCACATCAGGAATAGGTTCCGAATCGAACTCTACCTGCTTGTTGAGGCTTCTATAGTCAATACAGAACCGTATTTCACCATCCTTTTTCTTCGCCAACACAATCGGACTATTGTAAGGCGACACTGTTGGTTCTATGACCCCCAACTCCAACATGTCAATGACCTCCTTCTTCACTGTCTCTACCTGCGCAAATGGTAGCGGGTATTGCCTCACATGCACTGGCTCTTGTGATGTAAGTTTGAATTCACATTCTTCGATTTTGCATTTCCCTGGTATATCTTTAAGCACATTTTCTCTCCTGTCGCAAATAGACAAAATTTCAGCCTGTTTGTGCTCGTCCAACTCAGGGTTGATCTTCACGTCTCTGGGACCTTCTTTTGCATGCAATGTAAGCATGGGAAAACGATCTATGCCTAGTGCTCCCATCTCTTCATCGCACACATCGTCAACCACAACGCTCACTTCCTCCTCATCTGTCTCCATGACTACCGCGTTTGGCTGTGCTTCATCTGTCCCTGTTTGCTTCCCGTCACGTTCGACGTACAATTTCAGCAAATTCGCATGTAGCAGTTTTTCATGTCCCCTTATCTTGATCCTGTAGTTGCAGCTGCCCACTCTCTCCACAACTGGATAAGGACCTTTCCACGTTAGCTGCAGCTTGTTGTGTTTTGCGGGCAACAAAAGCAAAACTTTGTCCCCGACCTCAAATTTTCTGTCTTTGGCCTTCTTGTCATACGCCCTTGTGTACCTGAGCGCTGCCTTGCTGAGGTTGTTCTTGGCAATCTCACAAGTTTTCTCGATTTTGTTCGTGAGATCCGTGATATGACTAATCGTGGATCGCACTTCCTCTCCTGCATCCTCGTTTGTCCACACCTGACGTAGAACCTGCATAGGCCCTCGTACTTCACGCCCATACAACAGTTCAAAAGGCGAAAATTGCAAGCTTTCTTGCGGTACCTCCCTGTAGGCAAATAATAACGCCGGCAAAAACTTGTCCCAGTCTTTGGGCTGTTCTTGACAAAGTCTCTTCATCATGTCCTTGAGTGTGGCATTAAACTTCTCTGTCAAACCATTTGTTTGCGGGTGAAAGGGTGTAGTGTGGATCCCCTTTATGTTGAGAAGCTTGTTCACTCTCTCCATGATTTCGCTGGTGAATTGGGTACCCCTATCTGTGATCACTTCCTTAGGAATTCCCATCCTGGTCCAATAGATCCACAATGCCTCGCTCACTGTCTCTGCCCTAATATCCTTCAGAGGTGTCGCTTCCACATACCGCGTGGCATAGTCAACCATGGTCAATATGTATCGATGACCCCTGCTGGACGCTGGTAGTATCGGACCAATGATATCTACCCCAACTCGCTCGAAAGGTGTGCTGATAAGCGGCATGCTTTTCATCGGAACCTTCCTAGTAGCTCCCTTCCTCGTGCTCCTCTGACACACGTCACATGACGCACAATAACGTTTGACGTCACCACAAATACCCGGCCAATAAAAATCACGCCATATCCGGTCGCGAGTTCGGCGTACTCCTTGATGTCCTGCCATCGGCGTATCATGAGCCAATTTGAGCACATCTGATCGGTACCGTTCTGGTACTACCACTTGTCTACATGGTTTACCTTCACTCATGTAAACTCTGTACAAAATGTCTTTCTTCCACTCGTAGTGGGTTTCTTGCTTGAGTGCTAGCTCTGTCCTTTCCCGAATCTTTCCTAAAGTCGGGTCCGCCTTCTGTTCCCTAGATAAATCTTCAGGACGTACTTGCCCTAAGTCAATCTGCTTAGGAATCCATGGCTTGGCTTGTGCTTGTTGCTTCTCCTGCAACCTGGTTTGTACCGGTGCTACAACTTGTTCCTCCGGTTGCTCTACCAACGGAAACAATGGAACTTTGACCTCAGTCCCGTCTGTCATCTTCCTGCTATTTCCTATCAGGACTTGATGCACGAGCGTCTTCAAACCAAAACACGCGTTTCTCCAACGAAAAACGGAGTTTCCAAATTCACCACAGCAATGGGCACTTTCTTTCGCTTGGATGAATCTGCAAGTGTCACGTTCTGATATTCGCCCGTATACTTGCTTGGGGAAACTAAACTTGAATCCACCAATATGCTACTGGCCCCTGTATCCCTAATACCTTGAGCCTTTACTCCATCCACTTTCAACTCAACAGTTTGGTTCATAGCCGTCTTCACAACATCTGTTACACGGTTTCTGTTCCTGGGTCACGTTGACCGCATTCACAACAGCTGACGCAAGGTTTGAGTTTGGTCTGTTTCTATTCACATTTGCCTTTTGGCAATCCCTCATCAAATGTGGGCCTCCGCATCGAAAACATCCCTTGAAGTTTTGCTGAGTCTTGTTCATTCCTGACGCACCCGCGTTGCCAGGACCTGTCGCTTGACCACTCACCCCTCCATTACGTCGTTGTCCCATGTTCGAATTCTGCGTTTGCTGGTTAACCCTGGGACGGTTATCCATTCTAGCACTGGGTCCAATGGGCCGCCTCGTTGCTATCGGACCTCCAGCATTCTGCGCATCTTCATACGTTTGAGCATGGACCACCACTTCGTCCACACACGTAGGGTTTCTCTCCCTAATGAATCTTGCCTCCTCTTGAGACACTATCTCCAACATTTTGTCCATGAGGATTAAATCTTTTAGCTCACCCGATTTTCCTTCTTTCTCAGACAAATCCACCCATCTGTCCAAATACATCCCCATCCTGTTCCTACACTCCCTGATGCCTTCATGACTGCCCCGCTTGAATTCCTTGAACCTTTTCCGATAAGTTTCAGCGGTCAGCTGGAAACGCCTCATGATCGCAGCCTTGACCATGTCGTAATCCATAATCTCCTCATCAGACATCTCAGTGTAGACTTGCCGTGCTTGGCCTCGTAGTTGACCAGACAATCTTATCGCCCACTCATCCTTGTTCCAACCTGACAACGTAGCGATACGCTCAAACTGTTTCAGGTAGACTTCTACATCGTCCTTATCATCCAAATAAGGTACATTCACATTCAGACAGCTCCTCGCTGTCCTCGGCTCCGGATAAAAATTTTGATTTTGATCCCCATCATCTGCAGTCCACTCTTGCGCCTTTCTCAACTCAAACTCGTTCTGCATGGCCATTTGTTCCAATTTTGCCTTGGCCTCCCTTTCTTCTCTCATAATGCGCTCTTCTCGTTCTTCACGTCGGAGCTGGTCCTCCCGTTGCTCCTGCCGTATCTTCTCCGCTTTCTCTTCCTCCTCCTTCCGGATCCTCTCCGCTTTCTCTTCCTCTTCCTTTTCTTTCCGGATCCTCTCCGCTTTCTCTTCCTCCCTTATCCTCTTTCCTTTCTTCTATTTTCCACATACTCTGCCAGATCCTTATCTGTCAGACCCAGGATGATCCCATCCTGCTTGTAGGCTAGCAGCGGAGACTCAGTCTCCATCTGAACTGGTTGCTGCCTCGGCATCCTCCTAGCCAAACTTTCCCTAAACTAATCCTGTTTTACTACACGTAACCCTGGTAGATAAAACCACAGACTATTTAGGCCTCAAACGTACTCGCCTTTCCAAAGGTTAAAGTACTACAACGGATACGCCTGCGCTCTAGCCCCAAACGGCTATTCTATCACAGCTATCCTTACGTGAACGGTTATACACTAATAACACGATCACCGACGATAATCCACCACCTTTCAGATTATCATCCACGCTTAGTCTCCTGGTTAAGTAAAACGTCTAACTAGACCCACATTTACTAACCAGCACTACCAATTACCACAATTGGTTAAACTGTCAATCGGACACTACCGAATCTGACTTTCAGACCCTCAACTAGAAATAATTCTTGGTTAGAGGTTTGACCAGACTAAGCAACACAGAGCTAATTAGGTTGACCGCCTCACCGATCAATACATAACCTCTAGCCTGTCTTCGAACAACACTGAAACTATACAATGTTTTCGGAACATCCAACTTACTTAAAGTTTAAGCTGGAAAACTTACTTTCAAACTATGACCGATCCTTTACCCTACGTACTCCATCAGGATAATAAACGTCATAGGTTGCAGAACCTGTTCAGCCTAAGTATACCTTCGACCAAAACACTAGTACCTACGTACAACAGCTATTGCAAACTCTGCAATTCAAGGTTCGAAATTTTGGAAAAGTAAAACTTATACCCAAAATATCTTTAATCCTACTACGGATAATACCGGTCTTCACTGTTCAACCGCCAGAATAAATAATTTCAAACGAGATGATTTCCCTGAAGATATTTGCACAGCTAGGTTCTTATACAATATGTAATCGCTGATGCACTAACATGTTAGCAAATATAATGCACATTTTATGTAAGCAATGACTAGCAACAACATAAAACAATATTTTACCTATACTGCTCTCTAATCATGCTCATGCAGACGTGCAACAATTACATCAAGGTAACCACAACTTGAAGCAAGAACTTATTATTATGGAAAAAATTATCAGAACTCGCTGAAGTGTTGAATTTGTAAAGTATTGGATTAATGGTGCACCTCTGACATTTAAAAAAATGAATGGCTCGTTACCCCCTAGAATTTTCCAGAAATTCTAATCCCGGACGATGAACCCAGAATGTCGCAAACCTGGGTGTTACTGGGTGATCACTACTGATGAAGGACTTCCTTGACTTTCATGACTTACCCCAGAACATGGTTTTATTTCAATAAAAAAACCTAAGGTACACCATTTACTTCCAACACTTCACAAACACATAACACGTTTTTCCAAGTTCGATTATTTTATTATATTCCGTTCATTTTTCTTCGAAATCGGAACGATAATTTGGCGATACTTTTTCGTCGTGGTTACCGAAAATGTTCTTGCTTTCAATTATTTTTTTACTTAGCTCAAAGCTTCGTCCTCGTTGAATCGTTGTTGAATGAAGAAACCAGTCTTTAGATGAGTTGTAGAAAAGTTAATAGGAGCTGGAACTTGACGTCGATGTCGCCGTTAGATCTAAAGGCTGTCCATGACCCACCAGTGACTTCTGTAGCCCTCGTTAACGTACAGTTCCATCTTAGAATCAGTCACTCCGATCATAAGCCAGACGTCATCGAAGAATCCAGTGCCAGTCTCAAAGATGACATCGTCACAGAATTCCAAGACGATTCATACCACAGAATAAAAACACCCTACGGTGCCAGAATTTCAGCTAAAGCTGATCAAACGTCGAAGAACAACTATCTTCCTGGCCCAACCACATCTGACATCATTCAGCCTCCAGCTAAACTGTCGTTGGCACCCCACAGAATAAGTTGCCTCGGAGCTTGGGTAGAATCCTCCCTGTCCAGTCTAGATCTCTTTCCCAACTGAATGACAGTTTTCCTAACCGATTTCGCCTCTGTTTCATTTTACTAAGGTTACCATACTTTTATCATTAAAACAACCAATGAAAATTTCCCAACGCAAACAAATGACCTATCACCTCAAATATTATATTTTATAAAATTAATAGTTCACAACCTCTTTTCTTTTCCTAAAATTTTATTATTGGCATTAATCACAAATCTTTCACACAAAAGAATTATCGAAAAAAATCGTCCATTTTATTCTTTTCCAGGAATAAAAAAAATGGCGATTGACACGCAGCAAAATTGACGTCATATTTCTAAATCTAGCACAGGCACTCTATAAAACAATTTGCACTTGGAAAATAAAAATTCTCGCGAGCGTTTCGTTTCGCGACAGCTACTAAGATACTCTTTTCATCTTTTCATATAAATAAAATGGGAATTAATGCGATAGTGTGATGTCCATGGGCATGCTCAGTCCGTCAGTCTCTACTTCTCTCTCTGTCTCACTCTCCTCCCCCAACCCCCTATTGAATATGTGTATGTATGTGTATGCGTGTGTGTGTGTGTGTGTGTGCGCGCACATTAATTTCCTTTTTCTCTTTTCTCTGTCCTTTCACATCTTTCAAACCAATAACGGAGATTTGTTTTTGAACAGTCCCTAATTAAAACATATGCAATTTAAACCTTGCTAGCAATCTTAAACTGTTCAACGTTCCCCCAGTTTCAGAGCCAAACAGCGAACAACTGGAATAAAATAATGTTAAAATGAGGACCAACTAATTAAAAGAAACGCAGTAACAAGCATTGTTTGTTTGTTTTTTCCCGGTTCCCTTTATGTAGTTCACTCGCGCGTTATTGACAAACCCAATTTCATTTCAGAGCTTTACAGCTTTAAAAAATTGTAATTAATGGCGGTGAACACATGGTTTCCGAGTCACGCGGGGTTTAGCAATAAATTTCCCGATTTGAGTTAATTGAAATTAATCGTGGCCTCTGTAGGCAAGCATAAAGGGATCCTTTTGTTTTTGTGCGTAGTTCAGCATGCCCAGTGCAACAACAAAACACCAAGGAACACAATCAAATGCCCGTTAGAAATGGGGCCAGAAAAAACAACGACAATCGTTCGACGACAACACCAAAAGAGAAAGAAGGAAGAGGAGGAGGAAATGGTAAAGAAGAAGAGGATGGATAGGGGTGGAGAAGAAGAAGAAGAAGAAGAAGAAGAAGAATGAGGAGGGAGGAGGAGGAGGAGGAGAAGGAGTGGAAGAAGAAGAAGAAGAAGAAGAAGAAGAAGAAGAAGAAGAAGAAGATGATGATAATGATGATGATGATGATGATGATGATGATGATGATGATGATGATGACGACGACGACTAGAAGGGCAGAACAGGATAGGAGTGAAGAAAGATGATTAACCTAAAATAAGCAAAATAATTTCTGTAGTTCTTAGATTTTTTTCACTAAATCTCTTTTTAACTGGAGGTGCATAATTATGTCCTGTGGGCGGGGGTATGTGCGAGGGTGGAGCGAAAGAGAGACAAGACAGATAGACAGACAGACTATAAGGGATACAAGAGCCTAACCAATTTGTTTTCTGTGCAATGTTGTTCTGTAATCGTCGTTGTCTAACTCTATAAAATAAAATGATGTTTAATGATCCGGTCTAAACACACTCACACAAGCACACACACCCACACACACACACACACACACACACACACATACAAACACGATAACACATTACAACACATTTTAACAGCACCAGAATGTGAATTCTGCTCAGCTGTTTCACGTAATCGTCGTTGACTAACTCTTTCTCTAACATGAGGCGTTGAATGTTCCGGCGGGGTAAAAACAAGGCTAGGATTTGACTTGTGCCCCCATGAAAGCCCATGGCGTTTGAAGTTTTAATAAAACTGCAATCCCTAGCATTATTGTTGCGCTTCTTATGCGACGCCTTAACTACTTTTTATTTTTTATCAGGAAGGACGGGGGCCAGGTGGATGGGGTCGGTAATGGGGGATGGGGGGGGGAGAAGATAGGAATGGTAGGAGAAGAGGGAAGAGAGGGGACTATAAACTGATTTAAAAAAAAAGGTAGTAAAGGTGAATGACCAGTCATACGATTCTTCTTTTATAATTAGTGTCAAGGCGGTGGAGGGGGGGGGGGGGGAGATCACTTCTAGACAGAAGGAGGGTAAGTATACAAAAGATACGAAAGTTAATTTCTTAAGCGCTTACAACTTGTCTACACACAGGGCCGCAGTGTGACGCAAGTTCACAGTACTCCTTTCAAGGAAGCAGGGATAGGCGAAGAAAACGTTGATGGAGTGTGGACGACGAAAGAAGACGATGGAAGTAAGAAGAAGAAAAAGATGGCGAAAGAACATCATAGAAGAGTGATAGTGATGGTGGAGGAGGACAAAGCTGAGGGGAAGGGGGGGGGGGTTGTTATGAGGAGGAGAAGAGGAAAGAACAAAAGGAAAAGGTATAACGCGTTGGGGCGCTGACATTGCACATTATTGTTTATTGCGTCACAGAGCGCTGTAATTAAAACCCGAATAGATGCCCACAGCAAACAAAGGCAGGAGGGATGACAGAGATGCACAAGGGGAGGGAACACAGCACGCACCTGTATAGCAGTATGCACCACCGCCTCCTCTCCTACCTCACCACGTCATACCGCACCTCACACACAAACTGGCGCGCGCACACCCATACATACACACACACACACCAGGCCACACCGTTACGTAACCCCTCCACACATACGTCACAAATACCAACACCACTTCAATCATACACCTGCGCTCTACACACACAAACACACACACACACACACCCCCCCCCCCCCCCCCCCCCGTACAAACAGGCGCACACCCCAACTTTCTACCCTACACCGCCCGTTCCCCCCTCTCCCCACAACCAACACAAAGACACGCTACAGCTTTGAGGGAGACCGTCAGGGCTGCACTGCAGGCAATTAACACTTTCTACAAAAGGCTTTCTGTCTCACACTTCAAAAGCTTATTGCAATGCAACAGAGAAATAAGCATTATAGCCCCTAACAATCACAGGAAATAGATATAATGCAATTATTATTTCGGGAGGGAGGTGGGGTCACAATGCAGACATAACGGTGGGTGGTGAGGTGGGTGCAATAAACAAAGAATAGGAATGAAGGAAGAGCCTATAAGACGAAAGGACAGTTGGAATGAAATGGCAAGTGAGAAAGCGGAGAGGTAGTATGCCGAAATAACGAAAAGAAAATAAAGGAGCAAGAGGTCATGGAAGTCAGTACTAAAACGTCTCTCAACAAACAACAAAACTGTCTACTACAACAAACAAGATGATTTACTGGCCCCATTATTACACAAGGGAGATCATACCGTCCGGAAGAGAACAGTTTGGAAACAGCACATTAAGTAAGCTGTAGCTCTGTATAGAAATCTAATGGTTTGTAATAGGTTAGTGCACTATAAAGTAATAGATGACGATGCACACAAAGAAAACGAGGGAGGAGGAGAAGGTAAATGTGGGGGGAGGGGTGGGGTTAGGGTGAAATAGTAATGGGAAGGAAGCATTAAGATTGCTAGGTTTGGCTGAGGGCCGGGGTCCAATAAGGTGTGCATGAATTAACATAACTACTGGTCCTCTCCGCAGCTCCTAGCAACTGAGCCCGCCATCATTTTCCAAACCTATCATGGGGACCACGGGGGCGATTTCAGCTCGTACCTCATACCTGTGTCACTGTTTCAAATCACAGGTAAGCGTTACATATGATATAATAGGAAACGTAGGTAGTACGGTTATAAAATAGTGAGAGCGTTTTAAATGTAAGATAATTAAGGTTGCCCACCTCCCCACCCACCCCCCTCCTCTTGAGGTGCTCTTGTCCCCTCTAAGCTTATTTGTTTTCTAATTCAAGTTCAATATTTAATGTAACAATGAAAATATTTATGCAGCATTTACTTTTAAATTAGCAGAACATTTTGCCCGTATGTAGACAGCTTAATCTGTATGAGAGAGAGAGAGAGAGAGAGAGAGAGAGACAGAGAGAGAGAGAGAGAGAGAGAGACAGAGACAGAGACAGACAGACAGACAGAGATAATTTTCGTCTCAATTCAAGTCAACTCATTATTCACACACCCCACCCCCACACACACAATCAAACGCATTTAGACAATTTATTCAGAATTTTCGAATTAATCACACACATACACGCTCACACAACACCAGGGGCACATGGATTATTAATAAACATGACAATGAATGTTTGTTTGTATGTAGATTATAGTCACACGACACTTTCGCATATAGGTGACTACTGGACCGATTTATACTGACACCAGCGGGCCAGTTGTTGGTAAAGGGGAAAATAATATGATCACACGTTGACCAATCTGGGATTCGAGCCAGCGACCTTTCGGTTACTAGCAAGACGCTCTTACCAACTGAGCTACCCGGCCCCTCATGACAATGAAAAGAACAGATAGCTACTACTATCCTATCCTATCCCGTAACTCGGAGGTCGTAGGGGCACCACAGATGATCGATCGTTTAACCAGCGTACTCCATCTTTTCCTGTCCAAAGCAACCCTGATGGTTTCGCTCAGTGTCAAACCAGTCCATTCTCCAATGTTGTCCTCCCACCTCCTTTTCGGTCTCCATCTTCTTCTACCTCCTTGCACTGTGCCTTGCAGGACGGTCTTTGCAACCTTAGCTACTAATAATGAAATCAATACAATAATAACAATAACAACCATAATAATAATTACAGATAACACTGATAGTCAAAAGGCATGCTGGCAATCACAATCACACTGTTTCTTATTTCAGTTGCATACACTAGAGAAAAAGACAAAGAAATAAAAGACAGAAAAGAAACATATCTATATTTCATTACTTTTTTTTTCAGACACAGTTAATGGCTATCATCAGGTAGAACTTGGAATAACAAAGAGAAGGAGAAGGGCAGAAAGATACAGAGACAGAGACAGAGAGAGACAGAGAGAGACACACAGAGAGAGAGAGACAAAGAGATAGAGACAGATCAGAGACAGAGAGAGACTTAGAGAAAGAGACAGACAGAGACGCATACACCCAAAAAGTATAATCATGTGTACGTGTGTATATGTGTACGTGTGTATATGTGTACGTGTGTATATGTGTACGTTTGTATATGTGTACGCTGTAGGTGTCTTAAGCAGACAACGTAGTGTGTGGGGAGAAGGATGGAATGGGAACTGAGGGTGCATTAGGGCAGTAACGGGCCATAATTGTAGATTATAGTCACACGACAGCGGAGCGTATAGGCGACTACTGGTCACATTATTCTGACACCAGCGAACCAGTTGACGGTAAGGGGAAAATAATATGGTCACACATTGGCCAATCCGGGATTCGAACCAGGTACTTTCAGTTACTAGTAAGCCGCTCTCCCAACTGAGCTACCCGGCCCCACCTAACGAGCCGTGCGGAATGAAGGTCAAGATCCCCCACGTGTGGTAAGAGGGCAAAGAGACGTAATCTCTCAAGCCTACGCACCTTTCACTGTTCATTTCCTGTAATCCTTATTGTATCGCTGCCATTCCGCCTTTTGTTCCAAGCGGAGGAGTGCGATAACAATGGTGAAGGATCGCTTGAGTCGCCTTCCCCCATAACGCGCCTTGTGTCCGGGGACGTTAATTTACTTGAGTCGCCGCTACACAACTTTACCATCTGATCTACCCAACTCCTCCCATCATCCCTGTGTACCTTAAAACAGCACTCCACACCCCACCCCTCGCACCCCACTCCTCTCCTAACTCACGCGCACGCCTGGAAATTCACTCCACTTCTTCATCACTCCGACACCTACAAAGCCACATTCATATATGAATTTATCATCAGTCGTAATCATTATTTGCTGGGTTCCTGTGTGCCTTGTGATCTGAAATTGCTCTGAAAGCACTTCGCCACAAAATGCTTTCCTTGTGCTTCTTGTGCGTCACTTAGCAACATGCATTAATATTGGTATTCATCATCATGTACAACCTTTGTGTACTCGTCAGCCTTGTATGCCTGTAATATGAACCTATGAACATATGTCTGTCGAACTTCGTCATTGGTGATGTGCAGGGTATAGGAAATGCCCAGAAGTCTTCTGTAGAACCTCATCTCCAAGCTTTGTATTCTTTGTTGTAGACTGCTGTGAGGGTCCATGTTTCGCAAGCGTATAGGAAGAT
>CM072519.1:6120141-6157641 GCA_036898135.1 Oncomelania hupensis | reverse complement strand
CTCCCCTACCCTTCCCATCCTCCTTCTCATCATCTCATTATCGTCTTCGTTTTCCCAGCTGTTCCTGATCTCACAAATGCCGTATTCCTTTATCTAACATAAAATAAATTGTTCATTGTCGTCCTTCACACTTAATAAAGGTTACAACTACATTAATTACATTTCCTTCCAATCGTGATCAACGATTAATTTACAGAAAAAAAAAACAACTATGCATGTACTTGTCTGAGACTAGGCGAGCCTATGTCAGATACGTCAGGCAGAATCAATAATCAAATTTTGTTGGCCATTTATACAATAAAACTAACGAGGAAGCTAATGATTAGCGGTGGAGAAAATGTGTAATTGCAAACGTACTGAAATAACAGCAATAATTAGCATGAACGAAATACAAAAGACAAACACAATGAGATCACACAACAAACAGATACTAGGAGAGAACTTGTATAGAACGTTTTAATCATGTGCGTACTTTCCCTCTTTTAATAGAAATGTAGGCCTTTTTAATCGTACATGGATTCATTACAAATTTAAGAGATCGGCTAGTTCCCACAAAACCTGCCTAGGACTGAAGCGCGGGAGGCATTTGTAAAGGCCCGGCCACATTAGCCTGTAGCACCCAGCAACATTAGCCTGTAGCACCCAGCAACATTAGCCTGTAGCACCCAGCAACATTAGCCTGTAGCATCCAGCAACATTAGCCTGTAGCATCCAGCCACATTAACCTATAGCACCCGACCAAACTGTTTAACGCTCATGACTTCCTCAAGTATTCCCTTGTATACTGGCTGACGTAAAATTTCACAAGTATAGCGCTTGTTCGAGTTCTAAAGCAAACATACGTAAGCGGGCTTACGAGGTCCAATCAGAAGCTAGAGTGTGACGTCATGAGTTTAGAGGTCAACTTAAACTCCTCCTTGTAGGGTTACACGCAACACAGGTAGGCCCTAAAATTGTATCTTACAATTATTATATAACGTCTCGGATAACTCACTTTTTACAAAGTCATTATGTATAACCCTTAATTACCCTTTTGCAGCATAAATTACACAGTTGGTCAATTTGACCTATTATACAATCTTACAATTATTATCTTCTTATACTATCCGATCCAATCCTATAACCGTACCTCGAAAGTCGTTGGGGCAATACAGCGTACTCCATCTTTCTTTGTCCTCAGCAATCCTCATTGCTTCGCTCAGTGGCAAGCCAGTCCATTCTCAAATGTTGTCCTCCCACCTCTCCTGCCTCTTTGCACCGTGCCTTGCAGGATGGTTTTTGCAAGGTCTGGTCATCTGGTGACGTGGATATGCCATCGGAATTTCCGTTTCTTCACCACTGTGAGCATGTCATCGTGTTGTCCAATGGCTTGTGCGATGGACTTCGTCGGTGGTGATGTGCTGGGTATAGGAAATGTCCAGAAATCTTCTGTAGCACCTCATCCCCATGCTTTGAGATTTTTGTTGTAGGCCTGCTGTGAGGGTCCATGTTTCGCAAGCGTATAGGAAGATAAAGATGACAATGGAGCGCAGCAGCCTTACCTTGGAATGTAGACTGATGGTCCTGTCTTTCCAAATGGGCTTAAACCTTGTCAGGGCAGCAGTTGTTTGTGCAATCCTAGAGGACTTCCTGTCGGGACCGGACGCATTGTCTGTTCAATGGCTCTTAAATATTTGAAGCTATACACCGTGTTGAAGAATTGCCCTTGGATTTTGATGTCCGTTTTGATGCCATTGATGTTGTTGTCATCATTTTAGTCTTCTCTGCACTTATTTCCATTCCAAAGGCTCTGGAAGTGGTGTCAGGTTTCTGTACCAGCTGTTCAAATTCTTGTAAGTCTAAAGTAGAAAGAATCTGGACATTTAGCCTACATTTCAGTTACTTTGACCACCAGATTAGCTTTGACAAGTAGCTTTAACTTTCACTATTTTTAACTCGGAACTATTGTACAAATCTGTATGTCATTCTCTGTGGGTATTTCTGTCGTTTAGCCCAGGCGGATACCCTGGCTAAGCTCTTTCACGTAATCTAGTACTGTGTAATCCAGTGATGTATTCCCAAAGTTTGGCGTCTAAGTAATCCAATAACTGTTCCGTGGAATTATTCTTCGCACAGTGTAGATTGTATTTCAACTGAAAATCCTCTTGCCTTTCTTCTTTAAAAATACAACAACGCAATCGTCTCACTCTTCTTCTTCTTCTTTTTCTTCTTCTTCTTTTTCTTCTTCTTCTTTTTCTTCTTCTTTGTTGTCGTCGTCGTTGTAACTGTAGATTCACCGACTTCGAGGAAATGAGAAAGAAAGAGATTTCTCTTATATAGCGCACTTACAAGCTTAGAGAGCTTCTCAAGGCGCTGGCCCGTAATATCCAGCAATCACAAAATAGTTTGCTGAAGTCAGGATTCGAACCCTGTTACACTCGTTTGATGTTAGTGTTTTTCTATCAGTGGTTGATTCAGCCCCAATGCTGAAGTACTGATGAGTGTAGCTCAGATTCGTTTATTCACGCAACCCGTTCAAACAGCCACAAGGAACGGAATCGTATAAAGTTTTCAAACTTTATTCAGCGTTCATCAACAACTGCATACAATCGCCTTTTCACTCTCTCCTTGCACAACACAGTATGTCCATTATATATTTTTTCTCTCAACTCGAGATAACCTCAGGACGTTCCAGAATGACGCGTTACAACCAATCAGAATTAACTTCGTCATCACTGTTTTACGTCATACAACCTTCCTTTTTGTCAAAAGAATGTTCTCAAATATCCCGAAACTTCGATCGATAGTAAACAAGCAGATCTAGAGAATTCTCCAATAATATCGACTAACGAAAATTATCAACGTTATACAAAGCTTCTTCTAACAACAATGCAAACTCAAATCAAAGGTAAATACACTCTATTATTGCATGCTTTGCAAAAAAAAAAAAGAACAGATCTATCGCGCGCGCTTCACACATAATATCTTCGCACGCACCATCATGCGCGTTTCAACGTAACAAACCCACGTCGCCCAAGACGCACTCACACGTACACAAGTCGTGCGCTCTGACCACTGAGCTATCCCTGCCGCCTAGTCAACAAGTATACAAGCAGATAGAATTCATGGGGGAGAGAGAGGAGGGGGATTTCAGAGGTACTCCGGTTCAAAATTTGCAGTACTCCGTCCTCCATTTTGAGAAAAATAATTGTATTTTTACAGTGTTTTTTTTTCGGGGGGTGGGGGGGTGGGTGGGTTTAATAAAGTTAATAGCACAACTCTTGAACTGGAAAAGCGCTATATGAACAGCTGTATTGTGTTGTGTTGTATTGTATTGTGTTGTATTGTATTGTATTGTATTGTGCTGTACTGTGTTGTATTGTATTGTACTGTATTGTGTTGTATGAAGAAGTTCACCTAAGGATTCCTCAAATAATAATTCATGCCTTGCTGTGGTGTAGTTTCATGTAAGCTGGCTTCAGTCTCCAAGAACTCTTCACAAGTAAAGTTGGATCGTTCTTAAGCTAAAGCCAAGTCATGGCCAGCTCTGGCTTAGTGAAGTTTACGACGTCTGATAATAGATGACCACTGTCCCCTTTGCTTTCCGCCTCTACACTGAAATGACTGACCACTTCAATGTTGGATTGACAACGCCTAAACAAAGCGCCTGGTCTGTCCACCCGTCTCTGGCCACCACTGTTCTTTTTGAATGGAGGGATTTTAATCAGGGTAGCAGCTAAGGTTCTGCCCAGACCATTCGGTCCAGTCCACGACCACTCTCACCTATATCTTCGTCTTGTTCTATTTTTCCACAGCGAGAAGGCAGCCACCTCATGTTGATATATTTAGGCTATCCCTATCTGAACCGTGTACTATACCACTTTATTTTCTGAGAAAAAGGACAATTATCTTCTTCACTACGAGAAAACGCCTTGTGGTGTGTTCAAATCACATCTGCTGCCTATCTGTAAAGTCTTGGTCGAGGAATTATGGTAATAGTGATATGACGATCTTGTACTGCTGCGATTGAAGTCCACAGGACCTGTTCATCGACCTAAACTGGGGTTAAAGTTTGCACGGGTCATATTGCTAGCAACCTGGCTCTTCCCCCCAGAAGCAAAAAGCACTGAAAACCTGGTGTACTCAAGAGCGGAAATCTCTTACTATAATGCAAACTTCTGCAACCTGCAACTGAAATGGTAAAAGTTATTTCAGTCTACATCTTTTAACAGAACATTAAACAGAACGAAGCGTTTAATTTTTTAATGTGCACTTCCCTTTAAAAAAAAAAAAGAAAAAAAAGAAGAAGTTTGAGCTCAAGACGCATTCGACGTGTTATAGAGCCCAGGTATGAGAATAACGCGGTTCATGACCTTCCATTGCTGATTAAGGTGGAAGCTAATTCCTTCTCCAGCCCTGCCCCGTTTTACAATGTAAATGGCGCTTTCAGTGGAGATACCTGTGGTCAGGGAGTGTTGTCTCACAGGTGCATGCTGAAAGAGCAGAAATAAGGGAGAGAGGTTAGAGAAAAATAGAGTACGGAGGAAGAAAGCTGGGGAAAGAAATGAAGATAGCGAGAGGTGGGGGTAGGGGGAGTGCGAGAGGGAGGGAGAGAGACAGAGAGTGAGGGGTGGGGGTGGGTGAGTGCGAGAGGGAGGAGAGAGACAGAGAGAGGGGGGTGGGGTCGGGGGCAGTGCGAGAGGGAGGGAGAGACAGAGAGAGGGGGGTGGGGGTAGAGAGTGCGAGCGGGAGGGAGAGAGACAGAGAGAGAGGGGGGTGGGGTAGAGGAGTGCGAGAGGGAGGGAGAGAGACAGAGAGAGGTGTGGGAGGAGCGAGGAATACAGGAAGAAAACTTGGAGAAACAGAGGGAAGCAGAAAAAAATAGTCAATCCAGCAAAAATACTAAAGACGGAGAGACAGACTCGGAGAGAAAGAAAATAATACAGACAGATAAAAACAGACTGGCAGTTACAGACAGAGCGGGAAGCTTAAGACGTAACAAGATTTATTGTCCAAGACCAACGTGTGAAACATTTATAGAAGCGCATATTCACATTACAGAAACGGTTGCTTTAAATGCACACAAGCTGCTGACGGTGTTTATATGTGCGTGCGTGTGTACTGTACACGTGTGCGTGTGTGTGTGTGTGTATGCGTGAGTGTGTTTGGGTTTGGTTGGGGTCGCGTGGATAGGTGTTTACACACATGAGCATTACTTAAGTTGAGCGCTTGTAGCTGATCTTCGATAGCAAAGCGGTGGATAGAACAACCCTGCGTATCGACTGGAACTATGTGGGGTCAACAACCCTTACCGCAAATGGCCATACCTACCCTCATAGACTTTTTGATCTGGGCTGCTCAACACAAGAAAACGATGAAGACGAAATGGAACAGAGATTGAACCAAAATGAGGTCCCTTACGATGAACAAAAAGAAGACGATGAAGGACAGGAACGGACGGGTGGTGGAAAGCATGGACAAGATATTAACAACGAAAGAGAACCCGGCAAGAAATTAACAGTGATAGAGAACAAAACAGGTGGACTCCTAGAACCTGCGGCTTTCCCGCGTTGAGTCCCTCCTTCACTGTCAAAGAAGCCTTCAAAATGGCGAACCGTGTTGTCACCACTCCTCCTCCTCACAGGATCCTTCTTCCCTTGAACGAAGAAATAGAAAGGAAGAACAACAACAGAGGAACATTTCAAAAGAGATAAATAAAAACAAATATAAGGCGCCTAATAAAAAGCGCATTTCCATCACGGTGCGTTGTGCTCAAGGTACACAGTCCTCGGGTTATTATTACAGTTTGACAGAGTAAAAAGTCACAACGGCCGATTATGCAAGCATCAAGCAGACCGCCTACGTCTATTCACAACTTTCCGGCACCTCTCATAAAAACTCGTGGGTATCGCCATTATAAATTAAAACGAGGTTATAATGAAACCAAGTTCCGGTTTGGCTTGTTTTGCTTTTATCAAAGCTTGATGCGTGACTTTTAAATATGGCAAATTGCCGAAAACGACGTTTGTTAGAGCCAGAAAACGAGTGGGATAAGTATAAAAACGGTGGAGAAAGTACATGCTCAGTGAAAGGATGCAAAAAACAATCGTAGAGGCCTGTATTTGTGGCGACTTCGGAGGTGCGTCGATCATCGACAGAAAGTGAAACAGGACCTGAAGACTCTTGTAGTTTTCCATAGCTTCGCCGTCGCAACCTTCACAAAACACGAAGTAGTTGACTATGTTAGGCGAGCGTTGTGGCCAAGTGGGCTAAGGCGGGACTAACGTGCCTTGTCCACAAGCCAGAAACCAATGTCGCCTGACAGGTGTAGGTTCGAGCCAGCATCTGGGCGTTATGTTTTTCCGAATATTTTTCAAAAATTCACAAATAATGTTAGGTAGGTAGGGTTTAGGCGCGCCACTGGCGATAGAAAGGGATAATAAACTGCAGCAAAAAAAAATGTGAGGGTACGATACTGGTGGCCACATGTTATTATTCTTGAATATTTGGAAATAACTCACTAAAACACGCGGAGAAAGAAACCGGAAGTATGTTTCATTGAGGGGATTCCCGTTGGTGCATAGGATAGCAGAAAAGTGTGAATTGCACTGGTGTTACACTGCAGACTCGAATAACACTCTGGTGTGAATGAGTGATGACTGATTCTGTCTAGTGAGATATAGATATAGTGTTATTTTGAAGAAGTGTCTTGAACAAGGCACAGTGCAAGGCACAGTGCAAGGAAGTAGAAGAAGAGGGAGACCGAAAAAGAGGTGGGAGGACAACATTCGAGAATGGACTGGTTTGACACCGAGAGAAACAATCAGAGTTGCTGAGGACAGGGAAAGATGGAGTACGCTGGTTAAACGATCATCTGTGGTGCCCCTACGACCTCCGAGTTATGGTACAGGATAGGAAGATAGGATAGGATAGGTCTTGAACTTGGTGTCTAAACGTCTCACACAAAAATGTGGACGATTCTTGTGAAGGGCAAAGATGACTAAGACAACTGAGAATGATTAAATACAGCGTTAGGGTTAGGGTTAGGGATGAAGAATGTTGTTTAACTTCAATCCTTTAACTCCTTACACAAATATTTTGGTGTGATTTAACAATAACATTTAAAAAAATGTTTATTAACAATACTATTTCAGTTTCCAACCTATATATCGTTTTTTTCATAATTTGTTGTGCAATAATTACGGCATTCCTGGTTATTGTATGGTACTGAATTTATTACTAACGAAGTTAGTATTTATGTTTTTATTGTGACATACGCGTGTGATAGGGTTGTACAAAGTGAATGCGTGTAAGACAAAAGAACGAATCCCTAAAATTATTGTCACCGCCACGACTCCCCCTGGGCAGACGCCACAAACAAACACCTTCCACACGCAGACAACCCAGAAAGAATGACGATTTCCCGCAGACGTGAAGGGATGAAAAACACAACAAATAATACAACTTTCAAGCTATTTATTCATTCATACCACACACTCATACACATACAACATTTACACATGAAACGAAGAAATGGTAATGAAACAATCAATGGGTCAATGGAACGATGCAATGGTTCGTGGGTGATCGGGGGTCGCTAATCGACCAACGTCCTCGAATCGAACGTGCACAGCCAAAGTCCGAGGCACGTGTTCACAAACAGACAGGGGGGTTAAGCGTAGGAGAGGGACAACACAAAACGGGCCCACCTGGCGAAATGCAGTCCCTGGTAAAGTCTCCTCAAAAGTATCCACTCCCTTCCGTTGACGTCCAAACGAAGGAGCGTTGCCACCCGCGGTCGCCACTGACGATGATGATGGAGTGATGATGATGGCGCTGACAACAGAGGTGGTAGACAAACGAATGGCGATGTTGATGATGTTTGGTCCACTTGACCAAGTGTCGTCGTCGTTGCTGCCTCACGTTATCCAGCGACGAACTGGCGGATTGACGAACGTTGAGCTGCGAACTTCGAACTCGATCCTCGAATTCAGTCCTCAACGACAATCCTTGACGAACCTCGACGAACCTGTAACATGCTTGTCGCATCGTAAATGTCATGTTCACTTGATTCTGTCCCCCTCCCTCCATCACACTCACCCCCCCCCCCCCCACTCTCACTACGCTACTTCCACTAAACTTCTGACACTTGAGGGGTCCAACTGCAGTCTATTTCCCCGTCCTTGACTCTCTCTCGCTTTCTACTGTTATCGTCACTGGAAACAATTACATATCATACAATTCAATGAAATAATGAATGCATGGAATGAACGATGCTGCAATGAATACATGTAACCACCAACACATTATTCATATCAAGCATCCCCAACGACAACAACAGCAACCACTTCCGTCCTACCTTCATCACACTCCACCCCCTTTCTTCTCCCTCATTCTCCCTCTTTCAGTCGCACTCTTCCTTTCTTCTGCCTCTCCTCAGTGCAACCATTCTCATCCTTCCTTCTGTCTCGCACACAGCTATCATTCAACACCCCAACAGCCTGCCCTTGGTTATTAGCACAGTGAGGAAAAAACCACCATTGCACTAACCCACACGGTTCGATGTAACCGCACCCCGTAGCCCCTTCTCCACTGCTCGTCTACGAAAGTACATCCAATTAGGGTAATCCGGTAGTGTGTAGTTCCCGTAGTAGACAATGCCTCAATACTACCTACCACACTACCAATAGGCTTGCTTTTCTACAACTACACTCCAACCGAGCGTATCACTTTAGAAATTGGCAATCTTTAAACTAGTATTCTTCTCAGAACCAGATACTATTTTTCGTTAATATCCGTCCCACCCTAATTCCAGAACACAGCAAAACCACAGAGCACTAGACAAACACTGTCCACACTGTACTGCTGTCAAACACGTTCTGCTGATAGTGAGCACATTCCTAACCTGGCCTAACCGGCGTATGCTGTTTACCACGCTTTGCACGCTCCCGAGACAACAATAATCACACATACGGCAACACGCAGTACCACCCCCGCCCCTATACTCTTCACACACAGACTACATGGCTTTCTTCACAGCTGCCCTGTGACACACCCCCCTCCCAAGACGAACCTACGGAGAGTTCAAAACCTAAACTTCCACAGGGTCAGATCTGCTGAAGAAATCCGCTTCTATGTTGTCTCTCCCTGGAATTGTCGAACTGTGAAGACGTACGCCTGCAACTGCATAGCCCACCGGGTGAGTCTGGCACTGTTGAGGTGCGTCCGTTCTCAGATGAACTCCCGTCCAATACTGGTAGCTTTACCACTGGCTCACTTGTCAGCGCTCTCTCCACGTCATCCAAGGCTTTCTGGCAGTCATCCTCCTGTTGACCTCTCCCTTCTTCCTTACTCGCACGATCGGTGCTCTGTACGGCGACGTACACGACTCGATCACCCCCGACTCCAGCATCGGTTCCACTTCACCCTTGACGACTTCCATCTGTGAAAATGGTAGCGGATGCTGATGTACACGCGAACAGGGTCTGTCGTCAGTCAATTCCACCTCGCACTCGTCCACGCTGGTGCGCTGGCGATCTGTCAGCTCTCGCGTATGTTGCAGACAGCTCCGATGATGTGCATCCTCTATCTGTACGTCCACACGCCCTTCGCTCGCTTCGTAGCGGTGTCAGTGGTACGGTGCCCTGGTAGCTGATCTGATGCCCCCTCTGTTTCTGCCTGGTCCAACACCACGGCCACCGTCGCCTCTGGTTCCGCTCTACGTTCTACGTAGCGTTTCAGCACGATCGTGTGGTACGGTTTCCTGTTCTTGCCGACTCTCTGCACTGGTACCTTCCTGGCTCTCCCCTTTGGCGTCGTTCGCTGGCACACGTCGCATGAAGCACAGTACTTCTCACATCACGGCACATCCCTGGCCAGTAGTGCTCGGCCCACACGCGATCCAGGGTCCGCTTGGCTCCTAGATGTCCAGCCATAGTGTGTCGTGTCCCATGCGTAGTACCTCCGATCGAAGCTTGGCTGGTACCACCAACTGGCTGCGATCCACTTTGTCCTGTCCTGTGTACTCGCGGTACAAAAGGCCCGCTTCCAGACAAATGCCACTTGCCCCTTGCCTCGTTCTCCTTTCCTGCCTTCCGGTCCGCTAGCTGTCGTACCTTCGCAAGCTCGCCGTCTTCCAACTGCAGTTGGCGCATCTCCTTCGGCGTCGCGACGATGCTCATAGTCGGTCCGACCACCACCGGTTCTGTAGCGACTTGCTCCTTGGCTGGCTGCGCTCGTGTCCGCACAGCACAACACTCCGCGTCTCCCTCGCCGAATACTGGCAGTGCTGTGTCTCCTTGCTGTTCCGTCCTCGCCCAGTTGCCGATCACCACTGGGTAAATCAAGTCCGGCACCACCACTACCTCCACTCTCCCGGTGTAGAACGGTGACTCCAGCTGTACCCATGCTGTCGGTAGCGACTTGGATAGCTGGCGAACGGCGAATCCGACGCGCCGCGTGCGTCCTGTGTAGATAAGGTTGGCAACCTCTCCCTTCCGCAGGCAAATCAAGTCGGCCCCCGTGTCCCTCACAGCCGTCAGCGGAACACCTTCCACTACCACTTGGCTCTGGAACCGAGGATCTCCCTCCCTCCTTGCCTGCCTCCTTCAAGATGCGCAACGCTGCTCCACTCCGCTCGCTGCGTTTCGGACAATCCCGCTTCAGATGCCCTTTCTGTCCGCAAGTGTAGCACACCCGCTTGTCAGGCGAGTTGGGTCGTGGTCCCGCCGGCTCGCGACCCTCGCTCTTGTCCCTGGGTGTAAAGGGTTGACGTGGTGGAAAACGTAGGTTGGTTCCCGGCTCTGGCGTCGACGTACTGCTGCGCTAACGTCGCGGCCTCCTCCACCGTTGCTGGGTTGCGCTCGCGCACGAACGTGACCAGTTCTGGCGTCATACCGTTGATCATCTGCTCCATCAGCACCAGGTCAAGTAAGTCTCCATACGTGGCCTTCTTGTTCGCTAGTCCCATCCAGCGCTCCAGGAACAACTCTGACTTCCGCAGATACTGTTTGAAAGTCTCTGGTGGCTCCCTTCGTAGCTGGCGAAACTTCTTGCGATACGTCTCGGCCGTCAGGTTGAAACGTACCAACAACGCTGCCTTCAGGATCTCGTAGTCGGCAGAGTCGTCCTCGTTCAAGCCAACGTAAACTTCCCTCGCCTTCCCCTTCAGCAAGGTCCCCAAGCGAATAGCCCACGTGTCCTTCCTCCAGTCTTGAGCCTTGGCGAAACGCTCGAACTGACACAAGTAGGTCTCTAGGTCGTCCTTATCCTCGAAGAATGGTAACCTGAGCTTGACCGTCTCGAACTCGGGTTGACGATTCCTGCGGTTCCCGGCGCCTTCCTGCAACCTTAGTTGCGCCATCGCTATCTCGTGTGCCATCTCTCTCTCCCTCTCTCTCTCTCTCCGGTTTGCGTCTTCCTCCCTAGCCGCTTGGTCTATCGCGTAGTCTAACGCTGCCTGACCCTTCAGTCCTTCGCGCTTGGCGAGTCTCAAGATCCGCTCCATCGGCGTCTCGTCCGCGAATGGTCCCGTCCTCGGCGTCGGTGCCGCCTCGATCTTGTAGATCGAACGGTAGGGATTGGTCTCAAACCTCTTCGGCCTCGTTGCGTCGCTCAGACGATCCTGGTCTCCGTAGACGTCGGTGCCTGCTGACATCCCGCCAGTCGCGCAAATCCCGTCACAAAAGGATCACTCACTGTGTCTCTGGCTTCGAACGTCGTCAACTCCTCGTCCACTGACCCACGACGCGATGACCTGACCGGCGATCTCCGTCGCTCGTCCGCAGAAGGTAGATCGGTGACTCCCGTATCAGCTGCTGCCGCCGTGCGCTCGTCCATCGTGACACCCACGCGAGAACGCGTACGAGCCGCGATCGGTGACACTCCTTCAGTCTCCTCGATCGATGCCATCCTGCTTAAGGAAAGCAACAACAACCAACAACAACAACAAGTCAAAGTCCTACAACCCTACCTACCTAGCCTAGCCTAGATACTAACCTACCTATCTAAGCTATCTTCCTTACCTATCACCCACCTCCTCCCACTCAAACAGTGGAAACTGGCCCGCAAGGTAGCGAACCGGATGGAGAGTGCAATGGCCCCTTCCCTCACGTGTGGTCGAACCCAGGCCGGCTGTGAGCCTCCGCTAAACAGCGACCTGACTCCCTCCAACCACCCGCTGGGGTGCACACTCTCACCGAATCACGCCTCACACACTCGGACACCACAAGACAATCACAAGACAACTTCACGTCTGGGCACACTCACACATACCCTGCATCTCCACCATATGTCACCGCCACGACTCCCCCTGGGCAGACGCCACAAACAAACACCTTCCACACGCAGACAACCCAGACAGAATGGCGATTTCCCGCAGACGTGAAGGGATGAAAAACACAACAAATAATATACAACTTTCAAGCTATTTATTCATTCATACCACACACTCATACACATACAACATTTACACATGAAACGAAGAAATGGTAATGAAACAATCAATGGGTCAATGGAACGATGCAATGGTTCGTGGGTGATCGGGGGTCGCTAATCGACCAACGTCCTCAAATCGAACGTGCACAGCCAAAGTCCGAGGCACGTGTTCACAAACAGACAGGGGGGTTAAGCGTAGGAGAGGGACAACACAAAACGGGCCCACCTGGCGAAATGCAGTCCCTGGTAAAGTCTCCTCAAAAGTATCCACTCCCTTCCGTTGACGTCCAAACGAAGGAGCGTTGCCACCCGCGGTCGCCACTGACGATGATGATGGAGTGATGTTGATGGCGCTGACAACAGAGGTGGTAGACAAACGAATGGCGATGTTGATGATGTTTGGTCCACTTGACCAAGTGTCGTCGTCGTTGCTGCCTCACGTTATCCAGCGACGAACTGGCGGATTGACGAACGTTGAGCTGCGAACTTCGAACTCGATCCTCGTACTCAAGCCTCGAATTCAGTCCTCAACGACAATCCTTGACGAACCTGTAACATGCTTGTCGCATCGTAAATGTCATGTTCTCGATTCTGTCCCCCTCCCTCCATCACACTTACCCCCCCCCCCACTCTCACTAGCTCCTCCACTAAACTTCTGCCACTTGAGGGGTCCAACTGCAGTCTATTTCCCCTGTCCTTGACTCTCTCTCGCTTTCTACTGTTATCGTCACTTGAAACAAATACATATTATACAATTCAATGAAATCATGGATGCCTGGAATGAACGATGCTGCAAATGAATACAAGTAACCATCACCACATTATTCATATCAAACATCCCCAACGACAACAACAGCAACCACTTCCGTCCTACCTTCATCACACTCCACCCCCTTTCTTCTCCCTCATTCTCCCTCTTTCAGTCGCACTCTTCCTTTCTTCTGCCTCTCCTCAGTGCAACCTTTCTCATCCTTCCTTCTGTCTCGCACACAGCTATCATTCAACACCCCAACAGCCTGCCCTTGGTTATTAGCACAGTGAGGAAAAAACCACCATTGCACTAACCCACACGGTTCGATGTAACCGCACCCCGTAGCCCCTTCTCCACTGCTCGTCTACGAAAGTACATCCAATTAGGGTAATCCGGTAGTGTGTAGTTCCCGTAGTAGACAATGCCTCAATACTACCTACCACACTACCAATAGGCTTGCTTTTCTACAACCACACTCCAACCGAGCGTATCACTTTAGAAATTTGCAATCTTAAAACTAGTATTCCTCTCGGAACCAGATACTATTTTTCGTTAATATCCGTCCCACCCTAATTCCAGAACACAGCAAAACCACAGAGCACTAGACAAACACTGTCCACACTGTACTGCTGTCAAACACGTTCTGCTGATAGTGAGCACATTCCTAACCTGGCCTAACCGGCGTATGCTGTTTACCACGCTTTGCACGCTCCCGAGACACCAATAATCACACATACGGCAACACGCAGTACCACCCCCGCCCCTATACTCTTCACACACAGACTACATGGCTTTCTTCACAGCTGCCCTGTGACAATTATGAATGAACGAATCCTTAAAATTAATATTATTAATATTTGTTGATGTAAGTACTTGTTTTTTTGTTTTGTTTTTAAAAAGAACTGTCGATAATGTTGCCATCTATTCAAATGTGACACACATGTCTGTAAATAATTCTTTGGGGGTAATAAGGATTGGTCGAAATAAACTAACTTGAAAAATCTCTTGCCATTGTGCACTTTAATGTTATAATCATTAATATTAGAAGCATTACGAAACTATCTTTCTACACTGTCTTCTACACCTTAACATCTTAAAGACTTCGTCTAGCTTCACCTTGATGGAAGTAAACCCTCTTAAGGATGTATAGCGCCATTAATTACAGAGGGAAGCTTTTTAGCCCGCCTATCTACCTCTGCCGCTAACAAATCGTTAATCGCCCACACGTCCTGGAGATTCGCCGTCTTTTGGCTCAAAGACCACACCCCACCAAACTCCCCTGCCATTGATCTGATCATCCCTTATGTACTGGCGAGAGCCATCTGAATGTGCAAACAATGAGGGTCTTAATGCGCAAGATATCAGTCACTTGATATGGAAGATGTGAGAGTCTTAATGTGCAAGATACCAGTTTCTTAATGTGGAAGCTATGAAAGCCTTAATGTGTGAGACACGATGCTTGATGTGGAAAACAAATTAGACTCTTACTGTGCCTTGAGACGGGAGATATGACAAATCTATTGTTTCAGACTATTGGGTTTTATCAATGGCGCTTTACAACGTCATCATTTTCAGCAGCAGCGGCATCTTCATCTTGTTCTTCACATCGTCATCATCATAATCACTACCACCACCACCATTTTTGTCACCGCAGTCAACTTTTCCATCATCCTCATCGCTATTTTTTTTTCATAAACCTGCATTTCAACCTTCCCAACAACGACAAAATAATGAAAGGCCTCGGCAACACTGAACTATTGTTCTGAAAGTTTTTGGAGCGAAACCCTTGAAAATTCTCAAAGACGCCGATGACAATTTCGAGTGTTTCGCTTGCATTAACGAGACCCTTGAAACTGTTTAGTGTGGCTGGTGTTTCAGATGGGACAAAGCCTGAACGTGTGTAATGTGGCTAATTATCAGATCAGCAGAATGAACCATAGATTTAATCCTTGACTGGCTTCGGTATTTACATGGCTCCATGCATTCTGGGTCACGACTTGCAGCTTGCAGAGTAATACTTACATAGTTGTACATTTATACAACTTATGTTAATCTGATGAATAAAAATGGATACAACAACAATTACATAGTAAGAAATCAGAATAGCTACAAGTGAACGGTCTCCATTTTCTCTTAGCCAGTTTTTTGTGTAAAATAGATGCATCCTCCACCCCCCCCACCCCCCCAAAAAAAAAAACCCACCCATGCAAACATCTAAGTTGATCGAGGTGGCTCAATTGTCCTTGGCGTGTGGCAGTGCTCTTGAATTTGCAGGTAAACATCTTAAGATGGCTTGAGTTATATTCTGATTTCGCCCAGCGCTTTCAGTAGCTTTTGGACCTGGTAACGTCATTCAATACTCAAACAATAACTTGACTCAATATCCAAAATAGTAACTTCACTCGCTAAACAGTCACTTCACTCCGTTAGAGGAATCAAATTGTTATCTCGAAAAGGTTGTGATGTAGTAAAACGTCTTGATGAAAGTAAGTAAAACATGGCCTTGGAATAAAACACCTTCAGTTGGATAACATGTTTACAGGCAAAAAGGTTTAGAGGCGAATCATGAATGAATCAATTAGTACACAACACTTGTAAGTTCGACCTGTGAACTAAAACTACCATAATATTACTCAAACGCGCGTAACAGTATTCGTGAGGTCCAATGCTAGTGCAATTGTATACGCTGTTTCAAGTATTATCGCTCAAAAGCTAATCAATTAGTCCAGTCTTATGTACTCGTAAGTTCTGCCTGTCGCGTTGTACTGCGTCATTCCGAAAACAATATTATTATCGTCACTGTCTATGACGTACTGTCTATGACACATTGTCTGGACTTATAGCAGATTATCGAGGATGCGTAGAGTAGGCGCTTGTATCGCGACACTGCCAGTATTTTCAAATCCTGACTTCGTGAACAAATATATTTGTGTTTATCTCCTTAAATTCGCATCACTCATTCCTCTTTATCTTTGCATTCCTGTACTTTCTAAACACCGAGGACGCCTTGTGATTAACCAGGTAGGAGAAGGTCATTCATTTTCTATCAGATAATCACAGATCTGACCATTGTCCGCCTCCTTTAGGACATTTAATTAAACTGCGGTGGAGTTCACCAGATATATAGGCTGTTGTTGCATGGCAAGATAACGAACTTTAAATGATTTAGGAGTGCCTCCAGTTAACAATGTACTCGGGGTCATAACAACAGATAATAACAGTACTCTAACCTTACAGTAGGTCCACACAGATGAATTGAAAGAAATGAGGAAATAACGTTACAACAGGGAAATTTAACGCGAATGTAAATAGTAGTTTCTTAAGAACACAGCAAAAAAAAAACGAATTTAATTTGAAAAAACAACAAAACAAACAGTAGTCATTACAATTGACAAGGCAGAGCCTTATAGAAGTTATGGTAAATTTGCGCTGTTAAAGCAACATGAAATCAAGTAAAACAGAAAAGAAAAATACAAGTTGAAATGATTGATTGATTGATTTATTGTTGCTTTAGGTCCAGCGGACTCTTCCGAGCCAAATCAGGACCGGTACAAGTTGAAATGTGAAATGAAACGCAACAAGAGTTTAAGTAAAACTTAACACGGTGCACAGCTTCAAATATTTAGGAGCAATGGTCCCGACAGCGACGACAGGAAGTCCTCTACAGGATAGCACAAACAACTGCTGCCCTGACAAAGTTGAAGCCTATTTGAAAAGACAGGACCATCAGTCTACACTCCAACGTAAGGCTGCTGCGCTCCATTGTCATCTCCATCTTCCTATACTCTTGCGAAATATGGCCCCTCACAGCAGACCTACAACGAAAAATACAAAGCACGGAGATGAGGTGCTACAGAAGACTTCTGGGCATTTTCTATACCCAGCACATCACCAACGACGTAGTCTGACAAACCATCACACAAGCCATTGGACAACACGATGACTTGCTCACAGTGGTGAAGAAACGAAAACTATGGCCACCTCACCAGAACATAAAGCCTTGCAAAGACCATCCTGCTAGGGACGGTGCAAAGAGGCAGAAGAAGAGGGAGACAGAAAAAGAGGTGGGAAGACAACATTCGAGAATGGACTGGCTTGACACTGAGTGAAGCTATAAGGATTGATGAGGACAGAGAAAGATGGAGTACGCTGTTTAAACGACCATCTGTGGTGCCGCAACGACTTTCGAGTTACGAGCTAGGATAGGATAGATGGAAACTTAAGGAGAAACTAAATGCTGAAAATCAAGATGATCTCAATTAACCAAAACGACCTTAATAGTCAACAGAATGTAATGACGAGCATACTAAATATGGCAATAGTGTATAGTACTGAACGAAGCCATAAGGGTTGTTGAGAACAGAGAAAGATGGAGTACGCTGATTAAACGATCATCTGTGGTGCCCCAACGACCTTTGGGTTACGGGATAGGATAGTCTAGTAACTTCTTAATGATAATTTTGCAGATTGTATGTTACTTAATCACTTAAAAATATATACAGATGGGTCTGTTTTAGAATCGTCTGAAACTGGTGCTGGTATTGTTTATACCTGATTTAAAAGTTGAGATCCCCCGTTGGGGCGCCGGGGGTTTCAGTATAAATAGTATCCCCACTTTCTGGAAATTTAGTGCTTTAAATTCCCACTGTCGCTGTCTTTCTCATGTGTTCTTTCTCATTCCTGCTCTGTTCTATCAATCTGCTATACTATCTTCTTCTTTGCTAGACCAGTCACCTACCTTTTTTCTTGAAAATTCTTCTGGGACAAGACTCCTTATTTGTGTGTGAGGTCTGTTGGATCAGTTTGGGAATATTGGACGCTTTCTGCCAGGTGGTCACTAGGGTTTCCTATGATGTTATTATTTAGCAATGTAGGCATTTTATATGTATGTGTTTTGTTGATAATTTATAATGATGTTTGTATTCTGTTTTGTTTTTGTAAACGGGGGTTCGATAAATTAGAGTCCCCTCAGCGTCCCCTGCGTGGGATGTCTTTACTGTAAAGTGACTGACTGGTGGAGAGCATTCAGTTTTACCACTAGGGGTGTTTCAGCAGATCTTTTATGCGGATCGGGGTTGTCCGGTCCTGATTTGGCTCGGAAGAGTCCGCTGGACCTAAAGCAATAATCACGTAATGTAATGTAATGTAATGTAATGCAATGTAATGTAAAAGTTGAGAAATATTTTCACATTGGTAAAAATGTCTCAATAGTTGCAGCAGAGTTGTTTGCCATACTAAAGGCATTGCAATGTATTTCTGATTATCCTATTACGTTTTTCCAAATTTTATTATGTGTTGATTCCAAAGCTGTTCTTTATTCATTGCAAACGTGGCATTGTAAGAATCGTTATGATTATTTATTTGAAATTAAAGCATTAATTCATATTTTGCTGACAAGGGGAACTGATGTCTATTTTTGTTGGGTTCCAGCCCACTGTGGTCTCTTCTGGAACGAAAAAGTAGACATTCTGGCCAAAAATGGAGCACAGAAAATTAAATGCATCTTTCTGCATCCTGAATTTGAGCTCTCTGCTCATGAAATAATATCTGTAATTGAAAATAACATGCAATTAGCTCTAAGTTGTAGAGCTCCAGACTTTATTTGTTCAAGACACATAAGATTATTCACAAACTGAGTGTGAATTCGTGGAATACCAAGTTTTCTAAGAAACTTTTGTGTATTTGCTCGCAAAGATTATCTGTGGAACACATTATACAACATTGTACTGTGCTGCTTAACACATACAAAGAAAAACAAATAGTGATTCACAACGACAAACCATTGGATTCTGTATTACATCATCATGTAATAGTTCACGTTGCTACGGCTATTAGTGAATCTCTGCTCAACAAATTGTTGTAGAATTTTATTTATTTATTTGATTGTTTATGGACCTTTGTGTTTGTAGGTCTGTGCGAGAGAAAGTGTTTTGGTCTAATATCACCCAGCAAGTGAAGAAACGTTAAATAAAAGAATTGAATTGAATTGAATTGAATTGAATTGAATTGTAGTTGTTCTCTATGCTGCTGCTGTTGTTGATGCTTGTGTCAGTAATTCGGTCTTGTTTAAGAGCTGAAATATCTATTAAAATTTGACATTTTTATAATTAAGCAGGCTAAACGCAAAACTATACTCTTACTTTATTGGTGATTGTAACCTGAAATATGTTTTCCCCTTTGACATAGAGAAAATCTCTTGTTGTTTGAACGTCACCCTCAACTGTCTGTCAAAGCATTTCATACATCATATCTGACTATGCTCTGTATGTGAGTGTGTGTGTGTGTGTGTGTGCGTGTGTGTGTGTGTATGTGTGTGTCTTGTACAATACTGCAATCAGTCTGATCTATGACTATATAATTATACGACTGTATTATTATTGTTGTTATCACTTATATTATTATTATTATTATTATTATTATTATTATTATTATTATTATTATTATTATTATTATTATTATTATTATTGTGTTATGATTTTAACTGACTGCATGTAATTTTCTTACTGCTACCTTCTTACGCTCTATCTACAATTGCTTCCCTTAACTACGATAATTGCTTCCCTTAACTATGATAATTGCTTTATATGATGAAAAGTGCTAGTCTATGACGTGATTGCTTGTAGTTGGTAGAATTTTATTATGTATATCATATGATATGAATAAGAACTATATCTTAAAACCTACCTCTGTCTACAAATATAAACCGTCCTTTTTCACGTAACTTCTCTTCGGAGTAATTTAATACTATTATATATTATGCTCATACCCTCCAACAACTAGAACGAATGAAAAGTTACATTAATTGTCTATACATGATATAAATGGTTCTGTCAGCCACATTAAATTACATATACATTTGTTATGCGGGTGTATGTGTGTTAGTAGTGAGAGAGATCAGAAAGAGATTGTGTGTTTGGGTGGATGTGTGTACGCGTGAGTGTGTGGGTGTGTTTGTGCTAAAAGTAAAATTTGAAAGTATATAGTAATTTAAAGTAATAATCTACTTGTTTTACAAGTTTTTTTTTTCTTTTAATCTTTTCTCATTCGCTGAGACACAGCTGTATGAATTCTTCATTGTGAGTAATAACGATTGGTTGACTTGACTCGACTTGACTTGACTTGACTTGACTCTCGCGCGCTTTCTCTTAAGAGTTCAAGTTCTTAAGTATTGAGTATATAATAATAATAAGTATATAATAATAATAGTATTGAGTATATAATAATAAGAGTTCAAGTTCTGTCAAAGTCCATGTCCCATCTTTTCCACAGCAGCCGTTGTCACTTTTCACTACACGGGTAGAAAGCTCTAATGATTTGCCTTGAAGACGGTTGTTCGTTGTGTTGTTTTGGTTCAACTTCACAATCTCCTACAATTCCTTTAAAGAGTTCACATTGTTACATGTTATTTTCAGGTTGTCAGCCCCAGAATCAGCAACCACCGTCAACGATTTTTACCTCCCCCTAATGATGACTTTTCTTCAAGACTTTTTTCAGTACCATACCTTCTTTTAAAACTGTAGCTTCTTGTATAAGACTTGAATCTCAGGTGCCAGAATACAATGGCGTCCCCACTCGTTAAAGTTTTAGGTGGGCATTGCCTCAGCTGGCCCGTTTCCTGTCATTAGGACGTAGGATTGCCTCGTCACCTTAACGACAGCCTCTTTCTTTTGAATGGAACCACGCAAATCCCTGCATGAATTCTGACGTCTTTTATAAACCAAAGCCTTATCAATACTTGATATTATATTGGGCCAACACTCTAAACATTTTATAATTATTGTCCCAGCGCTACAGCTTGTAGGATTTCTACAAAGCTGTTTGAACAACTTCTAGAATCCATTGGCCCAAACTCTAAACTTTATAAAAATAATTATTATTTTAGTTTATGTTTTTTTTTTGGTACGAGTTTTAACGAACTGTTAAAAAGAATATTTGTATAACCCATTGTCCTAAAACTATAAACTCGTTGTATGTGTAACTTGCTTTGTAGAAGTTTCCAGACGCTGTTTTCATCAACCTCCCGTGAGAGTGCCGCGGGTTTCTGTATAAATAGTATCCCCACTTTCTGGAAATTTAGTGCTTTAAATTCCCACTGTCGCTGTCTTTCTCCTTTGTTCTTTCTCATTCCTACTCTGTTCTATCTTCTTCTTCGCAAGACCAGTCACCAATCTTTTTTCTTGAAAACTCTTCTGGGACAAAACTCCTCATTTGTGTGTGAGGTTTGTTGTCTCAGCTTGGGAATATTGGACGCTTTCTGCCAAATGGTCACTAGGGCTTCCTATGATATTATTATTTAGCAATGTAGGCATTATGTATGTACGTGTTTTGTTGATATTTTATAATGATGTTTGTATTCTATTTTGTTTATGTAAACGGGGGTTCGATAAATTAGTGTATAGCCTCAGCGTCTGAACATTGAGGTTTAACGTCTACACCCACCATTGGCGATATGGCAGACGGGGATAACCATCCCAAGGAAAGAGCGATGGGGACCAGAATCAACACTGAACCACCAAAGCAATCATACTGCTAAAATGGACAGTGAAAATGGCCACATTTTATATCTCCCACCACGGGATTCGGACTGGGTCATCGGTGTGCCAGGCGAACGCTCTATCACTTGAGCTACTCCGGTGGGACTCCTCAGCGTCCCCTGCATGGGATGCCTTTATTGTACAGTGACCGGCTGGTGCAGTGCCTTCAGTGTTACCACTAGGGTTGTTTCAGCAGATCTTTTATGCGGATCGGAGGTGAGTCCTCTTCCAGCCAAGTTGTGGTCTTGATTTTGTGGTCCTGATTCGGCTCTTTGCAGTCCGCTGGACCCTGTAAACAATGAATAACTTTTTTGATCAAATCGATGTTTTGGCTATAGGACTACTTCTTGGACGTCAAAGTTGCTAGACTGTACGAATGAATGAAAGAAAATGGAATTATTAGAAAGGATTAATGAAAATTTATTAAGCGCATAAACATTTCCACACACACAAAGCATGATCACAGCGCTATAAATTGTATTGTGTGACCTAATTTATCTTGTTTTGAGTGATAAAACATAATGTGGCTAAACGTAATGTGGGCATACGTTTAACTTGTGCATGTCTTAATGAGATACCGACGTAACGACGAATTAAAAAATTCCCTTTATAATCTAATTGTAGACATGATTACCATTCTTGGTCGTTTAATTTCTTAAACTCCGTTGTCGTTCTTGAATAAAGCTGTGAAGAAATTCATAATTCTTGGAAACTGAAACGTTTACAGTTGTGGACAAAATTGCCATCCGTGCCCTAGTGCGGTTATCGTTCTTAAAAACAGTTGTATACAGGGTTATCGTTCTTCAACAAAAGTTGTCAGTTTACAGGGAAGTGATTGTCGTTCTTAAATATGATCGTCTACCGTGGACATGTTGAATATTATGAACAAAATGGTCGTTCTGTAAACGCAACTATCGTTCATGGACACAATTTTCGATTGAAAATTCCTTTCGCAGTAATAAATCGGTGTTGATCTGAACTGAAATAGTTTTGACAATGACTTCACGTGATCTTTAAAGTGACTGTATAGGTAAGATTTGCTATTTGGTGGAAACCGGATCTGTCCGTGTTAACAGTCTCACTGTTGTCCATTGTTAGAATGACCGTTCACTCTGGGGCGTCGTTCAAGCATAATAGCTGCCGTGTCATCGGGGCCGATCGTTAATGTAATGTTTAATTGTCCTACTTGGAGAGCGGTTTAATTTGGCAAGCTGAACTGTAGGTCATTGAAGTCTGACTTAAACAATATAAGCATAATCTCTATAGACTATACATCGTTGTACAGATAGGGAGGCACAGACCTTTGTCTCTCTCCTCTTCCTACCCCGGACCCCTTCAGTTTCCCTAGTTTGTTGTGTTGTCAACTGCACATGGGCCCAAATCTCTCTCTCTCTCTCTCTCTCTCTCTCTCTCTCTCTCTCTCTCTCTCTCTCTCTCGCTTTCTTTCTCTCTCGCTTTCTCTCTCTCTCTCGCTCTCTCTCTCTCTCCCAAGGGCAGGATGTATCTTTTACCCTTGTTAAATAAAATTGGTATCTTATCTTATCTTATCTCTCTAATTTTTTAACCAAAGATAAAGGAGATAAAAAACATATGATAAAGAAGGCGATGACGACAAAGACTTTGACGATAAAAACAACAAATACCACAGTGATGATGATGATGATAATGATGATGACGATGATGACGATGATGATGATGATGATGATGATCCTAGCCTATCCTATCCTATCCTATCCCCTAACTCGAAAGTCGTTGGGGCATCATAGCTGATCGTTTAACCAGCGTACTCCATCTTTCTCTGTCCTCAGCAACCCTCATGGCTTCGCTCAGTGTCAAGCCAGTCCATTCTCGAATGTTGTCCTCCCACCTCTTATTCTGTCTCTCTGCCTCCTTGCACCGTGCCTTGCAGGATCGGTCTTTGATGATGGTGGTGATGAATAATTGCATGCTATGGAATTCTATGAATGACGCACGTTAATTTTGCCCTCCACGGGAATGGAACCCAGGTAACCGATGTGTCGGGCGAACGCTGTACCACTGAGCTGAGCAGAATATTGAATAGACTTAGTGGAAACTCACACACTAGGGATTTGAACCTACGCTACAATATTTTTACGATCGTCTTAAAGAATCCGGACAGACCTGTAACAATGGCCGTTACGGAGGATTTGACACGGACCTTGGTTGATGGTCACTAATGTCCTGAGTTAGGGCTATTGGTCAGTATGATGGTCACTCAACCGCTAATTCCTTACCACAGTCTAAAGCTTAAGGTTTGACAAGTTGAACTACATCGCTAACTTTAATATGATGTGCGTTTTGGTTGTCACTATGGCTATGACATTACTATCCTATCCTATCCTATCCTATCCTATCCTATCCTATCCTATCCTATCCTATCCTATCCTATCCTATCCTGTCCCGTAACCCGAAGGTCGTAGGGGCACCACAGATGATCGTTTAACCAGCATACTCCATCTTTCTCTGTCCTCAGCAGCCCTGATGGCTTCGCTCGGTGTCAAACCAGTCCATTCTCGAATGTTGTCCTCCCACCTCTTTTTCGGTCTCCCTCTTCTTCTACCTCCTTGCACTGTGCCTTGCAGAATAGTCTTTGCAAGGCCTGATGATCTGGTGACGTGGCCATACCATCGGAGTTTCCGTTTCTTCACCACTGTTAGCAGGTCATCGTGTTGTCCAATGGCTTGTGTGATGGTCTGTCGGACTTCGTCGTTGGTGATGTGTTGGGTATAGGAAATGCCCAGAAGTCTTCTGTAGCACCTCATCTCCATGCTTTGTATTCTTCGTTGGAGATCTCAATGACATTACTATATAGTTTATACTATGACATTACTATATAGTATGAACTACCGTACAGTTACTATTATACCCTAAACTTCAGTTACTCTGCTGGTTCATTTTCAGTAGAGAACACGGTCCCCGTTTAAAAGAATGGGATGCACTAACGTATACTATCATGGTCGACAGAGACTGTGTTTGCGTGTGTAATGTATTAGTTATTATGTTTAGATCTGTAGTACAGTGTTTGTGTTTTGACAATGACTATGAAAACATTGGAATGTGGTAATTTAACAATATAATGAGAGGGAAAGAGAGAAGAGGAGGGGAGGAGGAGAGGAGAGAGCCATAACGACAGGAACTAGACTGCTTAGTGAGGAGGTGTTGAATGAATGAATATTGAAGTTTAATGTCTACACCCACCATTGGCGATATGGCAGACGGGGATAACCATTCCAGAAAAGATGGGGTTAGTTAGATAGTTAGTCATTGTTTATAGAGTCTAGCGGACTGCAAAGAGACGAATCCGGACCACCACTTGGTTGAACGAGGACTCACCCCTGATCCGTATAAAAGATCTGCTGAAACAACCCTAATTGTATCACTGAAGGCACTCCACCAGCCGGCCACTTTACAATAAAGGCATCCCAGACAGGGGACGCTGAGGCTTTACTCTAATTTATCGAACCCCCGTTTATAAAAACAAAATAGAATATAAACATCATTATAATATTAACAAAGCACATACCTAGAAAACGTCCTACATTGCTAAATAATAATACCTCAGAACGCCCTAGTGATCATTTGGCAGAAAGCGTCCAATAGCTCCAAGCTTACCCAACAGGCCCCATACACAGATGATGAGTTTTTGGAGAGTGTTCAAGAACAAAGGTAGGTGACTGGTCTAGCGAAGAAGATAGAAGATTTATAGAACAGATTATTAGGAACGAGAAAGAACGAATGAAAATGACAGAACCAGTGGTAATGTAAAGCACCAAATGTTCACAAAGTGGGGATACTATGTCTACAGCAACCCCCGGCACGGAGTTGGAAGAGAGGGTAGGGACCCTAATCAACACTAAACCCCAACACCAATCATAATACAACTACGGACAGTGAAAATGACCCCTTTTGTAGCTTACCCACCAAGAGATTCGAACCCGAGTCATCAGGTGTGCCAGGCGAACGCTCTATCATTGAACTACGGCGGCGGTGTTCGTATGGTACAGTGAATACCAGGGAATTTGTTGGGGCGATGTGACGAAGGAAACTTAACGAAACAAACCCATACGATGGAAAGGAGAGAATGGCCAGGTTTAGTTATACTTCTTTCACAATTTCAGGAGAGATGTAGATGTATAAGTCGGAGCATTCCTAAGATGGTTATAATTTTGGGTGGAGAGGGGAGAGAGAATGTGGGAGTTGTCGGAGGATGCTGAGTTGGTTTTAAAAGGAGGCATATTTTCAATGGATGCATTGAGATGGAAACATATTTGGACGCGCTGGTTAAAGGATAGCGTGTGGGGAGGTTAGAAGTGAAGGAGGGGGGGGGGAGGGAGTGACGGACGATGGGATTAAGAGTGTATAAAGTAGAAACTAATGTCACTGACCGTCGTCGATCTCTATATGTTTGTGCTGTCAACTTTTACAACATTATAGGGCAGTAAACTGCTGGTCGTGCACAAGTCATGTCATTCAAGTCGCCATGATCCTAGGTCTTCTGTTTGACATATTTTCTTTGCGCTTAACAAAGCATGTTTAATAGGTCGTAAAAACACATCGCCGTTTCCTTGAAAATGAACTTGGGGAAATCTTTATGATGGGTTTACCTCCCAAAGGGTTTCCCTGTTTTATGGTCCTCTTCTGTCAAAGCTAGACTACACTGGTTATTTTCTTTCATCTTGTTATTAGCACTTAAACATCCTAGCCTATCCTATACTATCCCGAAACTCAAAGGTCGTTGGGGCACCACAGATGTTCGTTTAACCAGCATACTCCATCTTTCTCTGTTCTCAGCAACCCTCATGGCTTCCTTCAGTGTTAAACCAGTTCATTCTCGAATGTTGTCCTCCCACCTCTTTTCTGTCTCCCTCTTCTTCTGCCTCCTTGCACCGTGTCTTGCAGGATGGCTTTTGCAAGGCCTTATGCTCTGGTGACGTGGCCATACCACTGAAGTTTCCGTTTCTTCAACACTGTCATCGTGTTGTCCAATGGCTTGTGCGATGGTCTGTCGGACTTCGTTGTTGGTGATGTTGGTGACTTAAACATCATGGACTCTATTTGAAGATGAACTTGAGGAATGCATACATTATCCTAATATGAATTTAGATCTCATATGCCTACTCTATGTTAGTTTCTTTTTTCTTAAAAGTTATTTTCGTTTGCCTATTGTGTTTAAGTGGCACAAGTATATTTAAGTAAGAACTTTAAAATTCTTGGATGGGTGATAATACTTGGATGGCAACCATTAGCGAGCGTTGTGGCGGCGTGGTCTAAGGCGGGACTAACTTGCCTTGTCCACGGGTCAGAAACCAATGGCACCTGACAGGTGTGGGATCGATCCCGCCTCTGGGCGTTATGTTTTCTCCTAATATTGTTTATTTCCGACTCGGAGCAACACTGGGAGCAACAATGGGAGCAACACTGGGAGCAAACACTGGGAGCAACACTGGGAGCAACACTGGAAGCAACACTGGAAGCAACACTGGGAGCAACACTGGGAGCAAACACTGGGAGTAACACTGGAAGCAACACTGGAAGCAACACTGGGAGCAACACTGGGAGCAACACTGGGAGCAACACTGGAAGCAACACTGGAAGCAACACTGGGAGCAACACTGGGAGCAACACTGGGAGCAACACTGGAAGCAACACTGGGAGTAAACACTGGGAGCAACACTGGGAGCAACAATGGGAGCAAACACTGGGAGCAAACACTGGGAGCAACACTGGGAGCAAACACTGGGAATAAACACTGGGAGCAACACTGGAAGCAACAATGGGAGCAAACACTGGGAGCAACACTGGGAGCAACACTGGGAGCAAACACTGGGAGCAAACACTGGGAACAAACACTGGGAGCAACACTGGAAGCAACAATGGGAGCAACAATGGGAGCAAACACTGGGAGCAACACTGGGAGATTTTCTCCGGGTACTCCGTTTGCTCTCTCAGCAAATGTTTAAAAACACAACTAATATTAGGTAGGTTGGGTTTTTGGCGCGACTACGCCTTCCCAAAGGGAGGTGGCCCAGAATTGTCCGATAAAAAAGGGACAATATAATCTACCCAATTATTTTTTTTTAATAACTAAAACGGTACAGAGAATGACACCAGCACACAACAAACACCTGCGAATTAGTACCTGGCTTTGTTTACAACCAGGAAAAGTAAGAGGAGAGAAGGTGAGCACCTCCCTCACTAAGCTGGCCTACAGAAAGGCGAAAGATTAGAGTTGTTGTTTGTAGATTATAGTCACACGACACTTTCACATATAGGTGACTACTGGACCGATTTATACTGACACCAGCGGGCCAGAAACTGTTGGTAAAGGGGAAAATAATATGATCACACGTTGACCAATCCGGGATTCGAACCAGCGACCTTTCGGTTACTAGCAAGACGCTCTTACTAAACTGAGCTACCCGGCCCCATAAGATTAGAGGAACAGCTCTACCTTTTTTATACAAAGTTAAGGGAGGAATGATCAGCAAGCCGTAGATGAAGGGCAATAATTACAAAAGTGATTGAAGTTGGTGGTCTTTGCAGGCTGGAGAGCTGCTGTTATATCCGATTCTTGCCCGTTTACCTTGCACAATGAGATTACGGTGACACAAACACGTTATGTCAGTTGTCCGCCAATCAGTCTTAAGTTGCATGAAGCATTGTTCTTGCGAGGTAACTTTGCACGTTATACATAACTCTGTCAATATGCTATTGTATGTTCAGTTCGTAATAACCTTAAGTGTTTTCTTTTTCTCGTTTAATTAAGATTTAATTTATAGTTTTAATTTTAAGTTTTTAATTTATAGTTTTAAAAATTTAAATTTAAAGTTTTTAATTTATAGTTTTAATTTTAAGTTTTAATTTCTTCAACCATCTATTCAACTATTCAACGATTCAACGAAATTTATTGGCCAAATTGACATAAAACATGCACATGGAATATGTTGCGAAGTGGTAGCAACATTCATAAAACATACATGCAAACACACGTTTACCAGCTAATAAAATACCTATCAAGCGTGCACATATACACACGCAAACAACAAATAATATAAAAAAAAACAAGTAGGTGCCAGTGAATTATCACGTGACGTCAATTACAGCATTATGAACTTGACATTATGAGGAATTTAAAGCGAGAGCAGCCTCTGGAAAAAAAGAATATCTAAAACGGTTTGTTCTGGTTTTTGTTCAATATGGCGAGTTTTGACGTATTCTCCTTTATCGTTCTCGCAAGCCATCGCTAAGAAACGTCGTTTCCTCTATCTCACTTGCGAGGACTTCAAGATGGACAAAGGTCGTTGGGAAATGTTGGCTATCTAATTGATTATTTGGATTAACAAATGGGTTGGGTTTTCGCCTCAACCTTTAGGTCGCAGAGAGAGAAGCTTTTGGGTTCTCTCTTTTTTCAGGGTCAGCTTTACAAGGGCGGCGCCCATCTCTTCTCCCTTTCTGTTTTACCCTCCCCGGTTCTCAACAGATGGCCATTCAAAACTGTATGGACTGGGATGTTGCTACGCGCTATTTTGATGTGTATGTGTTGAACTGTACAGTCAAAGTATTAACTGGTCCCATTCAAGTTATTAATCGGGCAACGTGTGGGGTCAACCTAACGAAACAGGACAGTAAGGACGAAGTATTATATAGTGACGCCACCTAGTGGCACATAAACCTGTAAGTGGTACAAATGAAAATAAAGTTTGCGATGTTCTGTTCCACATGAATGAATGAACATTGAGGCTTAACGTCTACACCCACCATTGGCGATATGGCAGACGGGGATAACCATCCCAGGAACCAAGAGGTAGAGACCTAAATCCACACTGAACCACCCGAGCTATCATACTGCTAAACAGGACCGTCAAAAATGGCCACTTTTATTTCGCCCACCACAGGATTCGAACTTGGGTCATCGGTGTGCCAGGCGAACGCTCTAGCGCTTGAGCTACGACAGTGGCGGAGTGGTTGTGGTACAATGGTTAGGACTGTGGGTGTCGGATGGGTACTGTGGGTGTAGGATGGCAACTGTGGGTATAGGAGGGGACGGTGGGTGTAGGAAATGGAGGGAATTGCACAGGGTGTTGGACACTTTGACGTGACGGATGCCTGAATAATTACAAGGATTCACTCCCCTTGTCATTTGTTATCAACGCAGTCGCGGTTAGTCAGGTTTGACATAACCACCCAGACACGCTGGCTTTTACTTTTCTCCTGCCTCCAAAATAAAATAAATGGTAACCCAAACTTTGCTGGAAGTCGTCATCCTCGACATCATCATCGTCATCGTCATCGTCGTCATCATCATCACCATCATCATCATCACCATCATCATCATCGTCATCATCATCATCATCATCACCATCATCACCATCATCATCATCATCATCATCATCATCATCATCATCATCATCATCATCATCATCATCACCATCATCATCATCATCATCATCATCATCATAACTATCGAAGTCATACATGGCTTTTATGGCCCGCGATTATACTCGTTCTCATATCGCGCTTTTCCAGTTCCGGAGCTGCTCAGGGCGCTGGCCGATACAGGATCTAACTCACGCCGCCCTAGGCGCCCTCTTGCTGCACAAGGCGCATCGCCCGCTAATAAATAAATAAATAAATAAATAAATAAATAAATGTTTGTCAAAAACTTTTATGTTCATCCATCGGTCAGTTGGAATCTTTTGGTTTAAACTGTAAAACAAAACTTATTCCCGGGACAAAACAAGGAATACATATAACACGTACACAGGATACAGTGAACACAAAAAAGCAAAGATGGAATGGGACCAGTCATTCGTCGTTTGAAGCATTGTGACTTATTGTTTTAGTTCCAAAACATAAAACTGCTTTCTGTAACCTAACTATTGTAACGTGTATAACGTAGGCGTACCTTCAACCGATCTTCAATGAAGTCGGGCATCAAGGGTAAGGTCCTAGAAGAGTTCATCACTCCGGACACTTACCTCTAAAATCAAGACACTTAACTACCAATGTTTTTAAAAAATGGGGGATGGGGGGTGGGGAGGTAGAAAATAATCCACTACTTTGAGCATGCTGTAGTAATAGAATGACTTAACGCGTTATAAAAGAAATCTACCACAACTTTCCCGTCTGACAGGCAGACATTTACCACATATAATTATTTATAAATACAGCCTCTCTATGGACATAAGTGTAGGTGATCCGCCTACAACACAATCCAAGAAAGTTGACAAAGAAGATTGCATAGACTTTAAAAAAAAAAAGTTTGATCATGATGAAATCTTTGAGGAGAAGGTATTCTACAAAATTCAGTTCATTAATAATTCATAAGAATTGTTTTGCAAAGCAGTAAAGGCATTGTTAGTTAGCATATAGGAATAACCATGTCTTGTCAGACGTGATCATACTCATGTTTACATCAGGGGTGAGTCAACCAACTCCAGGAAACTGATGCACAACGCATTTGTCGCATTGAGCAGTTCTTCCGATCTGATAAGTGCTCTGTAAAAAACAACTAATTTCCGCCTACAAGTTGTTTGTGTCAAAGATATGATACGTTGCTAAGAAAGACTGCCGCGTTTCGAGTCATTACGTTGGGAACGAATGGCTACAATCATAAATTGATATTATAGTTAGCGCTCCTATATTTCTCTCAAGAGCAGCTTAAGGCGTTGACACGTTAAGCTTAGTCATGGGAATTAACTTAACAGATATTTGGAACAGGAAGATCAAAGAAAGCCATCTATGTAGGTCAATTAAATATAGTTATTACAGTTGCTATCGAGACTCGTTATCACCAGTGGCCAAAACTTACAATAATAAACAGGACTTGATTTAGAGATAACGGGAATAGGAAATCAAATATGTTCGCAGCAAATATCTTCTATAGTTTTAGTCAGTCAAATAAATAGGAACCTCATAAGACACCACAAAATACTATTACTTAGGACAACCCGGAATGTAAATTCAGTTATGTTCCTAATGGCAGGCAATACATAGTCGTAGTCGATCAAGTAAAAAGATTATATCTGGACTAGTATCTCACGTGTGGGACCAAAATCACCGTCTTCAAAAGGTACCCAAACGTTATCGACCAAGCGATAATTAAAGGCACAACGTGACAATCAAATCAATTTACGTCCCGAAGAAAAGGACCATAACAACAGCCAATCTATTCGTGTGACGTAACAATGACGTAAACTTGTGTGACGTAAAGAGTGACGTGAAATCTGTAGGACATCGAGTTTTGATTGTACCTTTGCCGCGCCTTAAGGGGTGGAGGGGTAAATTGAAGTTGAATAACGTTATCTGGGTCTTCCTGACCACGTTGACCACCAGCACTAGTCATTAAACACTTTG
Organism: Oncomelania hupensis; assembly: GCA_036898135.1. Classification (NCBI taxonomy): domain Eukaryota; kingdom Metazoa; phylum Mollusca; class Gastropoda; order Littorinimorpha; family Pomatiopsidae; genus Oncomelania; species Oncomelania hupensis. Next base: position 6,125,565 of record CM072519.1, on the reverse strand, counting down.
TTCTGCCCACCATACATCGTTCAAATTAAAAGTCAGCGTGCTTCGAAATTCCTTTCTCCATTCTCTTCAGTCCTCTTCTCTCCTCCACTGTTCGTCATTGTTCTTTCTCTTATACTATTATTATTGTCTTCTACATGTTGACAGGTTTCGGGTGTCTACGCAGACTAAATGCCTTACCTGAAGTTCTATTGTTTAGATCGGACAGTGAGTGGTCAGTCAAACAGAGCACACTGAAATTAAATGGCATCATAAGTGAGATTCGTAATTTACTAATAATTTTTAAATACTCTCTCTCTCTCTCTCTCTCTCTCTCTCTCTCTCTCTCTCTCTCTCTCTCTCTCTCTCTCTCTCTCTGTTTAATCATTTGCCTCGCCCCATTTTGTTCAGGCGAATTCAGATGCGTTCATCACATCACTCAGTCTCACCAGATTGTTGAAACTCCAACATACGACATGAGTGGAAAAGGAGATGAGGAAGAGGCGGCTGAACAATTTATTGGGATATTGACATTGGTTTCTGAGCGCCTCTGAGCTGATCGGTGCACTTACATGTAACATAATAAGCAAGATTAATAATCAAAAAACACTTAACATAATGAGCAAGATTAATAATCCAAAAACATTTAACATAATGAACAAGATTAATAATCCAAAACACACTTAACATAATGAGCAAGACTGACGATCCCAAAAGCACTTAACATAATGAGCAAGATTAATAATCCAAAAACACTTAAAACAATTAGCAAGATTAATAATCCAAACACACTTAACACAATGAGCAAGATTAATAATCCCAAAAACCCTTAACGTAATGAGCATTACATTACAATACATTACATGATTATTGCTTTAGGTCCACGGACTCTTCCGAGCCAAATCAGGACCGGCCGTTATGAGCAAGATTAATAATCCAAAAACACTTAACATAATGAGCAAGATTAATAATCCAAAAACACTTAACATAATGAGCAAGATTAATAATCCAAAAACACTTAACATAATGAGCAAGATTAATAATCCAAAAACACTTAACATAATGAGCAAGATTAATAATCCAAAAACACTTAACATAATGAGCAAGATTAATAATCCAAAAACACCTAACATAATGAGCAAGATTAATAAAAACGCTTAACATAATGAGCAAGATTAATAATCCAAAAACACAACATAATAAGCAAGATTAATAATCCAAAACACTTAACACAATGAGCAAAATTAATAATCCAAAAACCACTTAACATAATGAGCAAGATTAATAATCCAAACACATTTAACATAATGAGCAAGATTAATAATCCAAAAAGACTTATCATAATGAGCAAGATTAATAATCCAAAAACTGATGAGGCTAGTAGTCAAATATGAGGGGAAATGCTTTCATATATGTCCACTTCCGCCGAGATTCACACATTTTATTGTCCAAGAAACATCACATATTGTGTGTTGTTTGGCCACACAAGTAAAGTGTAGACCTCAAGCCAAAGTAACTGTAACACTACAAAAGATTCAATAATTCACAGCTATGTGAGTGTTGTTATGTAGGCCTACTATATGTCAGCATTGCCTAATGGTAGTACCACAATATTACATAAAATCGCACTCACACGAATGCATCTCCATATATACACACATGAAGACACGCGCGCTCGCACACACACACACACACACACACACCCTATACACACACACACTCACACACACAAACAAACTGAATCTTTCAACACACACGCACAAACCCATACATGCAGAGAATAATCCATAAATTATAAGAATGTACTGCAGATAGCAATTCTAATTCAAATAAATTCCTATGTATAAAGAGCATAGTAAGATTGTCTGTGGCATTGGCAATTAGACAGAAGCACTGACGAGGACAAATCACAACGAAAAAGTCGAACATTGACAGGGTAAAGGGTCAAAACTGAAGAAACGGGGATAGATCTGCCTAACGATGCGTACCCGCATGGTAGGAACGGAAGCGAAGCGAGGCGCACACGCTCGATGACCTGTGTATATTTTGTGTATGTGTACTGTGTATGTTTTGCTGCCGTTCCGCCTTAGGATACGTAGTTAGGTCCAGCCTAGAGTGGACTGTCTGTAGGAACAACAAAGTCGGGAGAAAATTGATGGAGCGTTCCTGGGTCCGGGGCCGAACCCCGCCAGACGTGGACACGAGTCACTACTTAGTAACCTCTATTTATCACTGCGGACCCGCTAAACTGGACACAAGACCTACAGTAGATGGGGTGGAGGGATAGTAGCGCGGTTCTGGAGGAATGTTGCGGAGAGGCGGTCAGAGGTGTAGCATCACCACCACCATCATCATCATCATCATCATCATCATCATCATCATCATCATCATCATCATCATCATCATCATCAATTTTGTCAAATCCCCATTCCCTCGAAATCCGTTATCGTCTGATAAACTTCCATCGTTCGTATATTGCTGTATAAATCATCAGGTGGATTTAAAAAAACAACAACAACTGACAGTTCGGGAAATCTTTCAACCTTAATTCTGTCTATTAGCACAGGGAAGGGTCTGGAAGGAGAATGGGGGGGGGGGATTTAAGCTTACGTCCGTGTATCACTCGCTGAAGTCGAGAAGACTGCGCACTGATTAAGAACGGCATGACATCAAAAGGTCTTTGACCTTGGCAGCTTGCATATGAAATGAGCTGTGGCGAGGTTAACAAACTTTGCTACCCTACTGTTTAATTACGCCACTGTGATCTTTACAGCTTTGTTTGTCTCAACAATTTTTAATCCTTTTCCCCCTCAACATCGTCATGCACATGCACACACTCACTCATACCCTCATTGTCCCTCTCATCTTCCAATGCAATGCAGCACAAAGCCTGTATCAGGCGCCAGGCAGGCTTGTCATTTAAGGCTTTGGCTGTGATTATAGTAGGCCACAAAACATCAACATCGGCATCCCGATGGAACTAAAAGTTCAAACAGTGTGCAAAACTTTGTTTTTCCTCGTAGGACTTTTCATCCTCCAGTAGACTAACCCATAGTCAAAAACGAAAGAGACCTTTCTGCCATAAAGTGCGCTTCGTTTGTTTTGTAATTTCAGTGTGAATTTAATTCTCCCCTTTTTAAGGGTGGAACAGTATGAGAGACGGTCCCGGCGTCTCGATTAAAAACTTTGACGTTTAACGCTACTTCGCCTCTTGACTTCATTATCTATGCGAAATTTTCGTCTGAAGTCGGATGCTCGAATAAACAAGGGAAATGCTCCTGGCTCTATTAACTCAGCATGTAGCGGACCAAAAAACTATGATTTCAATTCTCACGTTGATGTAAAGATTGAAAAGTACATGGCTAATGTCTTTTTTTTCAAAGCCGCATTGTTTAGAATTGAGTGGGCTATATTAACCGCCACTAGAGCACGACGACATCACAATAACTTAATCATGACCAAAGCAGGAAAAGACAGAAAAAAAACATAGACACGAATGTACGATAATAAATAGGACAAAATTATGCGGAAACCGAAAAAAAAAATTAATAAATAAATAAATAAATATTGCCAGAACACAAAAAGGTAAACAACAAATAAATAAATAAATAAATAAATAAACAAATAAATAAAACAGACCGATAAACATGCTAATACAATAAAACGGAAGACAGAATACAGTGGAACCCCGCCATTCGTCAGCCTCTCTTCTCGTACAACTCGTTATTTGTCCAACTTGTTCAAGTAAAATTGAACTCGTCATTCGTACGCTTGCCCCGCGATTCGGACAGCGTCACCTTGTTACTGGCCGCGCCGCGCGGTCACTTCAGCTCAGTCTTGTGCTAGCTTTTGTACGCTACGTATCATCCACGCAAGCTTCGTGAAACTTTGTGCTACTTTATTGTTAGTTATTGTTTTATTTTTAAACTAGTGCAGCCATGGGTTCAAACACGATTAGTGATTCAACCACGCCTAAACGGAAAGCAGTGACAACGACAATTGAATTGAAATAATAATTCGTGGTGAAGTTATTACAAAGGTTTCAATAAGCAATCATCTGTGGGTCTAGAACGGATTAATCCAATTGACATTAAATCTTATGTGAAAAAACGATTCGCCATTCGAACTGCCTCCAGGAACGGATTGTGTACGAATAGCGAGGTTCCACTGTATAGGAAAATCTCGGCTGCAAGTGTGCGTCTCGGGCGGCTTGAGTGAGATCCTGTAACGACTAGCGCCTTGAGCAGATCTTGAGCTGGAAAAGCGCTCTATAAGAATTATTAAATAATATAAATTTAAAAAAAATCTTAATAATGTCAAATGCAGGAAGGCAAATATAATACAGACATGAAACTGGTGAAAATGTTACAATATAGCAGATTAAAGGCCAATAGGCCTACTTTAAGGCTTTCATATACACCCACACACGAGCTGATGATCATGAGGAGGGGAAAACATCGATAAAATATGTGACAGAAAGAAAGAAAGCAGAGATGTCTGGTGATGAGTAAGATCACTACAACCCATCGGATGATGACAATGATGAGACAGTCGCAATGTTGACAAGCAAATGATGGTAATATAATAATAATAATAATAATAATAATAATAATAATAATAAAAATAATAATAATAATAATAATAATAATGTTAATAATAATAATAATAATAATAATAATAATAATAATAATAATAATAATTATTATTATTATTATTATTATTATTATTATTATTATTATTATTATTATTATTTAAAGGTTTTTATATAGCACAATTTCCCATTAGAGATTAGCTGAAACCGCAACTCCGGAAACCCTAAATGGCAACTTTTAAGATTTGTATTAAAGTGAAACTTCAAAGAGGCAACAAGACTAATATACGTAATGAAATTTAAGAGTGATAGGCTGTAAAACAACGAAGATTGATCATGAGTAACATCTGTCTTCTGAAAAAGGTACCCCCCCCCCCTCCCCAGTCGGATAGTGCAGTGGTTGGAGCACTCGCTACTGTGTCGAAAGTGAAGCACCGTCCGGTGCGGTTAGCACTTGGATGGGTGACCGCTAAGGTGTGAAGCGACAAACAACAACGCCCCCAGTTGACTCAACTGTGATTGAGTACCTACTCTCTTGAGGGTGGGGAAGGTAAAGCAGCGAGGGAGAGAGTTGGGCATCACCCTCATTACGCTGGCCCAAGATAAGTGTGATCTCCAACATCACGCTCCCCTACGGCCACAAGGCTATGGGACTACCTTTACCTTTACCTTACCCCTCCCCACACCTGAAATAAGAAATGTATTGTACATTAAGGAAAAGAGGCTTATGAACACGCCTGTTGGTGTTAGTCAATTCCCACTCGTCCCCCTGCCGCCCTCCGGCAAACGCACACATCCATACACACACCCACACAAACACACACACGCGCGCGCGCGTACACACACACTAGTAATAA
>CM072519.1:5932641-6115141 GCA_036898135.1 Oncomelania hupensis | reverse complement strand
ATAATGAGGAAGGAAGAAAACAGGAAGGATGAGGTTAAGAAGAAAGATAAGGAGGAAGGAAGAAAATAGGAAGGATAAGGTTAAGAAGAAAGATAATGAGGAAGGAAGAAAATAGGAAGGACAAGGTTAAGAAGAAGGATAATGAGGAAGGAAGGAAATAGGAAGGATGAGGTTAAGAAGAAGGATAATGAGGAAGTAAGAAAATATGAAGGATGAGGTTAAGAAGAAGGATAATAAGGAAGGAAGAAAATAGGATGAGGTTAAGAAGAATGATAATGAGGAAGGACGAAAATAGGAAGGATGGGGTTAAGAAGAAGGATAATGAGGAAGGAAGAAAATAGGAAGGATGAGGTTAAGAAGAAAGATAATGAGGAAGGAAGAAAATAGGTAGGATGAGGTTAAGAAGAAAGATAATGAGGAAGGAAGTAAATAGGAAGGATGAGGTTAAGAAGAAAGATAATGAGGAAGGAAGAAAATAGGAATAATAAGGTTAAGAAGAAAGATAATGAGGAAGGAAGAAAATAGGAAGGATGAGGTTAAGAAGAAAGATAATGAGGAAGGAAGTAAATAGGAAGGCTAAGGTTAATGAGGAGGATATTTTTCTTGTTCTTGGGTAGAGCAACTAGAGTTGGTACGTCATTCATTTAAATCATAATACAAAAACATAATGAAGTTGAGGAGGAAGAATCTAATATGAAGGCTAATGGTGAAATCCATGAAGTTATCACAATCATTTTTACACTGAAACCAACCCAAAAGATGAGGAATGAAATGTGCGGAAATAAAATATAAAGAAGCGAGAGGCGGAGCATGGGTAAGGGGACGCAGAGACTGAAACCTGACAGAATCTTTCTTCCTTAATGATGATGATGATGATGATGATGATGATGATGATGATGATGATGATGATGATGATGATGATGATGATGATGACGACGTTGTTGTTGTTGATGGTGATGATGATGATGATGATGATGATGATGATGATGATGATGATGATGATGATAGTAATAGTGATGATAATTATGAAGATGATGATGGTGATGAATACGACGACGATGAGGAGGATGAGGATGTGAGGATAATAATGATAGTAGGGGTGAGAAGTGGAGAGGGATAAGGAGAATGGAAAAGGAAGCCTTAAATAGCCCACTATAAATAATAAGCAAAAACACTCCCCCTACACGCACACACACACACTCGCACACACACGCATATACACACACACACACACTGACCTCCCACAGAAGTTCCTTGCACACCTCTTTAAAGTTATTACCCTTCGACACATAAGAGTAAAAATGAATGGACAAGCACACACACACGCACGCACAAAACACACACACAAAACATATACACACACATACACAAACTAACTCTCCCATACACGGATACGCGCACACTCCCCTAAGTCCGGAATAAAAAAAAGGGAGATAAGCCGCAATCTACTAAGAGCCGGAAAAGAACAGCTGTAGGCATATATCATGCATCGGCGTATTTACTTACCGCGGGCTAAAAACACAACTTGAAATCTTTCCATACACACCCCAAAAGCGAGTGAGCGAGAGAGAGAGAGAGAGAGAATGAGAGAGAAAGAAAGAAAGAAAGAGACAGACAAACAGAGACAGACAAAGAAAATGAGGCAGAGCGCGACAGAAAAAGACAGTAAGAGACACAGAGAGAAGAGACAGAAACAGACAGAGAGGTAGAGCGAGATAGAGACAGAGAGACAGAAATGGACAGTGACGCGGAGAGGGAGAGACAGAGACAGAGACAGAGAGAGAGAGAGAGAGAGAGGGAGAGACAGAGAGGGAGAGAGAGACAATAGAAAGAGAAAAATACATCAACAGAGAGAGAGAGAGAGAGAGAGAGAGAGAGAGAGAGAGAGAGAGAGAGAGAGAGAGAGAGAGAGAGAGAGAGAGAGAGAGAGAGAGAGAGAGAAAGAAAAAGAGGGACAGACAGACAAAGAGAGACAGAAAAAGAGACAGATATATATAAACAGAGAGACAGACAGACAGAGAATTTGTTTCTTAAACAAATTCAAAGGCTTTGATTAATGAAGGCCTGGTTAAGGGCTAATCCACTTGTAACCCTAAAACCGATCTTGAAGCAATGTTTGCGATGGTTGGATTGTGAAGCAGTGTGTGTACGGTGGTGGACTTGACGGTTGGATTGTGAAGCAGTGTGTGTACGGTGGTGGACTTGATGGTTGGATTGTGAAGCAGTGTGTGTACGGTGGTGGACTTAATGGTTGGATTGTGAAGCAGTGTGTGTACGGTGGTGGACTTGATGGTTGGATTGTGAAGCAGTGTGTGTACGGAGGTGGACTTGATGGTTGGATTGTGAAGCAGTGTGTGTACGGTGGTGGACTTGATGGTTGGATTGTGAAGCCGTGTGTGTACGGTGGTGGACTTGATGGTTGGATTGTGAAGCCGTGTGTGTACGGTGGTGGACTTGACGGTTGGATTGTGAAGCCGTGTGTGTACGGTGGTGGACTTGACGGTTGGATTGTGAAGCAGTGTGTGTACGGTGGTGGACTTGATGGTTGGATTGTGAAGCAGTGTGTGTACGGTGGTGGACTTAATGGTTGGATTGTGAAGCAGTGTGTGTACGGTGGTGGACTTGACGGTTGGATTGTGAAGCCGTGTGTGTACGGTGGTGGACTTGATGGTTGGATTGTGAAGCCGTGTGTGTACAGTGGTGGACTTGATGGAATGGTTGTGATGATGATCACGATGACAGAACAGTAGTCTAAAAGGACGATTTTGATAACAACGACAATGACGAAGGTTGTGGTGGTGGTGAAGATGCTGACGGTGGCGGTCGTGAGGGTAGTGGTGATTGTGGTGTTTTCGGTGATGATGATTTTTGACACTTTATTGTCCCTTGTTATCGGGAAATTCTGGGCCGTCTCCCCTTGGGGTAGCCGTAGTCGCAGCCCGTGGCGCATCCAAACCCAACCTACCTAATATTAGTGGTGTTTTTGAAATTTTGTTGGGGGGAGTAAACCGGAGTACTCGGAGAAAACCCCGAGACGTTGCCCGATTCGAAAATAAATAATATTCGGAGAAACATAACGTCCAGAAGGGGATCGATCCCACACCAGTCAGGCGCCATTGGTTTGTGGCCTATGGACAAGGCAAGTTAGTCCCGCCTTAGACAACTCCTCCACAACACTGGTGATGGTATCGGTAGTGAATATTTTTATAGTGAAATGTGATGAGGAGGATAAGTAAGAGAAGGAGATGAAGGACAAAGAAGGATAAAATCAGAATGAGGATGACGGTTTTGGTGGCGCTGATGATCATGTTGACTCTGATGATGATGGTGATGCGTACAATAATGATAACTGCAATGCTGATGATGTCGATTGTTGGTGACACTGCAATTCCTGCTGCCACTGTTTCTGTTGATGATTATGACGATGACACTCTTAGTAAAAGGGTAAATAGTGACAGTCTAGTGACACTCTCTAAACAATTGTCCTTCACGTCAGCGGTTATTCATTTCAGACAAATAATGCTACAACAAAGGGGAGATGGGTGCATGACTGACGAAATGAGCTACTGGGCAAAGCACAACCTTACAACACAACGTAGCAGCCTAACTTGCTCTCCTTGCTCCCTATAGAGTTCGTCTACACTGTGTGCATTTCGCTACTCTGCTTTACACATGTTTTAATTGCACAAAGACGCCCCTGCAGCTTGAAGATAAGGCGCAAGCAAATGGTTAAAGATAATGGGCGATGCCATATATTCTTTCTACATTCATTTTACCTATTAAGATCTGTGTTCTGATGTATGAAGCATTGTTGTCCTAGACAGTAACCGTTGTCCCAATCATAGTAGCGATATCTGTACTGCACATGCGCGAGACAACAACAAAAATCGGGCACTAAACCTGGGACGATTGTATGGCTTACGACTTCGACAACCGTGATTAGATCTATCGAGCACACTGTATGTAAGACAGCTACGAGTTCAATTTGACTTGAGGATAAGAACGAGGTCCTGTGATACTCAGTGATGATGCTGGTGGTGGTGGTGTGTGTGTGTGACTCAACCTTAACTGACTATAGCCCCGCAGCAACAGTGTAGATGTGAGGGCAAACAGTTTATTTCTCTTGTCCGATCAGCCCCGCATCTCTACATCTTGGAGCTACATCCACGCGTCAGCTGCTGTTTTACTGGCAGAACCTCCCTTACCCCATCTACCCACCATACCCCTTTTATCTAGGGCTGTCCTTTAAGCGCGCTAGAGTTGTTACCGCTTGGGAGAAAACTAGCCAGGATGCTCTGGATAGGAATCACTCCTTTCTCGTTCGAATGAGAGTGACTATCTGAGGCTCTCTTGTCATCGCGCTGCTCCGCTTTCCTAGAGTAGACCGTGAGGACAAGAAAATCCCCTCTTTCCGTCTGTCTTTCTCTGTCTGTCTGCCTTTGTCTCTCTCTGTCTCTCTCTCTCTCTGTCTTTCTCTCTGTCTCTCTGTCTCTCTCTCTCTCTCTCTCTCTCTCTCTCTCTCTCTCTCTCTCTCTCTCTCTCTCTCTCTCTCTCGGGTGTGTCTGAAGGTGCGGTCTGACGTGAAGTGAAACAGAAGCAAAGCGGTAAACAAAGCAAAGCATCTGCTTCTAGAAGCATCTAAAAATAAGTGCGTTTATAATGCTTTGCTTTGTGAACCAGTCACACGATGAGAAGTTTTGCATAAGCAGTCTGCGTGGAAGCAATGCGCAATAAGTTGTAAATCAGTTACCTCCCTTTCCGTTAGATTGACCCTCACAGAAGTCAATGAGGCCTTTTTCAGTTTTTTTTTTTGTTTCTGTAATTTTGACTTCTAACATTTCATAATGCCTCGTGGCTTTGAATTAGATCGATGAGAATAAACGTATCGTCTTGTTTCAGATTTGCTAATGGCCCAGTAGCTTTTGATGCCGCCATGATCGCTGAAATGATAACAACCTCGTTTTCGTACGTCGGCTATTCTGATTGGCTGGAAATCAAATGCTTCAGCGAAACAACCCAGAATTTTAGAGCACGCTCAAAGACTGAAAGCATCGGCTTTGCTTCACTTCGGCGCTTTTCTGCTGTTATGCTTTAGGTGTAGTCACACGATAAACATCGTCAAAACTACGATTTTTCGTGTTTTACTGGCTGTTTTGCTTCTGTTTCACTTCCAGTCAGACCTCACCTTGAGACTAAGTGGACGGATTTCAAGTTGTGTTTTTAGCCCGCGTCAAGTAAATAGGCAGATGCACGATATATGCCTAAACCTCCTCTCGAACGACGGCGCATAGGGAATGAACTATCAAGTAAAGGGTCAATACAGAATGTCGACTCCTGAGATAAACAAACAATAACTATCAACACAAACACCAAAACCCTTCCATCCCCCAGGAGATGCGAACCCCTGCACGGCAGGCGCGTTTTGTCCCAAAGAGCCACTGTGCTAGCCCTACTACTGCTAGCCCTACTACTGCTAGCCCTACTACTGCCAGCCCTACTACTGCTAGCCCTACTACTGCTAGCCCTACTACTGCCAGCCCTACTACTGCTAGTCCTACTACTGCTAGCCCTACTACTGCCAGCCCTACTACTGCTAGCCCTACTACTGCTAGCCCTACTACTGCTAGCCCTACTACTGCTAGCCCTACTACTGCCAGCCCTACTACTGCTAGCCCTACTACTGCTAGCCCTACTACTGCCAGCCCTACTACTGCTAGCCCTACTACTGCTAGCCCTACTACTGCCAGCCCTACTACTGCTAGCCCTACTACTGCCAGCCCTACTACTGCTAGCCCTACTACTGCTAGCCCTACTACTGCCAGCCCTACTACTGCTAGCCCTACTACTGCTAGCCCTACTACTGCCAGCCCTACTACTGCTAGCCCTACTACTGCTAGCCCTACTACTGCCAGCCCTACTACTGCTAGCCCTACTACTGCTAGCCCTACTACTGCCAGCCCTACTACTGCTAGCCCTACTACTGCTAGCCCTACTACTGCCAGCCCTACTACTGCTAGCCCTACTACTGCTAGCCCTACTACTGCCAGCCCTACTACTGCTAGCCCTACTACTGCCAGCCCTACTACTGCTAGCCCTACTACTGCTAGCCCTACTACTGCCAGCCCTACTACTGCTAGCCCTACTACTGCTAGCCCTACTACTGCTAGCCCTACTACTCCTAGCCCTACTACTGCTAGCCCTACTACTGCCAGCCCTACCACTAATAGCCCCACTACTAAGGTGAACGAGGGTGACAAGGTGTGCCCCATAATAGTGGAGCTGTAAAGTCTTCGTGCAGAGGTAACGTTTGGGTGGAAGAGTCCGGACTACTGTGGTTGGGAAGTAAGAGGTGTAGGTTGAGCTGTCAGCGTGTTAAAAGGATTCCTCAGATATGGTAGCGGTGTAGCGGCAATTACCTTCCTCTTGCCCTGATTATCGCCAGGGAGAAGAGGGGCGTGGAAGATGCAGATATTATTGGCTACTGACGGCTTGCAGCGGAAAGCTTCCTTGCCTTGTAAAAGACGGTTCTGCACATACCCGGCATGGTACCCATTGCAGGGTGGTTGTAGCGCCAACATGTAATAGCTCCTATGTCTTGCTTTCAAAAAAACAATCCTCCTCTTTTCCACATCACCCACGTTTTATGTCTCTCACTATGCAGTGGCAGAAAAAAAATTAATAAGACGGAATGCGGCTACATTTACAATGGGACAGAAAACGGCCACAGAAAAAAAGCACAAACCTCACCAAATATGGCGATTCCCATTAATCCAGGTGGAGTACGAAAACAAACAGAAGAAAATATGAAAATGGTTCCAAGAAAAGTGGATGCGCGACAAAGCGTTCAAGTTGTTTTCTTGTCTCAATAATAGCATTCCGTTTAAAGCAAAGCTTACATGTAGCCAAAACAATATCAGGTGGCAACGACCCATTTAGCGATGATATGTTTGAGAGAAAACGTTCTGAACACAAAACTGAAAGTGCAACAAGAAATGACATGAACCCCAAACTGATTAGCCATCTAGCCAAAGAACTCAGCAACACGGTTCAACTTATTGTCTAAGAAGCTAGCAAGCGTGGGACCTTATCATTCACAGTTGGGCCACATTCCACACCGATACGTGTAATAATTGTTAGACGAACGTTCTCCTAACTTCTCGAACTCTTTATTGATGAGGCTTGAAAATCATTATCTTCACACATTTGGGTCTGTTCCAATCAAGCCATGGTTGTCTAGCTAGTAATTGTTAGAAAATTGCATTTTTCGTCTTGACTCTAGAGCCCTTTTACTCACCGTGATCAACGACATTATTAGCGAAAAATTAAAGAATATAAACTTGATGCGGATCTTCATTATCCAAAGCGTGGCAGGTGTGTTTCAATCAGTAGGGAGCAAGTTATTGCGTGCAATCATATTAATGAACCCTTTTCAAGTTATTAGTATTCATTTTTTCGCCATGTCTAAACACTAGCCAACCGTTACATTTGAACTTCACCTTGCAAACAAGTTCTTAACGACATGGTGCCAGCGCAATACAAATGGACAGTGATGATGATGATGATGATGATGATGATGATGATGATGATGATGATGATGATGATGATGATGATGATGATGATGATGGCTTCCTACACCAAAGACACCAACAGCAACTCATTTACATATTGTTTTATTTGGCAAAACAAATCGTTTAACAGTTCAATATATATTTCAGTGTCTCTTGAACTTTGAACTTTGTCCTTTCCTTAAACAAACAATACAATACTCTGAACCCGGAAAAATAAAACAACCAACAGTGTAATTCACGCTAAAATGTGATACTTTGCTAGGGATGTCCCGTGACACTCTGTTGGAGTCCAATTACTTGTTAAGTTGCTTGTACACTTATCGGTGGGCTTTTATCTCAATAATGTAGAACAACCAGCCATTCAATAATTATATTATCTAGTGTAAAAGTTTCAAACAAATTATTTCAGATTCAGTTTCAGGCTCTCTTTCTAGAGTTTGGTATGGAATGTGAAGCCAATGTTCATTTATACAGTGCGCTTTTCCGTGCCATGAAGACACGCTCAGGGCGTTCAGACTGGCAAGTTTTCTTTCCATCTTTCTTTTCCATCATTCGTTCTTTCCACAATAATCAATATCAATTCACGTATTCTTTATCTCTTTCTCCGTCTCTCGTTCTCTGTGTAGCGAGAGGCTATTTCAACCCTGCACTACGGCTGCTCGCCTGAAATAGTTCAGCCTGCTGTAGCCTTTGTAAATTAAAGTCGCTGCCTAGCAGACCGCCCAAGTCAGTTGTGGGCTAAGCATGTGTAGGCTAGATAAGGTAGGCAGTGACCTCATCCTGCTGACGTATAGCCACCACCCTCGATAGACGGCGCTCGGATCTCACGAGAAATTTCGCGGGCTTTTTGCTGACCGCAAGGCTAGGCAGTCATTCGTTGTCTGAACCTCACACGAGAAGGAGCTACTATCTGACAGATCTCTCTGGCAGAAGACTAAAGCAGGTGACGGATGAAATTCAATTCATCGACAGTATAGCCAGGGCCTAACATTGTCCAAATGACGAGCAGGCATCTTGGTCCACGGCAGGGAAGAAATCCTACAGAGAAGCAACCCTGACACGTGGCCTGCAACCTTGAGCAGCGAGAGCATTGGGCTCCACTGGCCATAGTCAACTACCAAAAAGAAGAGACAACAACACTGCACCTCTACTATACAATTAAGTCCACAGAAGAAGTGCACGAACACTACTCTAAAAGGACTGTGCGATAGTCTACTCGTCCAGAAAACTGAATACTAAGACAGAAAGAACTCATAGCTCAATGATGAGACAGTAACAAATATCGAGAACAGTAGCTACATAGACCCATCAAGGAGCGAACTACTTGAAGGGAAATTTGGACAGTTAAGTTAGTGTAGAGATTAGAAGATTTTGTATAGAGTAGAGGAAATAAATGTGTGATATTTACTGTTAACAAGTGGCCGGACTACCTATGTTTCATAGCCGAATGAGAACCAGGATGGCACGCCATTTAAATGTATTTCCAGACACACACATAGCTAAAAAGCAACATATTTGAAAAGGAGTAATTTTCAAAATCCTGTCCGTTCTGTCTCGGTTTTAACCTTAGGAAGCTAAATCATAACATGGATCGATTTGACTACAATGTTAACTCTCTAAAAAACTAACAATGGTCAAAATCCTTTTAGCCATTGTTGGAACAAGGCGCTAGACCTGTGTTATAAAACGTTGGACCTCAATGACCTTGCAAAGTTAGGTGAGGTGTGGGTGGACCCCATGACGTGAAATAATTGTAAAGACCAATTTTAGATTGTTCTCTCTTAGACTTTTGCTTTTAACTCAGTTTTTAAAATTTTTTAACATGAATGTTTATTAACATATGTAAATAAAACGAAGATATAATAAATTTTCTAACTTTTAAAATTATTTTAACTAAGGAAATAAGATATTTTTAAAACAAATGTGGTTTTATTATAATTGGCTCTTAACCTTTGGGGGGGGCCCCGCCGCTTGTTTGCACACTTATATTTTATAAGTTTTAATCCTTCTTGCTCGGCGCTGCGCCGGCCTTTTCCTCCCTTCCCTTTGTCCTAGATGCCAGACCTGGTCTGGTTATATATGACATGATGGCTTTTGCCAGTTTTTATTGTCCTTAACACTAATTAATAGGACGTTAAGCTTCGCTTCGCTCGCCCCTTGCAAAGTTAGTTAGTTAGTTATTCATTGCTTACAGGGTCCAGCGGACTGCAAAGAGCCGAATCAGGACCACAAAATCAAAACCAAAACTTGGCTGAAAGAGGACT
Organism: Oncomelania hupensis; assembly: GCA_036898135.1. Lineage (NCBI taxonomy): Eukaryota > Metazoa > Mollusca > Gastropoda > Littorinimorpha > Pomatiopsidae > Oncomelania > Oncomelania hupensis. Next base: position 6,105,309 of record CM072519.1, on the reverse strand, counting down.
CACCCCTTGTGATAAGAGGCCAGATTTACACAGCACTATAGCTTCTCGCCTTACTAAGTCAGCTGTAATCTTAGTAGAGTAATGTTAGTCTGCAGCAGACGACAGAAGTCTACTGTGGGCTACACAATTGTATGCTGACGCTAGCTCAGTAGGTAATGACCTCATCCAGCTTACGTATAGCAAAAGTACGGCCACACACGCTAGAGGGCGCTTCTTGTAGTTTTAGTTTCCCGGGCCTGCAGCTGACCACAGGGATAGAGAGTCATTCGCTGTTCGACTTACATAGAGGACAGAGCTCGGCTCTAAGAGATCTCTCTACTTGAAGACTAAAAGCAGAAACTGGTGAAATTCTATTCAACCTAGTTAGCCACAGCCTGACATTGTCAAAAAGGTAAATGAACTATCTTTTGTTTCATCGCGATGTATTGATATTATTGTTGAATTATGTTTGTGGAATTTGCCATGTTTAGAATTGTGATTGTTAGTCAAACTTTGCATGATTATGTGGCGAACACGACCGGTTGCGACACCTTTCCAGAAGACTGACCCGTTGGGCAGAACGCACGAGAAGCCCGATGAAGAAACAGTAGCTGCATAGAATTATCTAGGAGCAAACCATTCGAATTGGCATTTGAACTTTTAAGTTAGTATCGTGATTATCAGATCTTGTATAGAGTAGAGGAAATAAATGTGTGATATTTACTGTTAACAAGTGGCTGGACTACCTATGTTTCATAGCCGTGTGAGAGCTAGTGTGACAGTGATCTTTTACTATTTTCTTTCTATCCCTGTACCCCAGCCTAAACACAGACCGAGCTAAACTTATAAATGTATTAAGTTGAGTCACAGGGAGATTTGCTAGCGATCCCCATAGACGAAAGGCGAGTGGGTAATAGCATTCCATTGTGTAGAGCCCAGCAACAATAGACCCACCGTCACACCCCTGATCCGCATAAAAGATCTGCTGAAACAACCCCAGTGGTAACACTGAAGGCACTCCACCAGCCGGTCACTGTACAACAAAGGCAACCCACGCAGGGGACGCTGAGGCTATACTCTAATTTATCGAACCCCTGTTTACAAAACCAAAATATAATGGGGTGGCCTCGTGGCGCAGTGGATAAGTCGCCGGTTTCCTATGCCGAAGGTCGCGGGTTCGATTCCCGCAAGGGGCGAACGTATGTGACTTAGGTACGAGACTATTGAGGTCACCGAGGGTTTTCTCCGGGCACTCCGGTTTCCTCCCTCCCTTCAATAATGGTATAAAAATTTCAAAAATAAAAATTCGATTTTCTTTCCGTCTTCTAATAGCGATCTCCCTGCCTTTACACCACCTGTTTGAGTGATGGATGTGTGTTTGGTATGTGTGAGGGTGGATGAGACAGGTGAGCGTGTATGTTGGTATAGGTCGCCGCGCTTTGAGCCTGAATGATTTGGGGTAAGGCGCGTATAGCATCCTGTATTATTATTATTATTTAATATAAACATCATTAGAAAATATCAACAAAACACATAAAATGCCTATATTGCTAAATAATAATATCATAGGAAGCCCTAGTGACCATTTGCGTCCAATATTCCCAAGCTGATACAACAGACATCACACACAAAGTAGGAATTTTGTCCCAGAAGAGTTTTCAAAAAAAAAAAGGTAGGTGGCTGGTCTAGCGAAGAAGATAGTATAGTATATTGATAAAACAGAGTAGGAGTGAGAAAAAATAAATGAGAACGACAGCGACAGTTGGAATTTAAAGCACTAAATTTCCAGAAAGTGGGGATACTATTTATACAGAAACTCCCGGCACCTACCCGTCCCCTATACGCTTAATGTGTCCGGGGACGTAAATTTACTCAACAAACAAACTTCCACGGGGGTTACTTTGCAAAGTGAAAATATGATTAACCTTAAAGGCTCAGTTGTAGGTTAAGTTGCTGCACAGTTTAAAAAAATCAAAAATCGGTTAAAACGTTTTGTTTGAAAGATAAAGCAAATTAATGTTTTGAACAAAATAAGTAAAATTGGGGGATATTATCTAGAAATGCAACAACAATGCCGTCATCATCCAGATTGAAACCCAAGTCTTCTCCACGCTAAGCTAGCATTGTAGGGACTGAGCTACATCTGTATAATGGCGGCATACTAGCAAGAGCGTCAGCCTCTGCTCTGCCCTCCTGATCTGGCAGCTCCAGTGAGGCCGCATCCTTTTGTTCTTGTTTGTAAATCCACCTTGCCTTTTGTTTCTCATAAAGTGCAGAGGGCGCCACTGTCGATGGCTTCCGACCTAATGAGTTAGCTCCCTTTAAACATGCTAGCTCTCCTAAAAGGGAGATAAAACAGGTGCTGATTTTCGTTCCTTCTGAAGCTGACAACGTCAACAACGGACCACAAAAGCTAAGAAATGCCATAAACGTATTGTATTATATAGTGTTCCATTGTATTGTAGTGAAATTTGACTTGATTTGTCTATGGAAGAAGAGGAGAGGGAGAAGGAGAAGAAGAAAGTGTACAAAAGTGGGACACAAACGCACACACACCATACTTTCTCCCTAACGCGCGCACGCACGCGCACACACGCACATTACTGGCAGACAAAATGGGCCTACTGTCAATTACCGTAAGAACAAAACACAAAAAGCGTCTCAACAACTTCAAAACAACACGGTGGTGACACTGGGAAAAGTAAATGATGAAGAGAGAGAGAGAGAGAGAGAGAGAGAGAGAGAGAGAGAGAGAGAGAGAGACAGAGAGAGAGACAGAGAGAGAGACAGAGAGAGAGACAGAGAGAGACAGAAAGAGAGAGAGAGAGGGAGAGAGAGAGAGGGAGAGAGACGGAGAGAGACAGGCAGAGAGAGACAGAGACAAAGAGAGACAGACAGAGAGAGACAGAAACAGAAATAGACAGAGACAGACAGAGAGAGACAGGCAGAGAGAGACAGAGACAGACAGACAGAGAGAGACAGAGAGGGACAGACAGAGAGAGACAGAGACAGAAAGAGACAGAGACAAAGAGAGACAGAGAGAGACAGAGACAGACAGAGAGAGACAGAGACAGAAAGAGACAGACAGAGAGAGACAGAGACAGAGAGACAGACAGAGACAGAGACACACAAACACACACACACATAGAGACACAGCACAGGAAAAGTAAATTATGGAGAGAGTTAGAGACAGGCAGACAGACAGAGAGAAGCAGACAGAGAGACAGAGATACAGAGGCAGAGAGAGAGGGAGAAGAAGAAGAAGAAGAAGAAGAAGAAGAAGAAGAAGAAGAAGAAGAAGAAGAAGAAGAAGAAGAAGAAGAAGAACAACAACAACAACAACAACAACAACAACAAGAACAAGAAGAAGAAGAAGAAGAAGAAGAAGCAGAAGAAGAAGAAGAAGAAGAAGAACAAGAAGAACAAGAAGAACAAGAACAAGAACAAGAAGAACAAGACGAAGACGAGCACGTTGGTGAGAATAAATAAGAGTGAAAAGAGAAAGCTGGTCTGAAGTTTGAAGGACACGGGACGGGTGGAAGGTCTAAAGGACGTAAAGGTTGGAGGTGGTGGTAGCGGTAGTGGTGTACCAAGCCTAAGGCGGGAGTGGAGTAGAGGGGTGTATGGGTGTCATATTGTTCTAATTCGTCACAGGCACCTAGTTGGGGGGGAAAAGGCATACCGACGTCTGCCAACACTTAAACACCTCCACACAAAGACGCTGGTGCTAGAGTCGGGCTAAAAAGGTCGTGCAGTTAGTTAGCCACAAATAAAGGAAAAAGGGATCTACAACTACACAAAAGAAAGAAGGCAGAAACAAAGGAGAGAGTAGGGAGTGATTAAGTCTAAAAGAACAGGGAGATGTGGGGTGGAAGGTGGGAGGGAGTGGGGGGGAATGGGGTGCAGTGGGCGAGGGTTAGAGGGCAGGGAGTCTGAGATGAAGAAAAAAGAAGAACAAATGGCTTCTGGCTAACGGCCCGAGCCACTTTTGCCCGCCATTGCTGACATACAAATATCATTAGCAAGGGAAGCAACCGGGGTGCCTGGCCGGGGTTGTCGTTCGTGAAGCAATGACACCCTTTTGATTATTCAGATGAGGAGCGAGCTTTGGATCAACACACGGGCTAATTGGCAACTTGTGGCCTGCATTGCAGGGTGAACGAGGAAAGAAAGTGAGAGTAAAATGACGGGGAGGGGGGGGGGGGAAATAAGAAAGAAAGAATGCAAACAGATTTTTAATGTAGTGAACTTCCTTGTTCTTTCCCTCTTCTTCCTTCTCCCATCCAGCTTTCACCCCAACCAAATAAAAGATATTTTAAAACAAAACACCCATCTCCTACCCACACCCACTGATCGCAACACAACAGCAAAAGAGTTCCAGAAACTCCCATCCTTACTCTTAATGGCGAGGGAACTTACTGTAGTGCTGTACACAACTGTTTTATCTCTCCCACCCAGCAAACAAGGGCCCGGCCCAAAGACCTGATGGGGTGAATTAGGGTCACGGAAATGCTCAGAGTGCTCCTGATTGACTCATTCAGTGTGGCAACGCCTCCTGCATGACGTATTTCATTCTATATCTACACTACTTTAGTCAAATAATAAATTGGGGACGGGTGGTGACTAGGAAGTAATAATAATAATAATAATAATAATAATAATAATAATAATAATAATAATAATAATAATAATAATAATAATAATAATAATAATAATGCATCATATACCAGCTTTATTCCTAAATTATACTCAAAGGGCGGCAAACTGAAGCCAGTATACACGCTCACATGTTACAGACACTCATACATGGACAACAAACACACATTCACATTCATTCGGATAAGAGTATAAACCGAGGTCTAGTCTGTGCATCCACGCATTCCACCTATGGACTTTACATATGCTGTCGTCCATGTCCTAGCCCAACATGCACTAGGTCCCTTCTCCCCATCCCTGGTCGCCCAAGATTGTGCTCAGTCGCTCAAAGGTTGCAAGAGGACGTCTGGAGCGGATAGAGTTAGATCCTGTATCGCGCAGCGCCTTGAGCAGCTCTTGAGGTGGAACAGCGCTCTATGAGATTAATGAAATAAATAGAGTCATCACTCAAACTCGTGGTGTAAAGCCAAGTCGCTGTTAGAAGACGGAAAGAAAATCGAATTTTATTTTGAAATTTTAGACAGACTGCATCAAATGCCATTACTGAAGAGAGGGAGGATACCGGAGTACCCTAATAAAACCCTCGATGACCTGAAAGTCTTGTACCTTATTCACATAAGTTCGACCCCTGCGAGGTTTAAGTAAGCTATTCGGCCACCCAAGTGGTTAAAATTTTATTTATGAAGGCAAAAACACCATAAACATTATAATTGCATCAACTTCCGTTGCGTAATTTCCTATTATGTATGTTAAATCAAAGTGATTTCTCGTGAGCGGTTTAACTGGCACAGCGACGATTCAGGTTCGAATCCAGGGTGAGCAAAATAAAACAGCCAATTTTTTTCATTGTTCATCTTAGCAACTTGACACCACCTCCAGAGCTTATGGAATGGAAATAAGTGCAGAGAAGACCAAAATGATGACCAACAACACAAATGGCATCAAAACGGACATTAAAGTCCAAGGCCAATCCCTCAACACAGTGCATAGCTTCAAATATTTAGGAGCCATTGTATCAGACAATGGGTCCCGACAGGAAGTCCTCTCCAGGATCGCACAAACAACTGCTGCCCTGACAAGGTTGAAGACCATTTGGAAAGACAGGACCATAAGTCTACATTCTAAAGTAAGACTGCTGCGCTCCCTTGTCATCTCCATCTTCCGATATGCTTGCGAAGCACGGACCCTCACAGCATATCTCCAACGAAGAATACAAAGCATGGAGATGAGGTGCTACAGAAGACTTCTGGGCATTTCCTATACCCAACACATCACCAACGACGAAGTCCGACAGACCATCACACAAGCCATTGGACAACAAAATGACCTGCTCACAGTGGTGAAGAAACGGAAACTTCGATGGTATGGCCACGTCAGCAGATCATCAGGCCTTGCAAAGACTATTCTGCAAGGCACAGTGCAAGGAGGTAGAAGAAGAGGGAGACCGAAAAAGAGGTGGGAGGACAACATTCGAGAATGGACTGGTTTGACACTGAGCGAAGCCATCAGGGCTGCTGAGGACAGAGAAAGATGGAGTATGTTGGTTAAACGATCATCTGTGGTGCCCCTACGACCTCTGGGTTACGGGACAGGATAGGATAGGATAGGATCTTAGCAACATGATTGCTCTAGTGGTTCAGTGTTGAATGTAGGTCCCTTCCCTTTCTCTTCGGGGAAGGATTATGTCCGTCTGACATATCGCCAATAATGGGTGTAGACTTTCAAACTCAATGACCATTTCTTATAACAGTGGATAGATACAATTTGCAAAACGAAATGATTAAATGATTTAATCTTTCCTTTGTGAGAATCGTTAGCCGATTCAAACTAATATTAGTGAAAAAGGATACAGAATTTCAAATTGTATGTTGCTATTACAATTTAATTTTCGTTGTTTTGGATTTTGATATGCAGATGGACACTGCACGAAAAATCTCTTTGTAAATGTTTAATGCAATAAAAGATTCTGTATTCTGTACACAATCTTGGCCGGCAAGATGCTTGTTCTCAGAGTCCAAAGAAACGTTCTTGTCTTCTTTAACAGCACGATCGCCCGCTTGAGCTCAACTGAGGAAAGAACGCGTAAATAAAATTATGTGTTGGTATGATTATTATTGATTGTATCTAGATCCCAAATATAAGCATCAAAAGGTTGCGCGTTTAGTCGGCCCATATCTATAACAGTAACTAACCGGTCTCGTAATACCAACCGGCAAACGTCATGTCATTACCACCGTATCGATATAACTAAATCCAACAGGTTGATTGGTTGGATGTTGTATTAACGACTTCTTCGAGGAGATGATACAAAGACTCCAGGAGCCTGTCGTGGAAAATGTGAAGGTTTAATAGAATGTCATATGCCCTACAGCTCTAGTAGCCCCAAAGGGCACTTCCCAGACATCTCAAATTCACATGCAGGCACACAGAGCAAGAGGGGTGGATGGGGGGAGGTAAGGGTGCAGGTATGAGAGTAAGGGGAAGAGGGGTGTTCCAGAAGAAACAATTGGATGCACTAGCTGGAGCCATATGATCTGCCGTTGCATCGCACATGTGTTTTCGCCCAATCCAGAACAACCATGAACAATTAACTTCACTCTCCCTCTTCCTTTGTGAAGCAGCACGTTGGAACTCTCTACCTCTGTACCTCTGGTTGTTCTGCTCTTCCCGAATCAAGCGGGGTTTGTATAAACACACAGGCGCTCATTGGGAGCTACTAGGGAGGCTGGAATTAAGACCGCTGACCTTTTCTGCCGGCTGGAGCTGATCGAGACACCTTGGAATTAGCACCGGTACAACAACACACCGGCATAACGCGCTGGAATCACTACCTAGCCTATCTCCGCGGGGAAAATAACATTCTAAACTAACGCCCTGGAATTGCATCTATATCAATCAATGGTATCACTATAGCGCACTGAACAGCCTACAACATCAGAATTACATTCCACCGAGGAATATGAATAATAACATCGAGTTCTACCTCAATTGCTCGATATTAATACATCCTGACTAGTTTTAAGGTGGTCTGCGTTGCCTATCAGTAAGATCAACGCTCAATCTTCATACTCGTGTGAATTCAGTTTGTATTGTACCACTACTTCGTCAGGCAGATGTGAAGCAATTGCACGCACGCATGGCTAAAATAGAAAGAAAACAGAAGACAAAAAAGAAGAGCGATGAGAAAATAAAAAAGAGAACAATATGAATATATTAATCAAGGCTGCGGCTGTTTTTTTTTTTAAATTGTTGTTGATAATGATGCTGATGATAATGATGATGAGGAGGACAACAATTATGATGATAAAGATAACGATGACGATGATGAGGACGAGGTGAAAGAAGAGGAGGAATGATGAAGCACACGAAAACCCAAACCAAGAAGAACAAGACAACAGTGTGAACGAGGGAAACATGTTCAGTGCCAGGCTAGAGCTCCACAGAGACACATAACACCACAAGCAAAACGTCAAAGAGGATGCCAAAGACATCGACAACACGGCATCCACATTTGATCAAATTCAGCACACTTACTCAAAACACAAAGATTTCTTGCTGCTCTTGGTGTTGTTGCATTTGTAATTGTTGTTGTTGTTGTTGTTGTTGTTGTTGTTGTTGTTGTTCTTCTTCTTCTTCTTCTTCTTCTCCTCCTCCTTTCCTTTTTATTTTTTTAAAGGACATCATGTTCCCTTCAAAATTGTGTAAAATGGTGTCCAGCCTATTCCTTCTTCATATCATGCAATTTATTTTTTTTAATTTTACATAATTTTGCGCAAATTCCGGAATAAAACAGTACTTGAAGTTCTTGTACAATGTGACTAAGGTTGATGCCTCAAAAATTCCTAAATTAGACGTGTTTTTTGAGTTAACACATAACAACCTCAAATTTGAGACTGAATAAGTAAGTGTTGAACTGTAAACCGCGGTGAGGAGCTGAAGTAATCCTAAAGCGCTAATAAAACGTCTTCAACATTCGCCCATATATCGAGTTTCAAGGGTAAAACTGCACAAACAATTCCATCGAACAAGAAGAAGAAGAAGAAAAAGAAGTAGAAGTAGAAGAAGAAAAAGAAGAAGAAGAAGAAGAAGAAGAAGAAGAAGAAGAAGAAGAAGAAGAAGAAGATGATGATGATGATGATGATGATGATGATGATGATGATGATGATGATGATGATGATGATGATGATGATGATGATGATGATGATGAAAGAGACAGAAAGAGAGAAAGAGAAACAGAAAGAGAGAATCTTTGAAACTTTATTAGGGATTAAGATTTTAGACTAATAACGTAGAAAGTCTAATCTTCCAATCTGTCCCTTATCAAAGTAACATTATGCAGAACTAACTTTTAACATCAAACTGGAAATCAGACAAAACACACACATACACACACAAACGCACACACACACAGAGTATGCTATTAAGAGAGAGAGAGGGAGAGAGAGAGTCATAAGTCAAGTCACTTCACAACTTTACTGACGAGGACCTCAGCCTGTTCGCCAGGAGGTCAAACACAAAACAAAACAACAATGATAATAGAAACAATGGCGTACATAAACAAATAGGTGCATAGCACCATCAGGCAAAATAAACATTTCAATACATTTTCAAAGTGATCGTTTGTGTGCGGACATTGCATTGCTCGTCGCGTCTTTTGATGGCATAATAAATAAACATTGCTACGGACATTGTAATATGTTTGTTAAAATTTTGTAACAAAAAGTTTTGGGGTTGTTGATGTACATTTGTGTAATGTTTGAAAATATCTTTATCTCTTAGATCATCATATTTCGGGCAATACAAACAAAAATGTATTTCATCTTCAATGTGACTACAAAATGGATAGTTTTTGGATACATTACTATATCTTTTGTTTCCATTTTTGTCAATAACACCCAAACGGAACTTGACAAAAACTTTTCTAAATTTACAGTAACTATCGTAATATCAGTGAAGTATATTTCAGGCTGTAATATTGATTTCAAAGAACGGGAAGCTATATCTATCTATCGCTATATCTGAGTTTCGCAAACCAATCTACCATGCGTTGCTTCAAATGAGGTAAAAACAATGTTTGGTTGCCAGAGAGAGAGAGAGAGAGAGAGAGAGAGAGAGAGAGAGAGAGAGAGAGAGAGAGAGAGAGAGAGAGAGAGAGAGAGAGAGAGAGAGAGAGAGCAAAAAAAGTTGACGCCCCCAAAAAAATTAAAAAGGAAAAACCAGGCCACAAAATTAATCCGCCTCACACCGCAGCACAAAGACTGCGATGATGTGTCCCTTTGCTGCAATCAAAGAGTGCGGGATATTGAGAGAAAGAGAGAGAAAGAGTGAGAGAGAGAGAGAGAGAGAGAGAGAGAGAGAGAGAGAGAGAGAGGAAGGGAAAATAATGACATTGAGGAAAACATATAATTCTAAGAATGATTGAACGTTATACAATTCAGGACTTTGATTAACTGAACTACTTAATAACGTTTGTTTTATATACTTCGATTTCGACCTCTCCACCTCGGTCAGTGGCAGGTGTTATCCTGTAACACATAATTATAGTATTTCCTTCCTGTCAAGTCTGTTAATTGAAATCAACATTGCGCAAACACGTATAAAGTGTATAATTCAAGCTAACTCAATACTACTTGCTAATATATTCATTTTTTGGGTGCGTCTAATACTTTGCTAAAATGTAACTTTTTTTGTTAGAGAGTGTTCCCCTAGAAGCTCAATAATGTAGAAAAATACACTGCTGCGATTTTATTATTTGTATTTAATCGTTGTTATAAACCGCTTGTTTAGGCTGAAGAGCTACTCAAAGGGCTGGCCAGTACAGGATCTAAATCAAACAGCCCGAGACGGCCACTTGCAATCGTTGGGCGCATAGTCTGACGCCCAGATGACTGAGCACAATCCTGGTCGACCGGAGGAGATGGGGATGACAAACCTGGTGCGTGCTGGGTGGATTTTTGTAGCCGGCCCTCATCCGTCTAAGACACGAGCGTCAGGATCTTTACAGCCCATGCGATGGAATGCGTGCGTGCACAGACTAGACCTCGGTTTATACTCTCATTCCAATGAGTAGGGACGCAGTGTCTCAAGGTCATTCATTTCTTTCTTTTTTAAGTTTTTTTTATTGTTGGTATTATTATCGTTATTATTATCATCATTATTATTATTATTATTATTATTATTATTATTATTATTATTATTATTATTATTATTATTATTATTATTATTATATTATTATTATTATTATTATTATTATTATTATTATTATTATTATTATTATTATTATTATAATAATAATATTATTATTATTATTATTATTATTATTATTATTATTATTATTATTATTATTATTATTATTATTATTATTATTATTATGTTTTACTTCAGGGCCGCCAAAGGGCTTTAAACCCCTGCCTGCACAGGCTGCAATGGTATCGCCTGATTTTGGAGTACACTTCGTACACCTACTAACTGATCATACTATCTAGTGTACATATTTTAGTTTTAAACAAATTAAAAGAAGAAAAAAAGGACTTCACACTTGATTTAATACAGTGACGTTTTGATACACAACATTCTGTTTGAAATAAAGAAGACAGCACGCTTGTATGTTTCACACTAACCTGCATGAACTTCAAGTTCTCTGTTCATTTGTTCGATGTGTTTTGCATATGACTCATTGATAATAATCTCTCAACTCTGACAATCACAGGTTTTGTCCTGGAAAATGCATTATGTTCATTTGTCTGAATCGACAAAAACAACTATTGATAGGGATATACTTCTAATACAGATCTACCATGTTCTCAAGTTGCTTATGATCCATTTTCCTGTTATGAGTTTTGTAGCAGACGCAATGTTAATTCCACTTCCATCAATAGGGATATGTTTGGTATTAGGCACATTGTTAATTCTCTGTATTAAAACAGCTGCGGCTGTATGAATCAACTTTAATTCACTTTGGCGTTGTCAACAGCTCGGAAAACTAATAAATTTATAACAAGCTGTGCTTTGCTGCGCCATTGTACAAGCCTGTGATAATCTCTTGTACGAATGCGTGATCAGGTTTTTGACATTCAATTAAGAAACAGCAAAGGAGACAACATGCATGCACACCGCGGCCATTTTGTGAACGTCACTTTCTTTTTCTTGCTTCAATAACTAACTTTTATTGTCTAACTAATCTCCCTAACTTCCCCTCCGCCCCGTCCCCTCAGGATACCACTACTACTACCTCACCCCTCCTCTCTAGCTCTCAACTTCTCCCATCAAACCTCTTAATACTTATTACAATTTGAGAGCCTTAGCAAATATTTTACATGCAATGAACATTGGAAATAAAGTCTGCTTCTAACAAAAATGTAACAATACAAGCCATTATTGTACTTTAAATTTAAACACTCACAATGCCCACCGCCGTAGCTCAACTGGTAGAGCGTTCGCCTGGCACACCGATGACCCAGGTTCGAATCCCGTAGTGGGCCATATAAAATGTGGCCATTTTTACTGTCCATTTTAGCAGTATGATTGCTTTGGTGGTTCAGTGTTGATTCAGGTCCCTACCCCTCTTTCCCTGGGATGGTTATCCCCGTCTGCCATATCGCCAATGGTGGGTGTAGACGTTAAACCGTCAATGTTCAACACTCACAAAACCCAAATGGGACTAAAACCGCTATTACAATTTTTTAACACAGCAAAATGCATAAAAAACCCAACTCAAAGTGACTTCAATTCAAAATTAAACAAAACAAGCCTTACTGAACACTAAAAAAAAATCCATCAGTATTTTTCTTATCCGGTCAATGTTAGTGTGTTTTCCAATTATGAGGCCAATTTACGAGAGAGAGAAAAAAAAGAAAGTTTAAAAGCAAAAGATGGAAAATCAAACACGTCATAATAACAAAACTCAGGCTCAAAAATGCAACCACTAAATGGATAACACATTATAAGAAATCTCAGACGCTAGACTTACAGCAAAATATAAAAAAATAAACCTACTCCACCTCAAAATACGCAACATTAAATTTAAAAACACAAACACTTAATGATGTTCCGTCTCCACAAAAGCAATTAAAGGATAAGAAGATAGAAAGTAAGAGACAAAGAAATGGGAAGTCGATGAATTTCTTTTTTTAAAAATCAACTTTGTTCGATGGCTTTACAAAGCCATTTCCCGCTTGTGCGTAAATTTTTTTTTTTAAATACGTATGTTTGATTGGTTGTTGTTTAGTTGTTTGTTTGTCAGTGTTCTTCTTTCTTCCTATTATATTTCCTTCCATTGATTGTTTTTCAGCGTTCTTCCTTCTTTCTATTTGTTAATTACTAATTACTTACTAATTATTATAAGGGGATGTATGTTGTTAAAAGCTTATGTGCATGCCAGTAGTATGATGATTTGTATGGTTTGATTAATTAATTAATTAATTTGGAAAATATCTATGATGTGCGCATGGTAGATTTGTTTATGTTACATCAGTGCAACTTATGTTAATCTGATTTATAAAAATTGATACAACAAAAAAATCCTACTTTCTATTATATTCCCGTCCATTGTTTGTTTGTCACCGTTCTTCTTTCTTTCTATTATATTTCCTTGCATTGTTTGTCAACGTCCTTCTTTCTGTTACTATTAGATTTTCTTATGCATTCCTATCTCCATTTCCATTCCCTTTCTTTAATAATTTCCCTCTCTCTTGTTCTACTTCTTCGTTCATTCTGTTAGTTCTGCCTGTCTTCCATCTATCTCTCTTTGCGCAGCACCACCAGAAGAAGCTGAGGAGCTAAGAAAAAGAACAAGTATAAGATCAAGAAGGAGAAGAAGAAGAAGAAGAAGATGATGATGATGATGATGATGAGGAGGAGGAGGAGGAGGATGATTAATGATGATGATGAAGATGATGATGATGATGATGATGATGATGATGATGATGATGATGATGATGATGATGATGATGATGATGATGATGATGATGATGATGAAACAAAGATGAACACACACAAAACAACAAGCGAAAATGAACATAAAAAAGAACAGAAAAAAGTAGAAAGGGAAAGTAACGGCTAAGAAAGGCAAACTTGTTTTCCCCTTTGATAGTCGGCGACGCGTGCTCCGGTGCTTACCATATCGACAAAAATTGCCAATACTTTCCGGAACAATTCTTTACCGCATTTCAACAACGTTGAAGGACCACATAAAGATAATAATGCACAAAAAGCACACGAAAGAGGGGGACACGAACTAAGTTTACTACTATAACAACAACAACAACAACAACAACAACAACAACAACTGTATTTGGAGTTTGGATAATAGCTACTGGACGCACAGCAGGTAAATTTCAGTTTTGCTTTCTCAGCAAAACCCCGGCATCCGCAGAGCAACGCCACTGAGGACGAGGGGCGATAGGATGTAATGTTTTGTATTTAGTACTCCCGCCTACATCACGAGCGTTAGGTTCTTTTAGGATCGTGCGATGGAATGCATGCGTGCACAGACTAAATCTCCGTTTTCACTTTCATCCTGAAGCTCAAGCTGATATGTACCATTACACTGATGAGATAACCTTTATGTTGACTGCACCCACTGCCGCCCAGAAGGAGAAATGTGTGGCGCTGACTTTAGACAGACGCTTAGTGCCGGCATCTTCTGCTGTTTCAATTAACACACATAAACCACCCGTTCCTTCTCCTCTAGGGGACGTAATTAGTGCAACGAAAACAATTAAGACCGCTAATGAGAAAACAATACACATTCTCTCATTGGCCCGTGTAAAGAAGAGAGAGAATGGAATCGAGAGAGGCGTGTGTTTGAAGAGAGTGGTGTGTGTGTGTGTGTGTGTGCGTGTGTGTGTGTGTGTGTGTGTGTGTGTGTGTGGAAAGGGAAGAGAGCAATGGGAAGGGGTAAGATAGTGGTGGGAGTGTGTAGGGAGTCTGTAAAACAATAAGGGTACAGGGAAATGTTTCAACGTCACCCTACAATCCACCCATAGGACACTAGGCCCGTCCCTCCTCTCTTTTATCCTACATCTCTAATTCTCTCCATCTCTCCCTTCTTTTATTTCTTCTCCGCCTTTCCCATCTCGTCCCCACTCCTACCCCACACACCGTGGACCCCTCTCACTCTCTCTCCACTTGCTTTTCCAACATTCCTCTCTTGCTTCATTCTCCTCCCACCCCCACCCCCTTATGACTCTGTGTGTGTGTGTGTGTGTGTGTGTGTGTGTGTGTGTGTGTGCAAAACAGCTTCCTATACACAATGTACAGACAAACTAGCAAAAGCTGTGGTGGTGTGCTAACGCCACAACGACACTGTGAAACAAAGATCCTTGACATTTGTCACAGTAAGTGGAAACAGGCGCATCAACAAATTGACATGCACTCGGCAATCTTGCAGACCCCTGCAGGGTTTTTACTCTCCCTCCTCCTCCCTCGCCCCATGTCACTCCCTTATGGGGGAACCCTGCGGAGTTTTTTTTTTTTTAAAACCTTTCTTTCTTCCACCCCACCCCTTTCCCCCACCACCCAAAAGCACCCATCTCTTCCCTTCCCTTACTGTTTCTTACACATACCCCTTTATCGTGACACACACACGCACACACCCAAACACTAGACACACATACAAACACACACACACTCACACGCACACACCATAAACACACAAACACGCACAAACACACACACGCATACCCTACTGTCTTCTTATTCATCTTCATCTCTATCACTGATTCACAAACATACAGATACACGCAACACACAAACTCGCCCGCCCTCGCTCTCCATACCCCCACCCCACCCCCAATATCTCCAACCTCCCCCGCCACAACACGCCAGCCGAGCTCAAATTATACTTTGCGCCCAGCCAGACAAAACGGATACTACAAATTAAATGCAGCGACGTAATTTTTGCTGTTAAATATCATTATACAAGTTATCTCCTAAATGTTAAATATCAAAGTTGAATCAAAGTAACACAGTCCGGGATGAAAATTTAGCACAATTAAGTCGTCCTATAGGTCACCGTTTTCACTGATGTTGAGGCATAGATAGCACAGTCATTACTAAACCCATGGTGTATTTGTTTCTTTTTTTCACATTTCAAATTGATAAACACGGCCATCTATAATCTAAAGGATTTTTTGGGAAGCCTAACAGGGCTTTTTTTCTTCTCTCGTACAGATACAAGCCTAACCAGGACCTTTCTGAAGCTAATAGGATTTTTGTCTTTTTTTTTCTCCCTCCTCTAGGACCTATCAGTACTGTCTTTCAGCACAGTTTCTTTCATCATTTTTGACGTGCGCTTATTCTATATTTTTCTAGTAGTATTTTAATACAATAATTATTATTATAGGTAAACCAAATATAACTTTAGTTTTTCCACAATCTTTCGGGAGTCTTTGGAATTGATTGATTGATTGATTGATTGATTTATTGTTGCTTTAGGTCCAGCGGACTCTTCCGAGCCAAATCAGGACCGGACAACCCCCGATCCGCATAAAAGATCTGCTGAAACAACCCTAGTGGGAAAATTGAATGCCCTCCACCGGCCAGTCACTTTACAATAAAGACATCCCACGCAGGGGACGGCTGAGGGTAGACCTCAACTACGCGAACCCCCGGTTACAAAAACAAAATAGAATACAAACATCATTATAAATTATCAACAAAACACATACATATAAAATGCCTACATTGCTAAATACTAACATCATAGGAAGCCCTAGTGACCACCCAGCAGAAAGCGTCCAACACTCCCAAGCTGATCCAACAGACCTCATACACAAACAAGGAGTCTTGTCCAGGAAGAGTTTTCAAGAAAAAAGGTAGGTCATTGATCTAGCGAAGAAGAAGATAGTATAGCAGAGTGATGGGACAGAGCAGGAATGGGAAAGAGTAAATGAGGAAGATAGCAACAGTGGGAATTTAAAGCACTAAATTTCCATAAAGTGGGAAAACTATTTATACTGAAACCCCCGGCACTCCAACGGGGGTACTGTTGCCGCAGTGAATCTGTCATGCCTACAAAGGCAAGACAGGTTTTCAACAGGGGCTTTCACTATTCCCTTTATAGGTTAGAACAATCTACAGTGGCAAGCTTGCTCATGACCCCAAGGGGTAATCTTTGGAATAGAGAAGCCCACGCAAGCACGCACGCATGCATATTTACACGCACATTCTAACATACACATGCACACACATACTCTCTAACAAACACAGGTACGCTCGCGCTCTCACACTCGTAAATTCAACAACAATAGCAACCCGCTTTTTCCGTCATTTTCACCATTACCGACTCGGTTGCAGAAAGAAGTCAAATTTAACACACCAACAGACATTCAAACAAATACACGCACACACACACACACACACACACACACACACACACACACACACCACGCACACAACAGACGCATGCGCGCTCGCATACACAAACGCACACGCACACGTATATTTCAACAATGAACTTCTAGCTATAGTTGCCACTTTCACCAACGCCGACTCAACGGCAAAAGTCAATTTCGCTGCTGTGTGAATTATGTAAAATGTCATAAGCGAAATTAACAACATCCTGTCAGGGGAGATAATTTTGAAGCCACTTTAATAACGACAACTCCCCTAGTAAAAACAAGGCACAGTCAAACAACGGTGCTACGGCCATGGTAAGACGAAAGGGACACAGAAAAAGTGAAAACATAAATCAGAAAAAGTAATCAGTCAACTCCTTAGCTAATGATCAATAAGGCAATCAATTAATTTATTAACAGACAATAAATAAGCTGATCCATTAATCAATATATGAAAAATAATATTTTGGTTTCTATATTTCTTTGGTGCGTCCAAATCACAAACACATATGAACATGTTGCTTAGTGGACAATTACATTTATGTTCTACTTGTACTCTGCTCTGCTTCTGGTCTGGCACACAACAGGATGATTGTGTTCACGTCAGCCAGCACACTGCACAAAATAAAGTAAATTATTCTTTTAAAGCGCAATTACTACTTTAAAAAAAAGTCCAAGGCGTTGGCCCAAAACAGGATCCAATTTATCAAGCCGGTCAGACATCAGCTTGCATCACCAAGTGAGTGACCTATCCAACGCCCAGAGGCAACCTGATCGACTTGAATGAATGTCTATTTGAGTCTGTTAGCAGCGCTCTTAAACAGAATGATCGGATTCGTCAACGTATCGCTGAAGAGACACCGTCAAAAGAGTAATTACAAAACGCCCAGTTGTAAAACAAACTTCTCGTCATAAGCAAAAATCGAACCCAGGTTCTCTAGTGTGGAATGCGAGCATCCACTCTGCTACAAACGAAACGACACGGCCGGATAAACGGGGTTTTGTAGTAATCAAACATCAGCATCTTTACGTGCAGCACTATCACAATTAGGTTGAAAATTAGTCGGTTTGAAATGACGCCCAGACGAGCGATAATGAAAATTATTATTGACAGAATACAGTGACTATATCCTATCCTATCCTATCTTATCCCGTAACTCGAAAGTCGTTGGGGCACCATATATGATCGTTTAAGCATCGTACTTCATCTTTGTCTGTCCTCAGCAACCCTCATGGCTTCGCTCAGTGTCAAGCCAGTCCATTCTCGAATGTTCTCCTCCCACCTTTTTCTGTCTCCCTCTTCTTCTGCCTCCTTGCACCGTGCCTTGCGGGATGGTCTTTGCAAGGCCTGATGCTCTGGCGACGTGGCCATGCCATCGGAGTTTCAGTTTCTTCACCACTGTGAGCATGTCATCGGTTTGTACAATGGCTTGTGTGATGGACTGTCGGATTTCGTCGTTGGTGATGTGCTGGGAATAGGAAATGCCCAGACGTCTTCTGTAGCACCTCATCTCCATGCTTTGTATTAGGTTGAAACCCATTTGGAAAGACAGGGCTATCAGTCTACACTTTATGGTAAGGCTGCTGCGCTCCCTTGTCATCTCCATCCTCCTATACTCTTGCGAAACATGGACCCTCACATCAGACCTACAACGAGGAATAGAGTGACAATAACACATTATTGCAGAGTGCACAGCACAGCTTGTGAGGGACTAACATCACAGAGAGGTTTCCAAAATAAAGAAGGCAAAAAAGTTATGAAAACACAATTTTTGAAAATAGGTAGACTCATCTTAAGAAACGGGACTGAGCATCTACGACAGGATCCTTACAGATGCAATACAGCAAAAGTTACGGCATTGGTCGAAAAGATCCATCATTCCTCTTCTGCTACCATGGCCTTCAGTGTTTGGATTTAGATATAGCTGAATATTAACATTTCGTTTGCTAGTCGTTTCGCATCAGTTCAGTACTCCGACAGTTGAACATCAAGAAACTGAATTCAAGTTAACTGGCTGGCAGCAAAATCGAAAAGGAAACAAGCTTTTGGAAACAGAACTGTCAGCCTAAATTCATCTATAATCTAAGTTGTTGTAATCTAGGTAATTTTAACCATGATTTTCTGAACAAAATGACTATTAAAGAGTTTTGAACAAAGAAAATACAAAGTTTGTAAAGTAGTTTTGTTTTATTAAATGGAATAGCAGTGATATTAGCATCTAGGATATAATCTTTAATAGATGTAATTTTCCCAATAATATTGTTTGGAATTAAGGTAGAAAGGTTTGGAAGAATGTATATTAAGGGGGTCTGGAGTCCCCAGTTATAGCCCATTTATAACTCTAAAAGTAAAAATCGGGTGCAATGAAATGTAGACAGAAAACACATATAAAATATTTATTATAAGAGAATGGAATAGAAATAGACATCAAAAATAGATGGAAAACAGTTTTTTTTTTATGAGAATGGAATAGAAAATGAATTTGACATTCTAAAGAGAGAGATATGTTGCAATTTGAATTTTGGGCGCATTGGTACAAGAATGAAGAGAACTTAGGTTTGATATTGAAAAAGGAACTAAACACTACAGTATATTAAAATAATTGCAGGACATCCGTTATTTTTACTAAGTCAACCCTCACCTCTCAAATTTACCGTCGCGTACTTTGCAAACTAACAGCACTTAAGTTAGGAGACAGTACCCCATGGCTGAACAACTAAACAGCAACAACCACGGTGATTTTGCAGTTGACGCTACACCTCTGCCGTGTGATGACAAAACCAAGCAAGCTCATGTAAGTCAATATCAGTTGTTTACATCCTTACACAGATCACGATAAGATACATCTTCCTTGTGAATCTGAAAATATAAGGTGTCATTAGGGTACAAGATTCGGACAAGCACGTCATCAAAACCCAAGTTGTTAAGACGCACAATGTCGTGGTTTTTAAAATGATAGCGTCGCTGGACTGGGTTTTGTAAACACAGGGTAAAGCTAATACTGCTGCTTTTGCTAGTAATATTATTTATTATTTATTTTATATAGGTTATTTATTGGTATAGAGCGGCAGCTGCAGACGCTTTGGCGATGGAGAATCTAACCCAAGCCGCACACTTGCCCCTCTCACGCCCCAAACAACTGGATCTAATCCTGAGCAACCTGGGATGGGGAAGAAGGGTCTCACAGCTTTGCTGTATTGATGAAGCTGGCACTGACCCGTCTAAAACACAAGCGTCAGGGTCTTCAATGTTCGTGCTATGTACAGACTACACTTCGGTTTATACTCTAAACTTTACTACAACTCTCTTCTACTTTAACAAGCCACAGCCTTTAATGTTTATACAAAGAGAAGAGGGTGATGCAGGAAGGGTGGAGATGGGTGGAGGGGGGTGGGTGTGACGGCGGGTCTATTGTTGCTGGGCTCTGCACAATGGGATGCTAATACCCACTCGTCTTTCGTCTGCGGGGATCGGCTAGTATAATCACCCTGTGACTAAATCTTAATACATTTAGATGTTTATCAATAAACGCGATGAAACAAAAGATTGATCATTTAACTTTTTGACAATGTCAGGCTTTGGCTATACTGCGATAAATGAATTTCACCCGTCACCTGCTTAGTCTTCAGCGTGCGTCCTTCTCGGTTGAGATTTAGACAAAGAATGACTACCTAACGTAGTGGTCAAGCTAAAGCCCGCGAAAATCTCGTGAGACCTGAGCGCCTCCTAGCGGGGGTTTGTGGCTATACGTCAGCGGGATGAGGTCACTGCCTACCCTAGCGAGAGTGTTTACACGTGCTTAGCACAGTTCTTGACTTCTGTCGTTTTTCTAGAAAGATGATGACGATGATGATGATGATGATGATGATGATGATGATGATGATGATGATGATGATGATGATGATGATGATGATGATAATGATGATGATGATGATTATGATGATGATGATGATACTTCTACTACTGATGATCCCCTCCCTACCCAGTCTTAATTGACATCCAAGCTCTATGGGAATTTCCACTATCCTACTACGATCATACTTAACACTCTCACGCCAGAGACTTAATTACTTACAATCATTCGGTGCCACAATCCCACAGAAACGTACATTAACCCTACGCAGCCAACTACCGGCAAATTAGGCGCGGAGGTCGTGAGCAGCGATTATTTGATTAGCGTATGACAATTAACCTACTCTTAGCTCATTACCCAGCCTGCAGGAATCTCGTCCCTAAAGGTCGAGGGTGGGTGACGTTTGACCTTTGAGGTCAGCGTACGTCAGTTACAGGGAAAGTGACACTGTTTAGGTTGGTGACGAGTTAGTGTCCACTTTGTGACTGACGTGTAGTGACCATTACACAATGATTGTGTTTGATTTAAGCATGCCTGTGTATCCCTGTTGGCATTGGTGTATGGGACTAACAGTTAGTCTGCTTGCGGTGGCCTTTCTCGGAGACCCCCGTTGGGGTGCCGGGGGTTTCAGTATAAATAGTATCCCCACTTTCTGGAAATTTTGTGCTTTACATTCCCACTGTCGCTGTCTTTCTCATTTGCTCTTTCTCATTCCTGCTCTGTTCTATCAATCTGCTATACCATCGTCTTCTTCGCTAGACCAGTCTCCTACCTTTATTCTTGAAAACTCTTCCGGGACAAGACTCCTTGTTTGTGTATGAGGTCTGTTGGATCAGCTTGGGAATATTGGACGCTTTCTGCCAGGTGGTCACTAGGGCTTCCTATGATGTTATTATTTAGCAGTGTAGGCATTTTATATGTATGTGTTTTGTTGATAATTTATAATGATGTTTGTATTCTATTTTGTTTTTGTAAACGGGGTTTCGATAAGTTGGGGTGAAGCCTCAGCCGTCCCCTGCGTGGGATGTCTTTATTGTAAAGTGACTGGCTGGTGGAGGGCATTCAGTTTTCCCACTAGGGTTGTTTCAGCAGATCTTTTATGCGGATTGGGGGTTGTCCGGTCCTGATTTGGCTCGGAAGAGTCCGCTGGACCTAAAGCAACAATTATGTAATGTAATGTAATTTCTCGGAGTGACTTCATTGGTACGGTTACTGACTGGCTCATTCTCTTGCCACCGCAAACTCATTTCCCTACCTACCTACACAACCCTTGCTGCTCTCGTCTACTCTATTCAAACAGTGATAGCAAAGCGGGATTTTAATTTATACATGATCACTTAGAACCACATGGCACTTCATGAAGAACTTATTATTAATATCTTAGGCCTACGTGATTCTGCCAGTTTTGGGAAAAATCGGATCTAACGGTGGCTGTAAGAAGCTCTATGAACTTGGTAATAATATGAGAATGGATATACAATTATAAGATATTAATATGTAAGACCACATAAATATAATAGTTTACAGTGGATACAGTCTTAAAAATGCGAGGTGTTAGATACTTGAGTGTGTGCGTGTATGAGATTCGATAAGTCTTATATGTGTTTGTGTTTTGTGAGAGAGAGAGAGAGAGAGAGAGAGAGAGAGAGAGAGAGAGAGAGAGAGAGAGAGAGAGAGAAAGAAAGATGTT
Source organism: Oncomelania hupensis (assembly GCA_036898135.1). Lineage (NCBI taxonomy): Eukaryota > Metazoa > Mollusca > Gastropoda > Littorinimorpha > Pomatiopsidae > Oncomelania > Oncomelania hupensis. The sequence continues at coordinate 6,082,792 of CM072519.1, read as the reverse complement.
TATAAAGTCACCGTAACTTTTATTCAAAAGCATAATTGTCTCATTGTTTCCCATGATATATTTTAATGTTACAGTGTTCTTTAAATATACATTGCCTTTAAATATGATTTACCTTTCAGTGTATGTGTGTGCGTGTGTGTGGGCGCGTGTGTGTGTGAGAGAGAGCGTGTGTGTGTGTTTTAGATTTTCTCAAAGCTTGTCTGTGATATAGTATATACACATGTCTATTTTTTATACTTGAAATGTCCATTGCGATTGTGCTTAATGCTGCAACTGTGTATACACAAGATCTTTTAATTGAAGTCCTAAAAGATGTAGCGTGGCATGTGTACGTGTGTGTGACTGTTTATCAACATCGAAGCAATTGCCATGTGCAATGTATGTTGTCATTTGCCTGAATAAATTCTGTATTCTATATAAATTATGTATTCTGTATTTAAACGTGATTCACGAACTGCAACATTCGCGTCAACATTGAACATTCAATAATGGTACAGGACGCAGTCAATATAAACATTTCAAAAATAAAATTTCTATTTTATTTCCGTCTTCTAATAGCGATCTCCCTGCCTTTACACCACCTGTTTGAGTGATTGGTGTGTGTGTGTGAGGGTGGATGAGACAGGTGAGCGTGTATGTTGGTATAGATCGCCGCGCTTTGAGCCTGATTGATTTGGGGAAAGGCGCGTATATAGCATCCTGTATTATTATTAAGTCCTATGTGATTTTTATAAACTATTCCACCAGTAACACAAAATATAAAAAAAGAAAAGAAAAGGAAGGGAAATGACATAAAATAAAATAAAATGCCATACAAAATAAAATAAAATAAAATAAAATAAAATAAAATAAAATAACAAGATCTATCACTAACATAATCTACAATCACATTTACTCCACGACAAAATGAATTCAAGCTGGAAGATATCACTTGTTGCTTTTGGACAAGTAACTGTTGTGGATCGTTCACCCTTAATAAGGTGGGGCGTTGAATGTTTTAACTTCACAAAAACGAAACGCAGAAGAAATAAAAACTTAACCGGAGCTGGAGCCATACAGAGTGTCAGTACTTTAACTAGGCTAGAGATCGAGATGATAGAGTTAATTCCAACGTTTGCTTTTGACAGTCCCTCATACTCATTGTGAATTTGTTTTACAATGTCCACCCATAATAGCCAGATTTCTGTGACTTTTAAGTCAGCTTGAGTAAGTTTTAATAACTTGTACACTGAGAAGAAATTGAGGCAGCAGTGCAATCGCTGAGGAAAGAGAAGTCAGCGGGAGTGGACAACATATCTGCAGAATTGCTTCAAGCAGGAGGAGAAGCGATGATTGACGCCCTCACCATTATCTGTGTAACAAGATCTGGCAAAGTGGGGAGTGGCCCACACCACTGACCCAGTCGCTTGCCATCACTTTTCTAAAAAAAAGGTGACCTTCAGGAGTGTGAAAATTACCGCACCATCAGCCTAATCAGCCACCCTAGCAAGGAACTCCTGAAAATAATAATCAACAGGTTCAAATCCCAAGCTGAACAAATTACAGCTAAAGAACAAGCAAGATTTGGGGCAGGGCAAAATACCACTGAGCAGATTTTCAACCTCAGAATAATCTGCGAGAAATACCTACAGCACCAACAACATCTATATTATGTGTTTGTAGACTTCAAAAGGCGTTTGACCTAGTCTGGTATGCAGCTCTGTTGGCAACCATGAGAGTGTACAATGTCACAGGGCAGCTGTGAAGAAAGCCATGTAGTCTGTGTGTGAAGAGTATAGGGGCGGGGGTGGTACTGCGTGTTGCCGTATGTGTGATTATTCTTGTCTCGGGAGCGTGCAAAGCATGGTAAACAGCATACGCCGGTTAGGCCAGGTTAGGAATGCGCTCACTATCGGCAGAACGTGTTTGACAGCAGTACAGTGTAGACTGTGTTTGTCTAGTGCTCTGTGGTTTTTGCTGTGTTCTGGAATTAGGGTGGGACGGGTATTAACGAATAATAATATCTGGTTCCGAGAAGGATACTAGTTTAAAGATTGCCAATTTCTAAAGTGATACGCTCGGTTGGAGTGTAGTTGTAGAAGAGCAAGTGTGTTGGTAGTGTGGTAGGTAGTATTGAGGCATTGTCTACTACGGGAACTACACACTACCGGATTACCCTAATTGGATGTACTTTCGTAGGAGGGCAGTGGAGAAGGGCTACGGGGTGCAATTACATGCGAACCGTTGGGTGAGTGGATGGTGGTTTTTCCTTACTGTGCCAATAACCAAGGGCGGCTGTTGGGGTGTTGAATGGTAGCTGTGTATGAGACAGAAGAAAGGATGAGAATGGTTGCACTGAGGAGAGGCAGAAGAAAGGAGGAGTGCGACTGAAGGAGGGAGAATGAGGGAGAAGAAAGGGGGTGGAGTGTGATGAAGGTAGGACGGAAGTGGTTGCTGTTGTTGTCGTTGGGGTTGCTTGATATGAATAATGTGTTGTTGGTTACTTGTATTCATTGCAGCATCGTCCATTCCATGCATTCATTATTTCATTGAATTGTATAATATGTATTTGATTCAAGTGACGATAACAGTAGGAAGCGAGAGAGAGTCAAGGCCAGGGGAAATAGACTGCAGTTGGACCCCTCAAGTGGCAGAAGTTTAGTGGAGTAGCTAGTGAGAGTGGGGGGGGGGGGGTAAGTGTGATGGAGGGAGGGGGACAGAACCCAGAGCATGACATTTACGATGCGACAAGCATGTTGCAGGTTCGTCGAGGTTCGTCAAGGATTGTCGTTGAGGACTGAATTCGAGGATCGAGTTAGAAGTTCGCAGCTCAACGTTCGTCAATCCGCCAGTTCGTCGCTGGAAAACGTAAGGCAGCAACGACGACGACATCTGGTCACGTGGACCAAACATCATCAACATCGCCATTCGTTTGTCTACCACCTCTGTTGTCAGCGCCATCAACATCACTTCATCATCATCGTCAGTGGCGACCGCGGGTGGCAACGCTCCTTCGTTTGGACGTCAGCGGAAGGGAGTGGATACTTTTGAGGAGACTTTACCAGGGACTGCACTTTGCCAGGTGGGCCCGTTTTGTGTTGTCCCTCTCCTGCGCTTAACCCCCCTGTCTGTTTGTTAACACGTGCCTCGGACTTTGGCTGTGCACGTTCGATTTGAGGACGTTGGTCGATTAGCGACCCCCGATCACCCACGAACCATTGCATCGTTCCATTGACCCATTGATTGTCTCATTACCATTTCTTCGTTTCATGTGTAAATGTTGTATGTGTATGAGTGTGTGGTATGAATGAATAAATAGCTTGAAAGTTGTATATTATTTGTTGTGTTTTCATCACTTCCGTCTGCGGGAAATCGTCATTCTTTCTGGGTTGTCTGCGTGTGGAAGTTGTTTGTTTGTGACGTCTGCCCAGGGGGAGTCGTGGCGGTGACATATGGTGGAGATGCAGGGTAGGTGTGAGTGTGCCCAGACGTGAAGTTGTCTTGTAATTGTCTTGTGGTGTCCGAGTGGGTGAGGCGTGATTCGGTGAGAGTGTGCACCCCAGCGGGTGGTTGGAGGGAGTCAGGTCGCTGTTTAGCGGAGGCTCACAGCCGGCCTGGGTTCGACCACACGTGAGGGGAAGCTGCCCGTGCACTCTCCATCCGGTTCGCTACCTCGCGGGCCAGTTTCCACTGTTTGAGTGGGAGGAGGTGGGTGATAGGTAGGGAAGATAGCTTAGTTAGGTAGGTTAATATCTAAGGCTAGGCTAGGTTAGGTAAGGTTACATAGGTATTGTTGACTTGTTGGTGTTGTTGTTGCTTTCCTTGTAAGCAGGATGGCATCGCACGAGGAGGCTGAAGGAGTGTCACCGATCGCGGCTCGTACGCGTTCTCGCGTGGGTGTCACGATGGACGAGCGCCCGGCGGCAGCAGCTGATACAGGAGTCACCGATCTACCTTCTGCGGACGAGCGACGGAGATCGCCGGTCAGGTCATCGCGTCATGGGTCAGTGGACGAGGAGTTGACGACGTTTGAAGCCAGAGACACAGTGAGTGATCCTTTTGTGACGGGATTTGGCGCGACTGGCGGGATGTCAGCAGGCACCGACTTCTATGGAGACCAGGATCGTCTGAGCGACGCAACGAGGCCGAAGAGGTTCGAGACCAACCCTTACCGTTCAGTCTACAAGGTCGAGGCGGCACCGACGCCGAGGACAGGACTGTTCCCGGGCGAGACGCCGATGGAGCGGATCTTGAGACTCGCCAAGCGCGAAGGACTGAAGGGTCAGGCAGCGTTAGACTACGCGATAGACCAAGCGGCTAGGGAGGAAGACGCAGACCGGAGAGTGAGGGAGAGGGAGATAGAGCTGCAGGCGAGCCGGCAAGATGCAGACCGGAGGGAGAGAGAGATAGCGTTGAGAGACAGAGAGATGGCACACGAACTAGCGATGGCGCAGCTGACGTTGCAAGGCGCCGGGAACCGCAGGAATCGTCAACCCGAGTTCGAGACGGTCAAGCTTAGGTTGCCTTTCTTCGAGGATAAGGACGACCTCGAGACCTACTTGTGTCAGTTCGAGCGTTTCGCCAAGGCTCAAGACTGGAAGAAGGACACGTGGGCCATTCGCTTGGGGACCTTGCTGAAGGGGAAGGCGAGGGAAGTTTACGTTGGTTTGAATGAGGACGACTCTGCCGACTACGAGATCCTGAAGGCAGCGTTGTTGGTACGTTTCAACCTGACGGCCGAGACGTATCGGAAGAAGTTTCGCCAGCTACGAAGGGAGCCACCGGAGACTTTCAAACAGTATCTGCGGAAGTCAGAGTTGTTCCTGGAGCGCTGGATGGGACTAGCGAACAAGAAGGCTACGTATGGAGATTTACTGGACCTAGTGCTGATGGAGCAGATGGTCAACGGGTTGACGCCAGAACTGGTCACGTTCGTGCGCGAGCGCAACCCAGCAACGGTGGAGGAGGCCGCGACGTTAGCACAGCAGTACGTCGACGCCAGAGCCGGAACCAACGTACGTTTTCCACCCCGTCAACCCTTTACGCCCAGGGACAAGAGCGAGGGTCGCAAGCCAGCGGGACCACGACCCAACTCACCTGACAAGCGAGAGTGCTACAGTTGCGGGCAGAAAGGGCACCTTAAGCGGAATTGCCCGAAACGCAGCGAGAGAGCTGGAGCAGCGTTGCGCGTCTTGGAGGAGGAGAAGGAGGCAGGCAAGAAGGGAGACTCGCGTTTCCAGAGCCAGGTGGTAGTGGAAGGAGTTCCGCTGGCGGCTGTGAGGGACACGGGGGCCGACTTGATTTGCCTGCGGAAAGGAGAGGTTGCCAACCTTGTCTACACCGGACGCACGCGGCGTGTCGGATTCGCCATTCGTCAGTTGTCCAGGTCACTGCCGACGGCGTGGGTGCAGTTGGAATCGCCGTTCTACACAGGGAGAGTGGAGGTAGTGGTGGTCCCGGACTTGATCTACCCAGTGGTGATCGGCAACTGGGCGAGGACAGAACAGCAACGTGATACAGCACTGCCAGTGTTTGTCGAGGGGAGTGCTGAGTGTTGTGCTGTGCGGACGCGAGCGCAGCCAGCCAAGGAGCAAGTCGCTACGGAACCAGTGATGGCCGGACCGAGTAAGAACCTCGTCGCCACACCAGAAGAGATTCGCCAACTGCAGTTGGGAGACGACGAACTTGCAAAGGTGCGACAGCTAGCGGACCGGAAGGCAGGAAAGGAGCAACGAGGCAAAGGGCAAGTGGCATTTGTCTGGAAGCGAGGCCTTTTGTACCGCGAGTACACAGGACAGGACAAAGTGGATCACAGCCAGTTGGTGGTACCAGCCAAGCTTCGATCGGAGGTACTACGCACGGGACACGACACACCTATGGCTGGACATCTAGGAGCCAAGCGGACCCTGGATCGCGTGTGGGCCGAGCACTACTGGCCAGGGATGTGCCGTGATGTGAGAAAGTACTGTGCTTCATGCGACGTGTGCCAGCGAACGACGCCAAAGGTGAGAGCCAGGAAGGTACCAGTGCAGAGAGTCGGCAAGAACAGGAAACCGTACCACACGATCGTGCTGAAACGCTACGTAGAACGTAGAGCGGAACCAGAGGCGACGGTGGCAGTGGTGTTGGACCAGGCAGAAACAGAGGGGGCATCAGGCATCAGCTACCAGGACACCGTACCACTGATACCGCTACGAGCGAGCGAAGGGCGTGTGGACGTACAGATAGACCCGTCGCTGTATGCACATCATCGGAGCCAGCTACGGGGAGTGAGTCAACAGTACGCGAGTCAGCTGACAGATCGACCCCAGCGCACCAGCGTGGACGAATGCGAAGTGGAATTGACTGACGACAGCGCTGTTCGCGTGCACCAGCATCCGCTACCATTCTCACAGATGGAAGTCGTCAAGGGTGAAATGGAATCGATGCTGGAGTCGGGGGTGATCAAGTCTTGTACGTCGCCGTACGGAGCACCGATCGTGCGAGTAAGGAAGAAGGGAGAGGTCAACAGGAGGGATGACTGCCAGAAAGCCTTGGGTGACGTGAGGAGAGCGCTGACAAGTGAGCCAGTGGTAAAGCTACCAGTATTGGACGAGGAGTTCATCCTGAGAACGGATGCACCTCAACAGTGCCAGACTCACCCGGTGGGCTATGCGGTTGCAGGCGTACGTCTTCACGGTTCGACAATTCCAGGGAGAGACAACATTGAAGCGGATTTCCTCAGCAGATCTGACCCTGTGGAAGTTTAGGTTTTGAACTCTCCGTAGGTTCGTCTTGGGAGGGGGGTGTGTCACAGGGCAGCTGTGAAGAAAGCCATGTAGTCTGTGTGTGAAGAGTATAGGGGCGGGGGTGGTACTGCGTGTTGCCGTATGTGTGATTATTCTTGTCTCGGGAGCGTGCAAAGCATGGTAAACAGCATACGCCGGTTAGGCCAGGTTAGGAATGCGCTCACTATCGGCAGAACGTGTTTGACAGCAGTACAGTGTAGACTGTGTTTGTCTAGTGCTCTGTGGTTTTTGCTGTGTTCTGGAATTAGGGTGGGACGGGTATTAACGAATAATAATATCTGGTTCCGAGAAGGATACTAGTTTAAAGATTGCCAATTTCTAAAGTGATACGCTCGGTTGGAGTGTAGTTGTAGAAGAGCAAGTGTGTTGGTAGTGTGGTAGGTAGTATTGAGGCATTGTCTACTACGGGAACTACACACTACCGGATTACCCTAATTGGATGTACTTTCGTAGGAGGGCAGTGGAGAAGGGCTACGGGGTGCAATTACATGCGAACCGTTGGGTGAGTGGATGGTGGTTTTTCCTTACTGTGCCAATAACCAAGGGCGGCTGTTGGGGTGTTGAATGGTAGCTGTGTATGAGACAGAAGAAAGGATGAGAATGGTTGCACTGAGGAGAGGCAGAAGAAAGGAGGAGTGCGACTGAAGGAGGGAGAATGAGGGAGAAGAAAGGGGGTGGAGTGTGATGAAGGTAGGACGGAAGTGGTTGCTGTTGTTGTCGTTGGGTTGCTTGATATGAATAATGTGTTGTTGGTTACTTGTATTCATTGCAGCATCGTCCATTCCATGCATTCATTATTTCATTGAATTGTATAATATGTATTTGATTCAAGTGACGATAACAGTAGGAAGCGAGAGAGAGTCAAGGCCAGGGGAAATAGACTGCAGTTGGACCCCTCAAGTGGCAGAAGTTTAGTGGAGTAGCTAGTGAGAGTGGGGGGGGGGGGGGTAAGTGTGATGGAGGGAGGGGGACAGAACCCAGAGCATGACATTTACGATGCGACAAGCATGTTGCAGGTTCGTCGAGGTTCGTCAAGGATTGTCGTTGAGGACTGAATTCGAGGATCGAGTTCGAAGTTCGCAGCTCAACGTTCGTCAATCCGCCAGTTCGTCGCTGGAAAACGTAAGGCAGCAACGACGACGACATCTGGTCACGTGGACCAAACATCATCAACATCGCCATTCGTTTGTCTACCACCTCTGTTGTCAGCGCCATCAACATCACTTCATCATCATCGTCAGTGGCGACCGCGGGTGGCAACGCTCCTTCGTTTGGACGTCAGCGGAAGGGAGTGGATACTTTTGAGGAGACTTTACCAGGGACTGCACTTTGCCAGGTGGGCCCGTTTTGTGTTGTCCCTCTCCTGCGCTTAACCCCCCTGTCTGTTTGTTAACACGTGCCTCGGACTTTGGCTGTGCACGTTCGATTTGAGGACGTTGGTCGATTATCGACCCCCGATCACCCACGAACCATTGCATCGTTCCATTGACCCATTGATTGTCTCATTACCATTTCTTCGTTTCATGTGTAAATGTTGTATGTGTATGAGTGTGTGGTATGAATGAATAAATAGCTTGAAAGTTGTATATTATTTGTTGTGTTTTCATCACTTCCGTCTGCGGGAAATCGTCATTCTTTCTGGGTTGTCTGCGTGTGGAAGTTGTTTGTTTGTGACGTCTGCCCAGGGGGAGTCGTGGCGGTGACATACAACTTCAGCCCTAAAATTATTGAAGTCATAAAAAGCCTGTATAACAAAGCTACCAGTGCAGTCTCCACAACAGCGCCATCGGGAATTGGTACAGAACAAAAATCGGCGTGCGTCAAGGATACCTGCTAACTCCAACACTCTTTAACATCTTCATGGAATGCATCACGTGAGATGCCTTTGCAGATCACGAAGGCACAGTCAGCATAGAGAGTAGAGAAATCTCCAACCTCCGTTTTGCGGATGACATTGATGGACTGGTTGGAGAGAAATAAGATAAGTGCAGAGAAGTCCAAAATGATGACCAACAACACCAATGGCATCAACACGGACATCAAAGTACAAGGTCAATCCCTCAACACGGTGCATAGCTTCAAATATTTAAGAGCCATTGTATAAAACAATGGGTCCCGACAGCAAATCCTCTCCAGGATCGCATAAACAATTGCTGCCCTGACAAGGATGAAGCCTATTTGGAAAGACAGGACCATCAGTCTACACTCCAAGGTAAGGCTGCTGCGCTCCATTGTCATCTCCATCTTCCTATACGCTTGCGAAACATGCAACAGACCTACAACGACGAATATAAAGCATGGAGATGAGGTGCTACAGAAGACTTCTGAACATTTCCTATTCCCAGCACATCCCCAGAGGCCATGACGACGAATTGCTCATAATGTTAAAAAAAACGGACACCCCGATGATATGGCCTCGTCACCAGAGCATCAGGCCGCACGGTGGAAAGAGGCAGAAGAAGAGAGAGATATAAAAAGAGGTGTGTAGACAACATCCGAGAATGGACTGGCTTGACACTAAGTGAAACCGTGAAGGTTGCTGAGGATAGAGAAAGATGGAGTACGCTGGTTAAACGATCGATGTAGTCACCTAACGACTTTGGAGTTATGGGATAGGATAAGATAGGATAGGACACTAGATATTCTAATCATAAAAGAGTTTGTCAAATTATATTATAGCGATGAGAGCTCTTCAAACACAAGTTTGCCGCTTGTATCTGTCCATCGTTGAAACGTTCAGCTGGAAATCGCGAAGGCCGTGGCGCTGTTGAGAACTCCGATAGGCGAAGTCTTACTTGGTCTACTTAGTCAACGGGAAAGGTTGTAGCTTATGCAGTCAGTGTTAAAAATAATCTTTGCCGTTCACTATGACGCTTTCAAAGGGCAGCTTTGTCATGCACTGCTAATAGCAGACGATCTTTTACAATGCTCGGACCGGACTTTTAGATTTGAATATCAAACATGCACACACATTCTCCCCCCACCCATCCCCCGCCTCACTCCCCACCCCCCAAAAAAAAAGAAAAGAAAGAAAGCAAAAAAGAAAAACAAGAAAGAAAGAAAAAAAGAATATAAAAGCGCAGAATATATTTATTTCGCTTTTGTAATCTAGATATCAGACACACTTTAAAGAGAAAGCGAAAAACAAATGAAAAGGGAGTTTGAGCATTACAATATCCAAAAGGGCAGAAAACATGCAGAGAGGGAAAGAGGTGGTATCATTGTTGACAGACAGGCAATCATCCCATTCTACTGGACGCCTCTTAAGTCAGGCAATGCGGAGTATCAACAATGGAGCGGATTCAACGGAGACACGGTCGTGCACTACTGCAAGCATATAGATACACCTATATGATTCCTGTTTATGGTCCAGCGGGTTCTGCATCCAATAGGAGTACTTCCTAAATAGCTGTCAACATGTATTTTGTACCGCTTTTCAGGGGAAGCAACCCTCATTGACCTACTTTCGGTTTATTTAGGCGTACTGTAAACATGTATTTTGTACCGCTTTTCAGGGGAAGCAACTCTACTTTTGGTTTATTTAGGGATAATGCCTATTGAGCGTGGTAATGTCCGGAGAACCATAATATAACCACAAATGTTTATGAAGACTGCTCAGAAAGAATCCCATACTCTGGCAGCAATTGCAGTCTTGTGAAACACAAGTTGACAAAAATAAAGAAATCCAAAAAAAAGTCCCACCAAATGGGCAGAAGCAGAAAAAAACAGAAATGGACACTCAAATTCCATCATGACGTCAACCTTTCATCGCATCACAAACTTCTTAAAATGGATGCATTATCAAGTCGTCATTCCGCCACCAGAAAGGGCAATTCGGTCTCATGGTACATTGGCTCAAGCGATTGTGGTTTCAAACTAAAGGCAAGACGGATATAGCTATAATACCTAATAATTAAATAGGAGGTCGATTCAATTTCTGTGATTTACTGTTTTTTTTAGAAGGTTTTGTTTCCTTAAATACATGTCGTCTTATCGGCATGTGAAAGAACCTGGTCACTCCTTAAAAGGTACTGATGCATGGCTAGTGTTAATACACATTCCAGCACCGCGCATCATTATTCTCATTGATGTCTTTCGTCGTTGAAATTACCGTTTTCACCTTCGTCTACTTCACACTATTACCATCACCACAACCATCACTACCATCATCATCTTCATCATCATCCCCATCACCATCACCATCACCATCATCATCATCATCATCATCATTATCATCATCATCATCACCATCACCATCATCATCATCATCATCATTATCATCATCATCATCATCATCATCATCATCATCATCATCATCATCATCATCGTCGTCGTCGTCGTTGTCGTCATCGCTAAGTTCACTTTCCTTGGCATCCTCCTCTACTCCTCTTGTTCTCCCTCTCCTCTTGCATCCTTCTCCTCCTCAGCGTCATCTTCCCACTTGTCAAGAAAGAAGAGCACGGGGCTATCAACGGTTAAGCCGCCCAACTTTTAACTCGATGCATAACATTGTGCAAAGCCACGACGATGATGCTGGAGATGCTGGGAACCGGACAGCTAACCAAATTGCAGATGCAAATGAAATGTAATAACCTGGCCAATATCCTCCTTGACAGCACTACCGCAGTGGGAGGAACAGGTTGAAGTCTCGGCCAGTGATGGACAGCCGAGAAGATGAGTAGAGTAAGAAAAGAAATGGTGGACGTGACACGTGACTTTGGGAAAGGAAGGGAGAAAAGGGGAGGGGGGGTATGAAGGAAGGTCAATGAAGACAGAAAAATGAAGAGGAATGTGAATTGTTGCCAAACCAAACCAACCCAATTCACTACACGTAGCTCACGGTGTTAACGTTGAACCTCAGGTCAGAAACAACCCAATTCACTAACTCACGTTGTTAACCTTCCTATCCTATCCTATCCTATCCTATCCTATCCCGTAACTCGTAGGTCGTAGGGCAACCACAGATTTTCGTTTAACCAGCGTACTCCATCTTTCCCTGTCCTCAGCAACCCTGATTGTTTCGCTCAGTGTCAAACCAGTCTATTCTCGAATGTTGTCCTCTCACCTCTTTTTCGGTCTCCCTCTTCTTCTACCTCCTTGCAACCGTGCCTTGCAAGATGGTCTTTGCAAGGCCTGATGATCTGGTGACATGGCCATACCATCGGAGTTTCCGTTTTTTCACCACTGTGAGCAGGTCATCGTGTTGTCCAATGACTTGTGTGATGGTCTGTCGGACTTCGTCGTTGTTGATGTGCTGGGTATAGGAAATGCCCAGAAGTCTTCTGTAGCACCTCATCTCCATGCTTTGTATTATTCGTTGGAGATCTGTTGTGAGTGTCCATGTTTCGCAAGCATATAGAAAGATGGAGATGACAAGGGAGCACAGCAGCCTTACCTTGGAATGTAGACTGGTGGTTTTGTCTTTCCAAATTGGCTTCAGGGCAGCAGTCGTTTGTGCGATCCTGGCGAGGACTTCCTGTCGGGACCCATTGTCTGATACAATGGTTCCTAAATATTTGAAGCTATGCACTGTGTTGAGCGATTGGCCTTGGACTTTGATGTCCGTGTTGATGCCATTGGTGTTGTTGGTCATCATTTTGGTCTTCTCTGCACTTATTTCCATTCCATAGGCTCTGGAGGTGGTGTCAAGCCTCTGTACCAGCTGTTTAAGTTCTTGTTCCTCTCCAGCCAATCCATCAATGTCATCCGGAAAACGAAAGTTGGAGATTGCTCTTCCCCCTATGCTGACTGTGCCTTCGTGATCTGCAAGGGCATCTGACATGATGCGCTCTAGGAAGATGTTGAAGAGTATTGGAGAGAGTAGGCATCCCTGACGCACACCGATTGTTGTTCTGAACCAGTTTCCGATGGCGCGCTGTTGTGGAGGACTGCACTGGAAGCCTTGTCATACAGGCTTTTGATGATTTCAATAATTTTAGGGCTCATGTTGTACACTCTTATGGTTGCCCACAGAGCTGCATGCCAGACTCGGTCAAACGCCTTTTTGAAGTCTACGAACATATGATATAGATGTTGTTGGTGCTGTAGGTATTTCTCGCATATTATTCTGGGGTTGAAAATCTGTTCAGTGGTACTTCGCACTGCCCTGAATCCTGCTTGCTCTTCAGCTGTGATTTGTCCAGCTTGGGGTTTCTTCTTCTTCTTCTTCTTCTTCTGCGTTCCTCCAAATGGGGCCTCAGATGTCCAGGTTTGTCAAACTTATGAAGCGGGCAGTGGTTTCGAGGTCTTGCTTGGAGCCCCAGAGTTTTACGTCCTGCGTCTGTCCTGCAGGCCAGAGTTGTGTCCTGGCATTCTGGTACTGGGGGCAGGACTGCAGGATGTGCTCTGGGGTCTGGAGGTCTGTTCCACATGGGCAGTCAGGGGTGTGTGACAGGCCTGGGCGATGCATGTGGTAACGCAGGCGGCAGTGACCAATTCGTAGCCGGAAAATCGGTGTCTGTTCATGGCGCTGGAGGTGTGCCATCTGGTCGTCAGATGGAGGGTCATGCTGGGTGGCAGAGGTTGCCTGGAAGTGCCGCTTGACCAGAGTCTTGGCTTCCTTATAAGAGACTGGGGGATGTGGCTGCTCCATTTTGCTGCCCGACTTAGCCAGCCTGTCCGCCTCCTCGTTTCCTGACAGACCACAGTGAGCAGGTATCCACTGGACTGCTACCTTCGTGTATTGAGAGAGGGCAATCAACAGGCGCTGTGTGTCTCTTTCCAGCTGTTCACTGGGCGACTGCAGGCTCTCGATGATGGAGCGGCAGTCAGACAGGAAGACGATATTTGAGGCGGGCGCTTCTGCAGCAAGGAGCCGGGCAGCCTCATGAAGAGCAGTGAGCTCAGCCCTGTAGTTGGTGGACCGGGCTCCAGCAGGCAGGGATCTGGAGAGGGTGCTTCCATCGGTGAAGCGCAGGTGTAGTCCGCTGCCTCCGTTGCTGACGGCTGCATCAGAGGATCCATCCGTGTATGCGTGGATCCACATGGGCCTGGGATACTTCAGGTCCAGGAGCTCCAGAGTGAGGGAGCGTAGCGCAGCCTCTGACTGCTCGCCCTTGTACCTCACTCCTGGGACGTCAGGGCAGAACATGAGTTCGGTAGTCAGGGTGTCCCAGTCCTCGGCGTCCTGAAGGAGCTCTCGTTCTGCTGGGAGGTCTGGGACGGCAGCCGCCAGCTTCTTGACCTGATGGATGAAGCTATCCCGCTTCAGCCTGTTCTTGGTTGGCTGTTGTAGATATTGGTGGGCTGGGTGTGAGGGCAGCCTCTGTAGTTTTTCATGTTGGATCAGAACTTTTTCTTCTCGTCTTTGGTCCAGGGAAAGGAGTCCTGTTGTTGTTTCCAGCTTGTGGATGGGTGTTGTTTTCAGTCCTCCTGTGATGAGTCTCATGGCAGCGCTTTGTACTTTGGCCAGTCTCCTGGTGTTGCTCTTGGCTGCTGTGGACCATGCTGCTGAACCGTATTCCATCACAGGACGGACGTTGCCGGTGTACACTTGCTTGAGGATTCTGCTGTTGGCACCCCACTTTGTGCCCGAGAGCTTCTTCATGAGGGCCAATCTTCTGGTTGCTCTCTTCTCCATCTCCTGGATGTGAGGACTCCAGGTAAGCCTCCTGTCGAGCTTGACACCGAGGTACGTTGGAGTTTCCTCCTCCGGTATCACTTGGTTGCCGACTTTCAGCTTCAGGGTCTCTTTGGTGTTGGAGAGTGAGAAGCAGGTGGCTACTGTTTTCAGGCTGTTGATGGTGACACACCAGTCGCTTGCCCACCTGGAGATGCTGTTGAGAGCCTCTTGCATCCTGACGACCGCAGTGGGAGTGGACTCGGCAGCGTTCCACATTGCGACGTCATCGGCATGCAGGGCGCGGCTGATGTATCGAGAGAGGTTTTTGGTGATGTCGTTGATGAAAACGACGAACAGAGTTGGGGAGATCACTCCTCCTTGTGGGACTCCTTCCCTGATCTTTACTGTGTAGCTGAAGTTGCCGTTGAGCTTAACCCTTGCCGTTCTGTGTGCCAGGAAGCTTCTGATCCACTTGAACAAGTTGCCAGCGACACCTGCGGTCAATAGCTTCAGGAGTAGGCCTTCCCTCCATGTCTTGTCGAAGGCCTTGGAGAGGTCTATGAAAGTGGCGATGACCTTCTCCTTCTGCTGGAAGGCGTTCTCTATTGACTGAGCAAGATACACCAGCTGGTCCTCGGTGTTTCTGTTCTTCCTGAAGGCGGTCTGTTCTTTGGTGATCAGGTTGTTCGATTCCAGGTGCCACACTAGTCTCTTATTGACCATACGCTCAAGGGTCTTGCCGAGGCAGCTCAGAAGACTGATGGGTCTGTAGCTGGACTTACTCTTGGGGTCCTTTCCTTTCTTGAGTATGGGGATGATGATGGCTTCCTTCCATGCTGAGGGGAAGACGCCTGACCGCCACGACTGGTTGAAGAGCTCCAGTAATTTGTTTTTGGCGGCTGGCCCAAGATGCTTGATCAGCTCGTTGCAGACTCCATCTTTGCCTGGAGCTTTCTTGGGCTTGAGTCGCCTGATAGCATCGTTGAGCTCTCCCAGGGAGAAGTCAGATGTCATAGATGGGGGGTGGGCATTGTTCTGCAGGCAGAGCTTGGTTTGAAGCTGCTCTTCTACTTCTTTCCTTCGTTGTGGAGGGACATTGATGGTGCTTTCAGCCTTGAAGGCTTCAGCCAGAAGGTTTGCAGCTCTCTTGCCAGTGTGGTAGGTGCCACTCTCCTCAAGCACGGTGGTTCCATATGTTGCTGTGGTGTCCTCGTTCAGGGCCTTCACGAGTTGCCACAGTTTGCTGGTGTTGTTGTCCAGGCTCAGAGTTGAGGTCTTCTCGTTCCAGCTTTCTTGGAGTTCCTTGGTTTTGATAGCCGAGAACTCATCCTTGATCTTGCTGTGCTCCATGGTTGATTCTGGGGAGGGGTTCTGCTCCATGGCTTCTCTGGCCTCTGATAGTCTCTGGTGGAGATCTGCCAGCCTCTTGCTCCAGTAAGGCTTGTAGTCCCTCCTGAAGCCACGAGGAATAGCTTTCTTGGCAGCAGTCAGAATGGCGGAGGTGAGGTTCTTGACATTCTGGTTGTTGTCTTCTGTGAAGGTGACATTGAGAAGGTCTTCGGCATGCTGTTGGTACTGTCCCCAGTTGGCCTTCTTGAAGTTCCAGCTGGCTCTCTTCCTGCAGTACTCTGGTGCAGTTGCTGCATCTGCAATGAGGAGTGTGATGGGGAGGTGGTCACTGCCACCTAGCTGACTGCCGACTGTTCTGGTGGTCCGCTTCTCAATGTCCTCTGTGGCCATGGTAAGGTCAGGGGTGGAGGTGCTCTTCCATGCTCTGGAGTAGTACGACGGCTTATCCTCTGGTTGGTTGATCAGGATCAGCTCGTTGTCCATCATCCAGTCCTGGACTTCTTCTCCCCTGGAGTCCGTTGTGCTGTAGCCCCAAGCCGGTGAGTGACTGTTGAAGTCGCCGGTGATGAGATGCCTCTCTTCTGCTGCCTGGATGGTTTGCAGGTCGAGCCTCGATGTTGTAGGGCTGTAGCAGTTGCTGATGAAAAGTTCTTCTCCTTCAAGAAAGAGTTGAATTGTCAGGAGCTCTAGTTCTCCGGTTGTCTGCGCTGTAAGCACTGAGGGGATTCCTTCTTTACTGTGCAGTATAGATTCGGTTTATCTGCACACTCAATAACCAAACTCTAATCGAGCAGCCCTGGAGCTAGAAAAACGCTTTATAAGAACATTAAAATAAAATAAAATAAAATAATACACCGCTAGAAGGCTCAGTCAATCAAGCTCTGTAATAAAATAAAATGTTAAAACGATTGGTATCGTTTTATATTGCAGGAGACAAAGCTCAGAGTTCCATGCTCACTCAATTAAAATTAAAAAAGAATTGTCGCGCATCGTGTTTAACTTCCTACAGAGCGAGGCTTAGAAAACGGGACAGAAATTAACTCGTTATTGACCAACCTCACTGTCATTGGGCAAGCTATTGCCGCTAAATATTTCCTGTGTTTAAAACGCATGTGACAGACTGCCACTAACCTTTCATGAAATTCAGACTCCTAGCCATGCTATTTAAGACCACGAGAGATTGCTCTTAAAACAAGTTAGCTGAGAAATGTACTAAAACCCTTGCTTAAACTCAGCGTACTTTGCTACAGAGTATCAGAGACCACACGGATGAATGAACGTTGAAGTTTAACGTCTACGTCCTGTAGAATTATAAGAATTATAATTATATTATTATATATATGTATCCAGCATAATTAGTCCTGTGAGCTCGAGCACTGCCCAACGTTTCCCGACGTGTCGTAAGAGGAGACTAACTGGGGTGAAGTCAGCACGGCATCACTGGGCGAAAGTATTCTACACAGGTCACCGCCCACGGTGGAGAAACCTCACGTTACTATAGGTTCAACGACCAATGTTCGGGGACAAGGCGAGACACACTGTACTCGTGGATTTCGGCTGGTGCCAACAGCCTGGAGAGGATTGGGCCCCGCGGATGAACTTGATGGATTGGCTGGAGAGGAACAAGAACTTCAACAGCTGGTACAGAGGCTTGACACCACCTCCAGTGCCTTTGGAATGGAAATAAATGCGGAGAAGACCAAAATGATGATCACCAACAACACCAATGGCATCAACACGGACATCAAAGTCCAAGGCCAATCCCTTAACACGGTGCACAGCTTCAAATACTTAGGAGCCATTGTATCAGACAATTGGTCTCGACAGGAAGTCCTCTCCAGGATCGCACAAACAACTGCTGCCCTCACAAGGTTGAAGCCTATTTGGAAAGACAGGACCATCAGTCTACATTCCAAGGTAAGAGCTGCTGCGCTCCCTTGTCAACTCCATCTTCCTATATGCTTGCGAAACATGGACCCTCACAACAGATCTACAACGAAGGATACAAAGCATGGAGATGAGGTGCTACAGAAGACTTCTGAGCATTTACTATACCCACCAACAACGATGTCCGACAGGACATCACCCAAGCCATTGGACAACACGACGACACGCTCACAGTGGCGAAGAAATGGAAACTCCGATGGTATGGCCATGTCACCAGAGAATCAGACCTTGCGAAGACCATCCTGCAAGGCACGGTGCAAGGAGGCAGAAGAAGAGGGAGACAGAATAAGAGGTGGGAAAACAACATTCGAGTATGGACTGGCTCGACACGGAGCGAATCCATGAGGGTTGCTG
Organism: Oncomelania hupensis; assembly: GCA_036898135.1. Classification (NCBI taxonomy): domain Eukaryota; kingdom Metazoa; phylum Mollusca; class Gastropoda; order Littorinimorpha; family Pomatiopsidae; genus Oncomelania; species Oncomelania hupensis. The sequence goes on along the minus strand of CM072519.1, from coordinate 6,064,813 downwards.
AGGACAGAGAAAGATGGAGTACGTTGGTTACACGATCATCTGTTGTGCCCCAACGACTTTCGAAATATGGGATAGGATAGGATGGGATAGGATGGAATAGGGTAGTCTACATCCACCATTGGCGATATGGAAGACGGGGATAACTGTCCCACGAAGGAGGGGGCAAAGATTTAAATCAACACTGAACCATCAAGGCAATCACACTGCTATGATGGACAGTGACCATGGCCACTTTCTAACCTTGCCTACCCCGGGATTGGAATCTGGGTTCAACGGTGTGCCATGCGAACGCTCTACCACTGAGCTACCGTGGTGAGACGAGACCACACGAGTTTGCTCTTGAATTAGAAGCATGCAGAGAAATGTGTAAGTGCAAGCTGAGCGGTGTATATACTCCGTATTATTACCACTGTTGAACCTTTCTCATCACAGCACTTTGTGTAACAATTACTGGCCCAGCCATTGTTATATCTTCCCTCTGTCAACAGAGTTTATTCCAAGGCTGAGGTGAAAAGGACTGGGCGGATTTGGGAAACAGTATTTAGTAGTGTTATGCTGTATGTTATGTAGTTGTGGGGAAATGTTTCTATGCATCATTGACCTGATGGGGCTCAGTAGTCCATGGGTTACACAGAGCGCACACTTGGGCCCTGGGAAGAGTGACTTTGATCCTCTGACTTCCAGCAAACTATCTGTGCATATTCCTGGACTTCACTGCCAAATGCCTTCAGTGGTCTTTGAAATGGAAACGTGCGCTGCATCAGATCCCAATAATCCATTATGGCCATCTTAATCCATTTTCCAATCCCACTGCCATTGTGAACTCTCCTTTACACCTAAAGATATTTATTTTTGGAAATTATTTTATTGTGATGGGTTACTGTATGGTGGGAGTGACTGAAGGGGGAGGGGGGGAGCAGATAAAGGACAGAGAGAGAGAGAGCGAGCGAGAGAGAGTGGGGGCTTGCGTGTGTTCGTGCGCGCGCGCGCGCGCGTGTGTGTGTGTGTGTGGTGTCTGTATCTGTGTGCGCGTGAAAGTGCGTTCCACCCCCAATCCCCCCCTCCCCGTTTGCTTCTGAAAGACGAAGCAAGAGAGATAAGAGGAAGAGTTGAGAGGGAGAGAGTGGGTTAATTTGTTTGACACGTAAATGACCAATAGTGCCACCAAGGTGCCCCTGTGCTCCTGACTGGACAGTGGGGACCAAGCGCTGCTGCATCAAACCCTTACATACACATGCACCCTTACACATACACCCTTACATACATATACACCATTAAACATACACCCTTACATACACATGCACCCTTACACATACACCCTTACATACATATACACCATTAAACATACACCCTTACATACACATGCACCCTTACACATACACCCTTACATACATATACACCATTAAACATACACCCTTACATACACATGCACCCTTACACATACACCCTTACATACATATACACCATTAAACATACACCCTTACATACACATGCACCCTTACACATACACCCTTACTTACATATACACCCTTACATACACATACACCCTTACTTACATATACACCCTTACATACACATACACCCTTACACATACACCCTTACATACACATACACCCTTACATACACATACACCCTACATACACATACACCCTTACAGACACATACACCCTTACATACACATACACCCTTACATACATATACACTCTTACATACACATACACCCTTACACATACACCCTTACTTACATATACACCCTTACATACACACACACCTTTACACATACACCCTTACTTACATATACACCCTTACATACACATACACCCTTACATACACATACACCCTTACATACACATACACCCTTACATACATATACACCCTTACTTACACATACACCCTTACATACACATACACCCTTACATACACATGCACCCTTACATACACTTACACCCTTACATACACATACACCCTTACATACACATACACCTTCCTAAACCGCCCTCTCTCCTCTTTCTCTCGCTCGTTCTCTCACGTTCCCATTCCCATGTCCATCTTTGCCCATCTCCCTCTCGCTCTCCCTCTGCCATACAAAACCATTAACGCGCAGCTACTATAATTATACACACAAACACACAACAGGAAGACAGCAGGTAAGCACTGAGAGGTGCGTGTGATCGGAGCGTGGTCAGTGTTGTGCAGTGCATGAAGAAGTGCGCCTGAACCGGACTGGCGATTCCGACCCCTTGTACACCAACATTTATAAAAAGACGATCGGCACGAGCTGATTCCGTGCATGCAGTCTGTAACCGTTTAATTATCATGGAACTGGATGTCTCACAAATGAAGAAAAAAAAGTAAGATCGGTATATCACTGACTATTTTGTGTGTGTTTGTTGCATAGAAAACAGAAAAGTCAACAACGAACCATGTTTCATTTCCCGTGGAACAGAAAAGTGAACACTGAAGGGGAAATAGCAGCGGGAAACCAGCACAAAAGACTTTCTTTTCTTTAAACAGTAGCATGCACAGTAGTCTGTGACAACCGGAGTAGCGCACAATGTCGCCAACACTTATGTCGGAGGCACCGCTGCTCGGAAGTTCCAATGTATTTGCATGCAATCTCTGCTGGGCTTTTTTTTCCGTCCACGGGGCATTTTAGCAGTTTTTAATAACCTCCATTCATCAAGGTTAAAAGAGTTTGGCTCAAAATGACAGGAGATTTGAGTTTGGCCATCAAGAAGCAACGCAGCATCATCCCCGAAAAAAATCCTCTATCGAAGATCCCAGCTTTCTAAACGACCAGAGAGAGAAAGAGAGAGAGAGGGAGAGGAAGTTTGCAATAATAAGCTGGCTAGAGCTCTTAGGAATGACGAAGTTCTAACTTTCCTCTTCTTTTCTTGGCTTCGTTGTGGCCCATGTTTCAATTCTAATTACCCGGACAAGCTCTAATTGCGAGAGCGCGAGAAAATTACACACCGGGATCGCAAGTTCTAATAACTGTGAATGAAGCAAGGGAAGCCACTCTTAACGGCAACAAATATCAAGGGAAGTCACTCCAAAGTGAAAAATGTCAAGGGAAAGCACTCGTGGCATAAAGTCTGTCTGAAAGGCCTGACAAGATGGATTCTTTTGCAATTTTACAAATGGCGGATCGCTTTGTGGGGAGAGTGACAAACATTTTAGAATTTTTACAACCGTTTTCTTTTTGTCGTTTTCCTTCCCAAAATGAAACTAAAATGACAGCCGTTTCGACTGAAAATTCTGCGGATGCTGGTTCTTAAAAATAATGATGATGACGAAGGCCATTAGAATCTGAATCTCACTTCTTAAAAATAATAATCGTGAAGATCATTAAAGGCTTTTTTTTTTGCTTCGAAATAAACACCCTCATATAAGTATTTGGCTTATAAATGAAATGATCTTTGGAATGAAATCAGACATAGAAATACCATACGTCAGTGACATAAACACCATACAAATTACATCGAGAACACTGGACAAAAGGACAAAACAATTTTTTATTTTGACACCGAGGAAGAATGACGAAACTTACCTTAGAACGCAATTGGTCTGGGTCTCGACCCTGCAAAAAAAAGAGGCAGAAACCCCGAATGCATTCAATGTTTAATGATGAATAGGTTCTTTCTCTCCTTACTGAAAGAACTGATTATTAGTTATTGTCAGTCTTTGGTATAGATCATAGGCCATGATTCTGTGTATTCTGGGCATGAATAGAGATAGCTAATTTGCCCGAGTGAAGCTACCATTGTATCTGACGCTGCGGTATATAAATTAAATGATGATGATGATGATCATCATCATCTTCTTCTTCTTCTTCTTTTCCTCCTCCTTCTCCTCCTCCTCCTCCTCCTCATCCTCATCCCAAATTATTTTAATGAATTGATAGTAACTGTGATTGTAAGGCAACTAATGTGTTGTGGTCTGTGTCTAGCATGGTGCTTGTTGAAAACAATTGCCCACTGGCTCCCCACTAAGAGGACAATCCGAGTCAATGCAACGCTACCTACACTGAATGGGTAATCGCCGCAAGAAATTTTCCAACACTGCAAACGCAAACTAATTATTCCGAGTAGCAACAGAGACTATTGGAAATTGCATACGAAATGCCGATAGTGTGAGATGGTGATTGTTGGGTATTGTGATATTTAGGTTTGGCGTGACTACTGTTTCAAAAGTAGTGATGTACCACATTCTCGTAGCTGACCTGGAACGTAAAAGTCTGACTGGTAATCTTGGCCATTTCATTCCAGCAATAACTGAGATTGGAGATCATAACTGTGTCAGGGCGTTCAAGGTGGGATTGTGGTTTAGGAAATGGTTAATTTTTTTGTTTGCGGATGCTGTGATTTTAGTGAGACCCTCGCGCGGGTTAAAAAGTCCTTAATTCCAAGGCTTTGTTTACGTTTGGCGGAAATGGGTTGACCTTAAATCCGCATTGTTATTACATCACACAAAGATAAAGTGGGCTTTCGCTGTTCAAACCAACACTTACTATTTATATTTCCATTTCGGTTCTGACAGGAATTGATTGCCCCTGATTAACGGTACATGGTACACCATAGCCCTGTGACCTTTGACCCTATATCTGAGTGCACAACCAAGCTGAAGAGCGTGCCTTTGGTGTCTGGTGTAGGTTAGAGTCTATGTTACCAACCTACTTGATTGATTGATTGATTGATTGATTGTTGCTTTAGGTCCAGCGGACTCTTCCGAGCCAAATCAGGACCGGACAACCCCCGATCCGCATAAAAGATCTGCTGAAACAACCCTAGTGGGAAAATTGAACGCCCTCCACCGGCCAGTCACTTTACAATAAAGACATCCCACGCAGGGGACGGCTGAGGCTTTACCCCAACTACTCGAACCCCCGGTTACAAAAACAAAATAGAATACAAACATCATTATAAATTATCAACAAAACATATACATATAAAATGCCTATATTGCTAAATAATACAATCATAGGAAGCCCTAGTGACCACCCGGCAGAAAGCGTCCAACACTCCCAAGCTGATCCAACAGACCTCATACACAAACAAGGAGTCTTGTCCAGGAAGAGTTTTCAAGAAAAAATGTAGGTCATTGATCTAGCGAAGAAGAAGATAGTATAGCAGAGTGATAGGACAGAGCAGGAATGGGAAAGAGTAAATGAGGAAGACAGCGACAGTGGGAATTTAAAGCACTAAATTTCCATAAAGTGGGGATACTATTTATACTGAAAACCCCCGGCACTCCAACGGGGGTACTGTTGCCGCAGTGAATCTGTTTTGCCTACAAAGGAAAGACAGGTTTTCAACTGGGGCTTTCACTTTTCCCTTTATAGGTTTGAACAATCTACAGTGGCAAGATTGCTCATGACCCCAATGGGTTACCAACCTACAACGAAAATCCTTACGAGCAATTGTTTTAACGGGTTTTGTCTCTTACTGGCCTTGGTAGCTGCTATTTTTAGCTCCAGAATGTTGGCTGGCTAGCTCACGGCTGTTGCTATTAATAGCACAAAAACTGCGGAATTTATTCATTTAAAAATAACTATAATTTCGAAATATTATTTTTGGTTGTAAGCTCTTTTTTCAGTGGTCTACACTCACTGTGAATGTTAAAATGATCTGTGGAGGGTCGTGGCCCACACTCACTGTGAATGTTAAAATGATCTGTGGAGGGTCACGGTCAAAGTGCGTCCCTTTAATATAATGAACACCACAAAAAAGCTTCAACGACTCATTCAGCTAAATTACCATTAGCAACTGTACTGCATAGTTTTAGCAATCACAAAACCAGACCTGAGAGCATTTTCTTGGCGTGGACCTCCCTCAATCATGTAAACTACATTACGGCCCTCCCGGTTTCCCTTCCTCGCATCTCACGTGCCAGTCCAGTCCTCATATCATCCTCATACCATCCTCAGCATTCAGGAATTATTAATAACTTCTCTCCGCAGCTCGCGCGCGCGTGTGTATTAATGACTTTTGTCGCATGTGCCGTAATCTGATTGGCCCTCATCAGTATGCATAAATAAAGAAGCCATTTCCTGCCGGCTTCGTTCTGCTGCCTGCCAAAGAGAGACAGTATGTCTGAGTGCATAATGACCAAAAGTCACCATAAAACGATGCATAGATTTGAGGCAACAAGGAGCAAGAAGTTGGGGCAAAATCTTCGCTTTTAACGCTTTTTGAACTGAAACAACCGTTTTTGGCCAGGGCTATGGTTTAGCACCGCTCCGTGCAGACGCACAAGCAGTCATGGACTGAGAGGAACACACTTAAGACTGTTGCATGTGGACAGAATTAATAAATGGACTTTTGTTGTGTTGCGCAATTTTCACCTCAAAGAGTTGATCAAGGCAATGAAGGTAGAGACACATTATGGATGGAGGAAAGCTTACAAATCCCGCAATTGGCGAGACATTTTTGCAATATTAACGCTGCGAGTGTTGTGGCCAAGTGGGGGCTAAGGCGGGACTAACTTGCCTTGTCCACAAGCCAGAAACCAATGGCGCCTGATAGGTGTGGGTTCGAGCCAGCATCTGGGCGTTATGCTTCTCCGAATATTATTTACTTTCAATTCGGGCAACGTCTCGGGGGTTTTCTCCTGGTACTCCGGTTTGCTTCACCAGCAAAAATTTCAAAAATTCACAAATAATGTTAGGTAGGTAGGGTTTGGGCGCGCCACTGGCTGCGACTACGCCTTCCCCGGGGGAGGCGGTCCAGAGTTTCCCGATGAGAGGAATAATAAACTGCAGCAAAAAAACAACAAACAAAACATGACTGTAGATGGTGTTCAACTTCTCTCACAGGTCTATGTTATGCATTATTTTTCATTTTCTTTATTTTTTTGTTTCTTTTGTTCCTAATACTAGGATTCTTCTTTTCGTCTTCTTCTTCTTCTCTGTCTCTCGGTTCCACTCTGTCTCACAAACACACACACACGCGCGCGCGCACTCACATACACAGCAACTACCCCTCATTAGTCCCATCTCTCTCTCTCTCTTACTTTTCTCTTGCATCATTCTTTCTTAATATCTTTTCAAACATCATTCTTTCTTAATATCCTTTCAAACATCATTCTTCCTCTCTCTCTCTCTCTCTCTTTCTCTCTCTCTCTCTCTCTCTCTTTCTCTCTCTCTCTCTCTCTCACTCTCTCTCTATCTATCTCTTACTTTTCTCTTGCATCATTCTTTCTTAATATCCTTTCAAACATAATTCTTTCTTAATATCTTTTCAAACATCATTCTTTCTTAATATCTTTTTAACAACATTCTTTCTTAATATCCTTTCAAACATCATTCTTTCTTATTATGTTTCTTAATATCCTTTCAAACATCATTCTTTCTTAATATCTTTTCAAACATCATTCTTTCTTAATATCCTTTCAAACACCATTCTTTTTAATATCCTTTCAAACATCATTATTTCTTAATATCCTTTCAAACATCATTCTTTCTTAATATCCTTTCAAACATCATTCTTTCTTAATATCCTTTCAAACATCCTTCTTTCTTAATATCTTTTCAAACATCCTTTTTTCTTAATATCTTTTCAAACATCTTTTTTTCTTAATATCCTTTTAAACATAATTCTTTCTTAATATCCTTTCAAACATCATTCTTTCTTAATATCTTTTCAAACATCATTCTTTCTTAATATCTTTTCAAACATCATTCTTTCTTAATATCTTTTTAAACATAATTCTTTCTTAATATCCTTTCAAACATCATTCTTTCTTAATATCCTTTCAAACATCGTTCTTCCCCACCTCAACAACAACAACAAATGACGTATAACGGCAAACTGTAATAGTGTACCCCTTCAGCTTCCATTTCTGTATAAATGTACCTCACCATCAGTTTCAGAACAAAGAAATGTTAACTGTGACAGACAGAACAGTATTACTATTAACGAGTATCTAGATCAATACATTCAGCAATGACGAAGTAAATCACCTTTAACAAAGGATCTAATAGCCAATAGAGCCAATGATGTTATAAGGGATGGTATAAAGTCTGTGATAAAATGTCGGAGGGTTTTCTTTCAGTCATATAATGACATGTTTACAAAGAGATAATAGGGTTTCACTTTTTTCCAAGCAAAAAGTGTAGTTTCTCTTCGGCGTAAACGCTATAATTTTTTTCTTTTTAAAATAAAATATGACATGAAAAAAACAGGGCAGGGAGTATTAACAAGTGAGTGGACTGGGAGAGAGAGACAGACAGAAAGACAGACTAGACATACAGACAGACAGACAGACAGACAGACAGACAGAGACTTATATAAGAATATAATGTTTTACACCTACACCAAACCAAGAAACAAAACAAACAAAAAAACAACAAAAAAGACTGATTGATGGCGATCAAACACAATAATCTCAAAAGTATTGGAATAAAAACGAATTATGATATTATTAACAACAACAACAACTCAATTATGATACTAATACCATGTCACGATGTAAATTGGTAAATATTTATATTTGGGTATACATTGTATTCACAAAAAATGCCAATCTAGAATTTATTGCCTCCAGAAACTCCGACGCTTGCATATTCAAAACCGTGTCCTCCAAACCTTTTATGATTCGTTCATCTCTTCCATTCTCACTTTCTCATTTGTATGTTGGTATGGAAGGTTGTCTTTGGACAGTAGGAATGTGTTGGGCAGAGTGGTGAGAGTGATTTGGAAAGTTGTGGGAGTGCAACAAATGAGTATGATAGCGAGGTATGAAAGGCGAGTGGCGAGAAAGGCCCGTCGCATACTTCAAAACAGCAGTCACGTGCTCGCGCACCACTTCAATCTCCTGCCCTCGGGTAGGCGCTACAGGACACCAAAGTTCAAAACTGTACGCACTAAAAATAGTTTTATACCCACCGCAATCTCTTTATTAAATGATTGAGAATTTGAACGTCTGATGCTTCTATTATGACAGTGTGCGTGGCATGATTTATATAATTAATGTCCAATCCGCATGAGATAGTGAGTATGTGCCCCTGTGATCTTACATTTCCGTTTAGTGTAGGCCTATGTGCTTAGCGATTTTTATATTCTTTTATGAACATATTTATCTAAAAGTCTTACCTTGTTGATTATTGCTTGCCAACAGTGATTGTTATGTTGCAATACCTTATATCATGATTATGACACAGAACGTATATCATGTGATAGGTATTTGTTTTCCCCATGTAACTTCTTATGATTACAGTTTTAAATGGTTAATTCAGTAATGTCTTTTTGATATACTTTTATCATGTTTTATTGTTTTTTGTTGTTATACTGTCCTTTATCGTCTTGTAACATTTATATCTGACACCATGTGTGAATTTCTCTTTGATTAAGATAATAAAGTGATCGAATTCGATCGTATTCGTATTCGTATTCGTATACATCACGTGTTTACTTACTCTGGCGTCAATTAATACACCCTATCCTAGTCCTATTTCATCCAATCACAGACACTCTCAGATGCATGCGAGAACAGCCTTCTGTTCTCCAAACAGTATTTATTTAGCCGAGTCTCATCACCAAAATATTACTGAATTAGGAAATATAGTACCAAGGCAAAGCGAATACCTACGCTACGTGCCTGTGTCAACAGCCGTCGCTCGTGTACATACTCTATAAACACGTGATGTATACACAAATATAAATATTTACCAATTCACTTCGTGACATACCACAAGAAATGACAATTTAAAACTTGGTTTTCCTGGCACAAACTTTTACAATAGTTTTCGTGTAACTTCATAGGTCTGTATCAATGGTTTTCTTCGGAGTATGACTTTAGACAGTGCACAGTCTGGTAGTAAGTTTTGGTCTTGAATTTGATCGATGCCATGAGCTGGTAACTGAATTGCTTTAAGTGAGCTATGTTAAGTATACATTTACGTATTTAGCATTAGACTTCTAATTACACACCTATGTACAAACCGTTCACCGTTGTTCATAGCCATTGGAAGGTGGATGGTGTGATACGTGTGCGGAGGACTTTAGGTTGTTACCGATAGCAACAAAAAAGCAACTTCAATGGGGCACAGAGTCCTCACGTCCTTTTGTAAAAACAAGCTGATTAATTATCCCATAATGAACTCTAAAAATAAAGCAGCTTTTCTCACTCATACACAAACATCACCACCACCACCCCCCACTCCCTCCCTCACCACACACATATACTTCCCACACAAAGGTACACACACACCTACACACCCACACACACACACACACACACATACTTTCCAAAGACCCTTCTTTCCCTCTCGCCCCGATAATCTCTCTCTCACACCCCCCCCCCCCCCTCTACTACCTTCACCACCCAGCCCTCCAAAAACAAAACAAAGTCTTCTATGCTCGTCACTGGACCATCTCATGTAATACCACACAAGTAGTGTGCGTACCTAGCAGCTGCAGCACGCTGCCTGGGTCCCACGGTACACAAAGGGTTAATGAGTGGAAGTGAAGCAGAATTAACTCGTTCTGACTGCCGAACTAATGAGAGGGTAAAGCGAGGTTGCGGTTGATGAGGGGTTAACACAAAAAAAGAGAAGAAGAAATGGAAAAAAGACAAAATATGTGCAGTAGTCAGGATAAGAAAAAACCAGTAGATAAGGGGTATGTGAAAGCTAAGACATTTGGTTCGCATTTCCAATGTGGTGGGCTTTATTTATCGATGCAAGCGGGACCATCTCGTGCTTGGTTAGTTTGTTAGCAATCATGTGGCATCTATCTATCTATCTTTTCTTGCAATCTTGCAAAGCTGTGGGATTATATTCCTTTCTTCTTTCTCTTTTTTTTTTCTTCTCTCATTTGCGGTTCGCCGTTTGTTATCCATCATGTGGGTTCCCCAAGAGGATCTGTCTACAAAATAATTATTGCAGAGGCGGGGTGCAGACCTCATCATCGTCATCATCATCATCATCATCATCATCATCATTATGATCATCATTATCATCATCATCATCAAAATCATCATTCTTCTTCTCTACTTCCTCTTCTTCTTCTTTTTCTCACATTGGTGATCTGCCTCCCTCATGTGTTCCTTTGCTGATGAGTTGTAGATATCCTTCCTTTGCATTATCCCCCATCCACCCTCTCTTTCTCTCTCTCTCTCTCTCTCTCTCTCTCTCTCTCTCTCTCTCTCTCTCTCTCTCTCTCTCTCTTTCTCTCTCTCTCGTTGTGGCCTACTCACTCTGGCGTCAGTTTAATAATTTCACAAGTAGTGCACGATATTAATGTTGCCGAGTGGAGTATTTGACTCCCGTCTCTCGGCTACGACCTTGAGAACATTGCTCCACCCGAGCTGTTATTTTCATTTTATCCCTCAAAAGAGGGACATAAAATTATTTGCCCTGCAAGGCGGTGAAGCGTGGTTGGGAGTACCGGGTTGCCGGCTACTAGTGCCACGCACTCTACTGCAAGGTCGCTGCCACCGACCTGCATAAAATGCCTGCCGACAATGTGGTCCCGCTCGCCACCAAAAGCAGCAGGCGAATGGTCAGCCGGGGAGAACAAATGTCGTGTCGCCTTGTCCTGCGTAGCCCAATGGCATACCCAAAGGATTCTGCAAAGCAGTAGCCACCCAAGGCTAGTCTAACCAAGAAAATCAAGGTAGACAATTTCTCTCCCAAGCCTCAACCAGTCGCCTCCCTTTCCGCTACATTAAGTTGAACTTTCGTTAAACTGGAATAAACATGATTACTCATTTGTTGTTCCAGGTTACAATAATAGGCTTCACTAAAACAAATTAACCAAACCGACACAAAGAAATAATGTAACACGTGTGTTTGTTTTAATGTCTTTTCCACCGAAATAATAAGACAAAACAAATAATTAATGAATTAATGTAAAAATAAAGTAATAAAAATAAAAATTATATATATACACACACATACACACATACAATCGAATGATATTTATTTGATTTATATATAAATAATAAAATAAAATAAATATAAGTTGTTTGTAGATTATAGTCACACGACACTTTCGCATATAGGTGACTACTGGACCGATTTATACTGACACCAGCGGGCCAGTTGTTGGTAAAGGGGAAAATAATATGATCACACGTTGACCAATCCGGTGTAACGTGCCGAAAGCGTCCCTGGCCCAATTTAACTCCCGGGAGTAAAACCAGGCCGTCCCAGATTTACTCCCGGGAGTTATTCTGGTCCTGGACCAGATTGACCTCCAGCCTGTTCCAAAATCACTCTCTGGTGAATGAAGATTACATAGGAACAATTGATGTTATGCACTCTACTGTGTTCCAGATCAGCCTCCCGGGAGTTAGTTTGGCGCACATTTTTCAGTACCAGAATGACTCCCGGGAGTTAAAGTGGGTCTGTCCTAAAACAGCCCCCCATGCAACAGAGAGTAAATCTGGGACTGGCCCAGATACACTCCCGGGAGTCATTCTGGGACAAATTTAGATGTGCCAAAAACGACCCCTGGGGGGCTAATCTAGAACTGATGAGAGTCAGATTGGGTCAGGCCCAGACTGGCCCCCTCTAGCCTATTAAAAGGAGCAATTGAAGACTGCGTCAGTAATCTTATCAGACAAAATCATGGGAGTAAAACGGGAACAAGACCAAAACAGGTCCCCTAAAAAAAGGCATGTAAAATACAATGAAAGGGGAGTCAAATGGGGACGTGACCAAAACCGCCCCCCCCCCTATCCATCAGATGCAAAAAAACACTGCACAGGTGTCACGTGGGGTTTATGGGCTCTGCACAATGGAATTATGGACCCTCACGTTTATTCGGTGGGAACTGCTAGTAAGTCACCCTATGAACTACTTTAATAAATTTATTTGTTTAGCTCGTTCTGTGTTAAGGTTGGGGTACAGAAATAGATAGACAAATGGTAAAAGATTACTGTCACACTAGCTTTCACACGGCTATGAATCATAAGTAGTCCAGCCACTTGATAACAGTTAAAATCACACATTTATTTCTTCTACTCTATACAAGGTTCTCTAAGTACTAATCTAACTTAAGAAGTCTCTTTCAATGCTAATAGTTCGATCGCTGATAGTCTAGGCAGCTGTTTTTTCTTCCTCGGGCCCTGGCTATTATATTTGATGTAGATTTGGACTACTGTGGTCCGTTTTACAGTTTCTGAAGAGTTGGACTACTGTGGTCCTGTTCTGATCAGTTTAAGTGCACCTTCGTTTTTGCACTTAACTTTCTGATGGTGCGGTCGAAGTCCTTCTGTGAGGTAGCTTCTGGTCCACCTTTGTCGTTGTGTAGTTGGGTTCCCTTGCCACGCTGTGGGGTCTGACAGGGTGTTTTACAGGGTAGCCCTTTCCGTCTTGTGCGGTAGAGGATCCTCAACCAACTAGTCGTTTCTGTGGAGTGGGGTGCACAGGATAGCTCGGGATAGCTCGCCTGCTCGTCTGTAATATAAGAGACGAAATTCTGCACAACCCTGAATAATCGGTTTGTGCAGAGCGTCTCACTGAAAGCCAAAGTAGCCCTCAGTGATAGCTCCACATCTCTATACATAAGCGACGAACATTCTGCTACTTCCGGGGTCCACTGGAATCTCACTCTAAATTCCTATACATACATAAATATCAATCGTGTCTAACTATACACATACAGAATTAATAATAATATAAACATTCAGTGGTACAGCCACTGGTCTGCAAACATACATATAAGTTAAACAACAGTGGTTCCGTACGGAATACAACATGGCGGCGCAACCGGTCGTGTTTCGCCTCGTGGTAGGCTCTTCCACGTGGTCCCGCAAATTCGGATTAACAATTCACATTTATGCATAGCACATTCCACAAACATAATTTCAACAATAATATAAATATATCACGATGAAACAGAAGGGTGTTCATTTACCTGTTTGACAAGTTCAGGCCCGTTGTGACTTGATAGAATTCGGAGATTCTAAATCCTGCTTCCTGGTCTATGAGTGAAGATAGTTCTCTGCTAGCTAAGTAGATGTTACTTCTTCCTCGTCTCACACACGACTGACCAAAGCTGTGTTAGGCTCTGACACAGTCAAAACTGCTCTACCCACTTAGCCTGCTTCTGATTGGTTAAAACGGTCCGATTCAAAGCTCTCATTGGGTAAAATGTTTACGACTCTCGCACACAGTGCTGAGTCACTAAGCTGTGTGGGGGTCTGGCTCGCTGTGTGTACTTTTATTGCTACTGTGTAATTTACTGACTCTCTACTGTTACAAAGACTACACAAGGCTAAATAGTCAACAAACAGAGTTAAAACTAGTCCTAACGCGACAACAGGAGAGTCAAACGGGGACAGGACCAATACCCCCGCCCCCCCCCCACCCTACCAATCAGATGCAGAAAACACTGCACAATGGAGTCAAACGGGGACAGGGCTAAAACCGCCCCCCTATCTATTAGATGCAAAAAACACTGCACAGGAGAGTCAAACGGGGACAGGATCAAAACTGCCCCCCCCCCTACCCATCACATGCAGCAAACACTTAACTGGGGAGTCAAACGGGGACGGGATCAAAACCGACCCCCCCCCCCAACCCATCAGATGCAGCAAATACTGCAGAGGGGAGTCAAACGGGGACGGGATCAAACCCCCCCCCCCCCTTACCCATCAGATGCAGCAAATACTGCATAGGGGAGTTAAACGGGGACAGGACCAAAACCGCCCCCCTATCCATCAGATGCAAAAAACACTGCACAGGAGAGTCAAACGGGGACAGGACCAAAACCGCCCCCCTACCCATCACATGCGGCAAACACTGAACCGGGGAGTCAAACGGGGACGGGATCAAAACCGCCCCCCCCCCCAACCCATCAGATGCAGCAAATACTGCATAGGGGAGTCAAACGGGGACGGGACCAAAACCGCCCCCCCCCTTCCTCCTACCCATCAGATGCAGAAAACACTGCACAGGGGAGTTAAACGGGGACAGTACTAAAACCGCCCCCTACCCATCACATGCGGCAAACACTGAACCTGGGAGTCAAACGGGGACGGGATAAAAAAAAAACGCCCCCCCCCCCCCCAACCCATCAGATGCAGCAAATACTGCAGAGGGGAGTCAAACGGGGACGGGATCAAACCCCCCCCCCCCTTACCCATCAGATGCAGCAAACACTGCACAGGGGAGTAAAACGGGGACAGGACCAAAACCGCCCCCCTATCTATCAGATGCAAAAAACACTGCACAGGAGAGTTAAACGGGGACAGGACCAAAACCGCACCCTCCCCTACCCATCAGATCCAGAAAACACTGCACAGGGGAGTTAAACGGGGACAGGACCAAAACCGCCCCCCTATCCATCAGATGCAAAAAACACTGCACAGGAGAGTCAAACGGGGACAGGCCCAAAACCGCCCCACTACCCATCACATGCAGCAAACACACTGAACGGGGAGTCAAACGGGCACGGAATCAAACCCGCCCCCCCCCCCAACCCATCAGATTCAGCAAATACTGCATAGGGGAGTCAAACAGGGACAGGACCAAAACCGCCCCCCCCCCTACCCATCAGATGCAGAAAACACTGCACAGGGGAGTTAAACGGGGACAGGCCCAAAAGCGCCCCCCTATCCATCAGATGCAAAAAACACTGCACAGGAGAGTTAAACGGGGACAGGACCAAAACCGCACCCTCCCCTACCCATCAGATCCAGAAAACACTGCACAGGGGAGTTAAACGGGGACAGGACCAAAACCGCCCCCCTATCCATCAGATGCAAAAAATACTGCACAGGAGGATCAAACGGGGACAGGACCAAAACCGCCCCACCCCCACCCCCAACCCATCAGATGCAGCAAATACTGCATAGGGGAGACAAACGGGGACAGGACCAAAACCGCCCCCCCCCCTTACCCATCACATGCAGCAACACACATACGCACGTACACACACTCGTACGCATACACCTACCCACACGCACCCTCTTTCCACCTACCCACCGACACACACTATAGCATAGAGAGACTCAATATGCCTACAGTTTAAATAGTCATGCATACAGAATATCAACATGACAATCTCAACTTTGATATGATGATGATGATCATTGTTGTCAGGGTGGCGACGTGGTGATCGTCCTTAACGCTGATGCAATAGGACGTTAAGCTTCGTTATTCCTCCTATCAACATGACCTTGCGTACAACAGGGTACCCGTACAACAGCATCAGTAATATTCAAAGTGGACTTACAAATGTAGTGCAAAGCTAATACAAATATTTCCATTACATCCTGTGTGCAAGGGTCGATTTACTCTCACGTGAAGTGTGTTACATTACATGATTATTGCTTTAGGTCCAGCGGACTCTTCCGAGCCAAATCAGGACCGGACAACCCCTGATCCGCATAAAAGATCTGCTGAAACAACCCTAGTGGTAAAACTGAAAGCTCTCCACCAGCCAGTCACTTTACAATAAAGACGTGTATGTGTGTTAGGTGAGGGGGGACGATTTCAGCCTTGTGCCAATTTAAACTCTCCTGTTCAGTCATTGTTCCATCTGAAGAAGTAGGAGGACGTTTTTTTTCCTGTCCCCGTTTAACTCCAGGGCCGAGACTTTGTATTCATTTTGTTACGGAAGCGGTTTTTGTCCTGTCCCTGTTTGACTCCCCTGTGCACTGTTTTATGCATCGGATGGGTAGGGGGAGGGCGGGGGGCGGCGGTTTATGTTTTGTCCTCGTTTGACTCCTTTGTGGAATGTTTTCTGCATCTGATGGGTAGGGGTCGGTTTTGGTCCTGTCCCCGTTTGACTATGCGGTGTTTTCTGCATCTGATGTGTGAGGGGGGGGGGGTTTGGTCCTGTCCCCGTTTGACTCCCCTATGCAGTGTATTCTGCATCTAATGTGTAAGGGGGGGGGGGCGGTTTTGGTCCTGTCCCCGTTTGACTCCCCTATGCAGTGTTTTGTAGTTACAACTAATTGTGTAGGAGGGGCGGTTTTGGTCCTGTCCCCGTTTGACTCCTCTGTGAAGTGTCTGCTTCTTCGGATGAATACCGGGGAAGGGGGGGGGGGAAGGGGGGGACGGTTTTGGTCCTGTCCACGTTTGACTCCCCTGTGCAGTGTTTGCTTCTTCAGATAAATAGTGGGCGGGGGGGTATAGTCCTGTCCCCGTTTGACTCCCCTATTCAGTGTTTTCTGCATCTGATGTGTAAGGGGGGCGGTTTTGGTCCTGTCCCGGTATGACTCCCATATGCAGTGTTTTCTGCATCTGATGTGTAAGGGGAAGCGGTTTTGGTCCTGTCCCCGTTTGACTCCCCTATACAGTGTTTTCTGCATCTGATGTGTAAGAGGGTGGGGGGGGGGCGTTTTTGGTCCTGTCCCCGTTTGACTCCCCTATACAGTGTTTTCTGCATCTGATGTGTAAGAGGGGAGTGGGGCGGTTTTGGTCCAGTCCCCGTTTGACTCCCCTATGCAATGAGTTCTGCATCTGTTGTGTAAGGGGGGCGGTTTTGGTCCGGTCCCCATTTGACTACCCTATGCAGTGTTTTATGCATCTGATGTGTAAGGGAGTGAGGGGGGCGGTTTTGGTCCTGTCCCCGTTTGACTCCCCTATGCAGTGTTTTCTGCATCTGATGTGTAAGGGGGGCGGTTTTGGTCCTGTCCCCATTTAACTCCCCTATGCAGTGTTTACTGCATCTGATGTGTAAGGGAGTGAGGGGGGCGGTTTTGGTCCTGTCCCCGTTTGACTCCCCTATGCAGTGTTTTCTGCATCTGATGTGTAAGGAGGGCGGTTTTGGTCCTGTCCCCATTTAACTCCCCTATGCAGTGTTTTCTGCATCTGATGTGTAAGGGGGGCGGTTTTGGTCCGGTCCCCGTTTGACTCCCCTATGCAGTGTTTTCTGCATCTGATGTGTAAGGGGGGCGGTTTCGATCCTGTCCCCGTTTGACTTCCCTATGCAGTGTTTTCTGTATCTGACGTGTAAGGTAGGCGGTTTTGGTCCTGTCCCCGTTTGACTCTCCTGTGCAGTGTTTTGTAGTTACAAGTAATTGTGTAGGAGGGGCGTTTTTGGTTCTGTCCCCGTTTGACTCCCCTGTGCAGTGTTTGCTTCTTCAGATAAATAGGGGGCGGGTGGGGGAGGGTATGGTCCTGTCCCCGTTTGACTCCCCTATTCAATGTTTTCTGCATCTGATGTGTAAGGGGGGGGGCGGTTTTGGTCCTGTCCCCGTATGACTCCCATATGCAGTGTTTTCTGCATCTGATGTGTAGGGGGGGCGGTTTTGGTCCTGTCCCCGTTTGACTCCCCTATACAGTGTTTGCTGCATCTGATGTGTAAGAGGGTGGGGGGGCGTTTTTGGTCCTGTCCCCGTTTGACTCCCCTATGCAGTGTTTTCTGCATCTGATGTGTAAGAGTGGGGTGGGGCGGTTTTGGTCCAGTCCCCGTTTGACTCCCCTATGCAATGAGTTCTGCATCTGATGTGTAACGGGGGCGGTTTTGGTCCGGTCCCCATTTGACTCCCCTATGCAGTGTTTTCTGCATCTGATGTGTAAGGGGGGCGGTTTTGGTCCTGTCCCCGTTTGACTCCCCTATGTAGTTTTTTATGCATCTGATGTGTAAGGGGGGCTTTTTTGGTCCTGTCCATGTTTAACTCCCTTGTGCAGTGTTTTATGCAACTGATCGGTAGGGGTCGGTTTTGGTCCTGTCCCCGTTTGACTCCCCTATGCAGTGTTTTCTGCATCTGATGTGTAAAGGGGGCGGTTTTGGTCCTGTCCCCATTTAACTTCCCTATGCAGTGTTTTCTGTATCTGATGTGTAAGGGGGGCGGTTTTGGTCCGGTCCCCGTTTGACTCCCCTATGCAGTGTTTTCTACATCTGATGTGTAAGGGGGGCGGTTTTGATCCTGTCCCCATTTTACTTCCCTATGCAGTGTTTTCTGCATCTGATGTGTAAGGTAGGCGGTTTTGGTCCTGTCCCCGTTTGACTCTCCTGTGCAGTGTTTTGTAGTTACAAGTAATTGTGTAGGAGGGGCGTTTCTGGTTCTGTCCCCGTTTGACTCCCCTGTGCAGTGTTTGCTTATTCAGATAAATATGGGGCGGGGGGGTTTAGTCCTGTCCCCGTTTGACTGCCCTATTCAGTGTTTTCTGCATCTGATGTGTAAGGGGGGCGGTTTTGGTCCTGTCCCCATATGACTCCCATATGCAATGTTTTCTGCATCTGATGTGTAAGGGGGGGGGGGCGGTTTTGGTCCTGTCCCCGTTTGACTCCCCTATACAGTGTTTTCTGCATCTGATGTGTAAGAGGGTGGGGGGGGGGGGGCGTTTTTAGTCCTGTCCCCGTTTGACTCCCCTATGCAGTGTTTTCTGCATCTGATGTGTAAGAGGGGGGTGGGGTGGGGCGGTTTTGGTCCTGTCCCCGTTTGACTCCCCTATGCAATGAATTCTGCATCTCATGTTTAAGGGGGGCGGTTTTGGTCCGGTCCCCATTTGACTCCCCTATGTAGTGTTTTATGCATCTGATGTGTATGGGGGGCGTTTTTGGTCCTGTCCATGTTTAACTCCCTTGTGCAGTGTTTTATGCACCTGATCGGTAGGGGTCGGTTTTGGTCCTGTCCCCTTTTGACTCCCCTATGCAGTGTTTTCTGCATCTGATGTGTAAGGGAGTGCGGGGGGGCGGTTTTGGTCCTGTCCCCGTTTGACTCCCCTATGCAGTGTTTTCTGCATCTGATGTGTAAGGGGGGGGGGGGCGGTTTTGGTCCTGTCCCCATTTAACTCCCCTATGCAGTGTTTTCTGTATCTGATGTGTAAGGGGGGCGGTTTTCGTCCGGTCCCCGTTTGACTCCCCTATGCAGTGTTTTCTACATCTGATGTGTAAGGTAGGCGGTTTTGGTCCTGTCCCCGTTTGACTCTCCTGTGCAGTGTTTTGTAGTTACAAGTAATTGTGTAGGAGGGGCGTTTTTGGTTCTGTAACCGTTTGACTTCCCTGTGCAGTGTTTGCTTCTTCAGATAAATAGAGGTGGGGGGGTGGTTTTAGTCCTGTCCCCATTTCACTCCCCTATGCAGTGTTTTCTGCATCTGATGTGTAAGGGGGGCGGTTTTTGTCCTGTCCCCGTTTGACTCCCCTATGCAGTGTTTTATGCATCTGATGTGTAAGGGGGGCGTTTTTGGTCCTGTCCATGTTTAAATCCCTTGTGCAGTGTTTTATGCACCTGATCGGTAGGGGTCGGTTTTGGTCCTGTCCCCGTTTGACTCCCTTGTTCAGCGTTTTGTAGTTACAACTAATTGTGTAGTAGGGGCGGTTTTGGTCCTGTCCCTGTTTGACTCTCTGTGCAGTGTTTGCTTCTTCTGATGAATAAGGGGGTGGGGGGGGCGGTTTTGGTCCTGTCCCCGTTTGACTCCCCTATGCAGTGTTTTCTGCATCTGATGTGTAAGGGAGGCGGTTTTGGTCTTGTCCCCGTTTGACTCCCCTATGCAGTGTTTTCTGCATCTGATGTGTAAGGGGGGCGTTTTTGGTCCTGTCCCCGTTTAACCCCCTTGTGCAGTGTTTGATGCACCTGATCGGTAGGGGTCGGTTTTGGTCCTGTCCCCGTTTGACTCCCCTACTTACGTTGATTAGCTGAGGGGGCGATGTTGGGCCTGTCCGTTTTTAACTCCCATATTAAAAACTAAAAATACATTGAAAAGACAAGAGAAGTTGGGGGGCTGTTTTGGTCCTGTGATCAAGTTTTACTCCCGGGAGTCATTTCGGAACAGGCTGGAGGTCAATCTGGTCCAGGACCAGAATAACTCCCGGGAGTAAATCTGGGACGGCCTGGTTTTACTCCCGGGAGTTAAACTAGGCCAGGGACGCTTTCAGCACGTTACACCGGGATTCGAACCAGCGACCTTTCGGTTACTAGCAAGACGCTCTTACCAACTGAGCTACCCGGCCCCTCAAATAAATATAACAACTCTGGAAAGAACAGTAAGCTTATGTCCGAGTTCAGTATCAAGTCAAAAACTATGACGGCCTACTAGCGCCAAAACCGAGAGTTACCATTATCACGAGATAATTGAAATTAGCACGTGTTCTGTGTAATTTACAGAGATACCGGTAATCTGCAGTGTTAAATAGTAATTATCAGTATTTGCCACGCCTTCCTACCGCCAAAACCTGATAATTACAACAATCATGAGATAATTACAAATATCATAGGAAAATTATAATTATCAAGGGATAATTACAATTATTATTGAAAAATTACAAATATCTTCGCGGGATCTTGTTTAATTTTCAGTTTTGGTTCTAGCAATCCGTCGGGAATTGGGCCAGAACCGAAAATTGTAATTTTCCTTTGATAATTACAATATTTACGTGTTAATTGTAAATATGTCATTGATATTTGTAATGATCACGTGATATTTGTAATAATCAGGTTTTGGCGCTTGTAGGCCGTCATAATGTAAATTACACAGAACACGTGTTAATTACTATTATCACCGGTACCTGTAAATGCAAGTTTTAACGCTAGTAAGCCGCCTTCGTCAGAATTAAGCATGATCAGGTAAAAATTGTAATTATGAAGTGAAGATTGTAATTATTATGTGATAATTAAAATTTTCGTTTTGACGCTTTTCCAGGCGGACTGCTGGAGCCAAAATTGAAAATCACACATGATCACGCGAAGATATTTATAATTGTCAATGACTATAATTGCAATCATTCCTTGATAATTGTAATTATTCCATGATGTTTGTAAGTATCTCATGATAGTTGTATTTATCAGGTTTTGGTGCTAGTAGTCTGTCATACCAAACTACAAAAGCCAGGTAGCTTTATTTGAATAATGGAAATGGGAGTGATGCGGGCCTCACACGCTGTACCTTGCCCTATGGACAGGCTGCCAATTAGCATTGCCTCCCGTCACTTTTCATTTCTCCCAATGTGTCAGCAGGCCTCATACCTGTACAGCAACTTTAACAATAAAATGGGATACTGATTTTTATTGTTCGTCTTTCTTTACTTTACCGTATTTGTTGCTTTATGTCTTTACTGTTTGGTTAATTGAGTTACTTACATTTGGTGACCTTTATCGCGCTTTATTTATTTACTGTTAGTTTGGCTGATTGAGTTAGTTATAGGTAAGCTTAGTGACCTCTATCGCGCTTAATTTATTTACTGTTAGCTTGGCTGATTGAGTTACTTATATGTAAGCTTAGTGACCTTTATCGCGCTTTTTTTCTATTTACTCATTTATAGTGGCCATACAACATTAAGTGTAGCTGGGATTATTGAAGAGCTTGTTTAAGTATAGATAGATAGTCATTGTTTATAGGATCAGCGGACTGCTAAGAGACGAATCAGGGCCACTTATTTAAGTGTGACGTCGATGGAAAGATAAAAGAACGCCGGTGATGCGACATTTAACTACATGAACAAAAGAGAGGGGAGGGAGAGAGAGACAGAGAGAGGGAGAGACAGAGAGAGAGAGAGACAGAGAGAGAGACAGACAGAGAGAGAGAGAGAGTAGTAGTAGTAGTAGTTGTAGTTGTTGTGGAATGGCGGCAGCATCAAAAAATGGCGTAATTTGACCAAAATCGATAAGTTCCCATTGCGTTTTGTCCTCTTCTGTTTAGTACCGTGAGTGACGAAGTCCCAAAGCTGAAACAATTACCTCCCATTTTTTCCAGGAATCGACACAAATTATGCCACCGCGAAAATGATGTGAGGGTTTGTCTTAGAAACACACATTCTCTCTCTCTCTCTCCCTCTCTCTCTCCCTCTCTCTCTCACTCTTTAGTTTTACATAGCCGATGCCAGAAACACACACACATTCATTCTCTCTCTCTCTCTCTCTCTCTCTCTCTCTCTCTCTCTCTCTCTCTCTCTCTCTCTCTCTCTCTCTCTCTCTCTCTCTTTCTCTCTCTCTCTCTCTCTCTCTCTCTCTCTCTCTCTCTCTCTCTCTCTCTCTCTCACCTGTTTTACATAGCCGATGCCAGAAACACACACACATTCTCTCTCTCTCCCTCTCTCTCCCTCTCTCTCTCTCTCTCTCTCTCTCTCTCTCTCTCTGTAGTATGAAAATTAAGATGTGATGCTGCTAAGCTTAAATTAGATTGAAATAATTCCCAATTTGCCTTTTTAATATTATAGAAAAGGCTTTGATCTCGCTCAGTAACTTCTGGTTCAACGAAACAATCAATTAAAATAGGTAAATGATCACTGCTCATGGGATTATCATGTACTGCCCAAATACACGACAAAAGTATGTTAAAAGACACGAGTGATAGATCTATCGCAGACCACTTATGATTTTCTCGATCGGGAATTCTTGTAAAAGAGCCACCATTTAATAAAGAAAGATCAGAATTTGTTATAATATCTGCTAGATAGGCCTACTCATTATTTCTAGAATTAGCGCAACCGTTCACCCAAAGGTTATGTTGCGCATTAAAATCTCCTAGCACAGTCCAATTATTACTAGAATTTAAAAGTAAGAATCCAGTCAGCATCCCCTTTAGAAACACCGTCATGATAATAACAGTTTATAACATTAACATAACTATTTTTAACATTAATTTCAACGCAACATGTAAATATCCTATTATTAAGATTGGGTCCTGGTGATTGTTTTGTTTTGTAAGAAATTGACGTAGAAATATATAAAGCAACTTTAATTTTATTTTCAGTATGAGGATAACTTAATATGGGTGGATAATTATAACCATAAATGATCAGATTTCTTGCAGTTTAAAGATTGTAAAGCCAAAACAGAAAATGAACGTGAACAAATAAAATCTTGTAACAAATCAATATGTATTTTACTCCTGCAATTCCATAGCAGAATTTTCAAATTGTTATCCTGACTATCCTTAGACTGCATTGCAAAATTGCAGAAAAGAAGTTGTATTAATATTATATACAAGGAAGTTGTCTTTAACCTTTTCCCAGTAATCATTAGCATGATGAAATTATTTAAAGCCCAGAAGGGTAAATGGAATAGACCAGTTTTTATCACAATGTTTACTTGGTTCAACATTTGTAAAGAACATCAAATTAAACCATCTTGTAATTTCATCAATCAATAAATCAGGTTTATTGAGCTGCAGGGAGAAAGCTATAAGACGTAGAAACCTGGTGACAAAGGCAGAATAGACAAGATTATCACTCCCTTCAAGTTTCTCATGTTGATTGTATCTTATTTCTGAGTCAATTTCTTGTTGCATTTGTTGAAAGAGCTGACTATTTTGTTGTGTCTTTTCCTGGCGGGGGCTTTCCATGCCTTGCGATGTAATTTTTTTAGGTAGATTTTGTTCCAGGTGATTGATTTGTTATTGCGTTCTCTGAATTTGGTAATGTTGTCGACTTACTTATTTGCGACAAATTTTGTGGAGAAACGTGAGCTTCTGATTTACCATTCGATTTTGTTTCCAAAGACAAAACGGTATTTGATATATCATCTCTTTGGACATCTTGAGATGCATTTTGCTTTGTTTCATTCGGAGTGTTTTTCATTTGATTTGATTTCAGAGCTTGCCTGTACGTTTTTGGAAAAGATGGCTCTGAAGGAATGATAAGGTCTTTAACCCAAACATTTTCAGGGAATCTCTTGTTATCCTGAGCTAATGGTTTCTCTAAAATCGTTTGTCTTGTTTCTGTTAAAATTTGTGTATATGATGCTGAAGATTTTGATGCTTTTATTTTATTGACCTCAATTCTAAGGAGCATTTCGGGGCATTTTTACCATGCCGCACTGTGAGCGCCCCCACAGTTGATGCAAGCAAGGGGTTTGTTACACTCCGCTCGTGAGTGATGATCACCACATCTCGAGCAAACAACAAATCTTGATCTGCAGTGTTTCATGGTATGACCAAAGCGTTGACATTTGGTGCATCTCAGACTTTAAATTCATGATTTCCCGACTGTGCTAATCGGAACAGAAAAAGTAGAAATGGTTTCAACCAATAGAGTGAATGAGAGTATTCCACAAAGACATTTCACCTTGCCTTCAAGGTACAAGGCGCTGGTTAAACGATCATCTGTGGTGTCCCAAACGACCTTGGAGTTACGGGATAGGATAGGATAGGATATAGCAATGTTATACTGCTAACTGTGACCGGAAAGTTTCATTGTAAACACTGTTATGTTCATTTTCCTGCCAAAAGGAAGTATTATTCTTCATTGTCAACTCCTTGGCTGTTCGTTCGCTTTGCCAATTCTCCAGAGAGCTAGATGAGACTTAGTAGGAAAAGACGGATTCCTTTTCTGGAGTGTATCTTAACTCAGAAACAGTAGCTTATATAAAAGAAGGCGATCTTTCTAATGGATCTCCCTGTCTTCATCAATAATAAATAATAAATAATACCGGATGCTAATACGCGCTTTATTTCGAATGATTTCAAACTCAAAGCGCGGCGACCTATACCAACATACACGCTCACGTGCAACAAATATATTACAGACACACAACAAGGACAACAGTATACAAGGTAAACACGTGGTGTAAAGGCAGGGAGATCGCTATTAGGAAACTGAAAGTTAAATAGTTTTGTATTTTTTAAAGATTAATTTGACTGCATCCAATATTATTTTGAAGATGCAAATGAGGGGGGAGAAAAACTAGGAAAGGCCCACTTCTCACTGAAGGTGTTAAGCATTTGATAAAGTTATCGTATATAAATAACCGGCAATATCATACTAATACAGGATGTCACACGCCCTTGTTGTTTTTTTCAATTAACACAAAGAGCGACGATCTAAGGAGAGGTATATTCTCAAAAGCGCAATAAGAACATCAATGTTATTTTTAAAAGTTCGATTGACAGCATCAAATACCATTAATATTAAGGGATGGAGGAAGCCAGATTACAATACAATATTTGCCAGCAAGCACTAGGTCCTACTCCCCCACGTTCACTCAGGTGTCTGTGTGCATCTAGCAGCAATGGCAGGCTTGAGTCAAATCCTGTTATCGACCAGCGCCTTGAGCAGCTCACTGATTTGGTAAAGCGCTATGTAAGGACTACTCAATAACCGTGTTCAGCGACGTCGAGCGCGGGTAGTATTTAGACGGATGGCCGTGCGTAGAAGGCAACCACCAGAACGACATACACAATGAAGCAAGCGCTCGACACACCCCAGTCCATCCAACTACCAGTAATGGTTAAATACCAGCGCGAGAGAGGACTTAGGCACCTCCCTCATTAAGCTGGCCTAGACAAAAGAGGGGTCCCATACGCCTCTCTCCCCATCGCCCGAGAGGTTAATCCTAAACTTAACCAAAACTAGACGTCCACCAGGGAAAGTAGGAACGGAAACCTGTGGACTCTGTGGAGCCAGCTCGATGACCTGGACTTCGCTGACGACCTTGCTCTTCTTTCCCATAGCCAACAGCAGATGCAAGAGAAGACAAATGCAGTGGCGGCCACATCGTCGGAGGTCGGCCTCAACATTCACAAGGACAAGAGCAAGATCCTGAAGATCAACTCCATCAGTACCGAACCAGTCATCTTGAATGGAAGTCCCTTGGAAGAAATGCAGTCCTTCACCTACCTGGGTAGCATCATTGATCAGCAGGGCGGCACAGATGCGGACGTCAAGGCTAGGATCGGCAAAGCAAGAGCTGTCTTCATTCAGCTGAAGAACATCTGGACCTCCAGAGAGCTGTCTTTGGCCACCAAGATACAAGTATTCAACTCCAATGTGAAGTCAGTCTTACTGTATGGAGCAGAGACGTGGAGGACAACCAAGATCACCATCAAAAAGGTCAAGTCCTTCATCAACAGTTGCCTCAGAAGAATTCTCCAGATCAGCTGGCCCGACACCATCACCAACGCCAACCTTTGGGAAAGGACCCGCCAGCTCCCTCTGAAGATAAAATCAGGAAAAGGAGATGGGGCTGGATAGGGCATACCCTACGAAAACCAGCGACGAACGTCACCCGGCAGGCGCTGAAGTGGAACCCCCAGGGGAAGCGAAAGAGAGGCCGTCCAAGGAACACCTGGCGACGCGACCTCGAGGCCGACACCGCCAAGATGGGCTACACCTGGAGTCAGTTAGAAAGAATGGCACAGGACAGAGGACTCTGGAGAGCTGATGTTGGCGGCCCATACCCTGGCAGGGGTGACGGGCATTAAGTAAGTAAGTTAACCAAAACTGTCCCACAAGGTCAACAAACCAAAACGTCCACTGGTCGTTAGTCTTATAATATCTGTAAACTGCTGTCGTCATCTCTGTCTACTGTTAACAAGAAACGCATGTTTGTGACTTCAGTAACCGAAAGGTTTCTTCACTGTACAGGATAACCAAATATTAGTCAGGTGGTCTAGTTTGTGCGAGAAAGAATAAATCATTTAAAGACACAAAACGATTTTTTAAAAATGGGAACGAAATTGAAACAAGAAAAAAATAAGTACAACATGAATTGATTGATATCACATTGTGCTGTAAGCTAGTCGTCAGTTATCAACAATTTGACCTTTGGTCTCTCCCTTCTTCTCGCTCTCTCTTCCCCATCTCCCACCCCTCAACCACACCGCCACTACCCACACTCTCTATGTTGGTGTATTAGGTGCCATACTTGGTCGGATATATTTCTATCATTTGAAACAACTCCGTGTGTTATGGATAATATATATTATATTGTATTGTTTGGTATGGTATGATACTGTATTGTTTTATATGGTACTGTATTCTAGAATATTGTATGTTATTCTGCATATACTATTTCAAACGAGCATGCACATTCCTCAGTCAAGTCTGTGAGACTCGCTGTGCGTACGTCCTGGTCCAATAGTGCGTACTGCGGCAGTAGTTCAGCAGCGGGCATTGGTTTCGCCTCAGTCACCCGTCCGTCCCTGTCCCTTGCGGTATTACTCTTGAAAACTGGCTGAGGACGGACTGGAGACAAGGACTAATCTACAACCAGGATTTCATTACCACGTTTTCCAGAACATAAGCCGCACCAACATTTAAAATATGTCAAAAACAAACAAGCCGCATCCGGACTATAATCGGTACCGCATGTCTTGAGAAACGAAATAGGCAAGAAAGAAGAGGACAATCCAGAAGCATAATATCGCAACAACAGCCCAACTGAATGAACTTCGAATAATATTGAAACATATCACTTGGTTAAAAAAAGAGATTGCTCTTAAATAGCGCACTTACAAGCTCAGAGAGCTTCTCAAAGCACTGGCCACTAATATCAGCAATCGCACAATAGTTTGCTGAAGTCGTACAAAATGAATAACTAACCTATTTATTGTTTGTCGTCGCTGTTGGTCAGTCAATGAAACCACAATGTCCTTACAAGTTATACATTGTCTTGTTAAATATGCAACTTTCACCAACAGTAAACGCCATTGCCATCGTCACTCACAGCATACGCAGACGAATAAATTGTAAAACTTGGTCACTGTCTCCTGGACATCATAACTCCAACCCGGGTGGCTATCGGTCGCTGAGCGTCGCGGCTGCCCATACAATGCAATCACTGACCACACACTAACCGCTACATGTAACTACCGCTGTTAATGCTGCTGTTGCTGCAGTTGATGATGATGATGATGATGATGATGATGATGATGATGATGATGATGATGATGATGATGATGATGATGATGGTGATGAGAAGGAGGAGGAGAATGAAGACCGTGATGAGGAGGGGTGAAGACAGAAGAAGGTGATGAAAAGGGGAGGAAGGATTATAATTATGATGGTGGGGGAGGAGGCAAACAACTGCTGCCCTGACAAGGTTGAAGCCCATTTGGAAAGACAGGACCATCAGTCGACATTCCAAAGTAAGACTGCTGCACTCTCTTGTCATCTCCATCTTCCTATATGCTTGCCAAGCATGGATCCTCACAGCAGATCTCCAACGAAGAATACAAAGAATGGAGATGAGGTGCTACAGAAGACTTCTGGGCATTTCCTATTCCCAACACATCACAAACGATGAAGTCCGACAGATCATCACACAAGCCATTGGACAACACGATGACCTGCTCACAGTGGTGAAGAAACGGAAACTCCGATGGTATGGCCACGTCACTAGATCATCAGCCCTTGCAAAGACTATTTTGCAAGGCACAGTGCAAGGAGGTAGAAGAAGAGGGAGACCGAAAAAGAGGTGGGAGGACAACATTCGAGAATGGACTGGTTTGACACTGAGCGAAGCCATCAGGGCTGCTGAGGGCAGAGAAAGATGGAGTATGCTGGTTAAACGATCATCTGTGGTGCCCCTACGACCTCCGGGTTACGGGACAGGATAGGATAGGATAGGATAGGATAGGATAGGGGAGGAGGCGGTGATGATGATGAAGAAAAAAGGGAAAGAGGATCTGATAATGAGGATGTTAATGAAGAGGAAAAAGACCATGAGTCTTTTTGGTTGATTCTGCTGCTGAAGGAATGGACGACAATGATGATGATGACGACGACAATGATGATGATGATGATGATGATGATGATGATGATGATGATGATGATGATGATGATGATGATGATGATGATGATGATGATGATGATGACGGCGGCAATGATGATGATGACGTTGATGAAACATATACTATAGAATACGTTTGTCCGGCGCTCCTCTCTCCATCCCACATCCACTCCTCTGCCCTAGCGTGCAACAGGTGACGACACTGACGATGATAAGATACAATGTAAACAATTGTTAAAGATGGTGGACTGGGATAAAGTATTAATGGGGAACTAACAAGACGGGGCAGATTGTGGAAGAGAGAGAGAGAGAGAGAGAGAGAGAGAGAGAGAGAGAGAGAGAGAGAGAGAGAGAGAGAGAGAGAGAGAGAAACAAAGAGAGAGAGACTTTGAAATTATATTTTAATTAGGATTAAGATTTCAGACCAATAAAAAAAGGCTGCTCTTCTAATCCAGAGAGACAGATATACAGACAGAGACAGAGATAGAGAGATAGACAGACAGACAGCAATAGATAGACTGACAGGCAGAAGCACAGAGACAGCCACAGAAAGAAAGAAAGAAAGAAAGAAAGAAAGAAAGAAAGAAAGAAAGAAAGAAAGAAAGAAAGAAAGAAAGAAAGAAAGAAAGAAGGAGAGGGTGATGAAAAGAACAGACAGAAGTGCGGGGGAGTAAGAGAAAGACAAGCAGTTACCAGATTAGTCACTAGTAATTAACATTCCCATAGCAGCGCAAAATGGTCTGTCTCGTCCCATCCCTTCCACATCAATGTGTCATCGATTTTTTTCTTCCTATTCTTCTCGTCTTCTTTGCAATCTCCCTAGTATTATTCAATGTGGTATGCGTGATACTGAAAAGGCCCCAGTTCCAAGGCTTTGTGTACCTTTGTCATAAACGGGTGTACCCTAAACTTCGCATTGTGTTGACATTAAAAGATGATACAGTGGGCTTTCGTTGCTCAAATTAACCGCTACAGTTTGAATGTTAACGTTAGGTTCTGACAGGGAGTTATTTCCCCTGTTCTTAACGGTACCCTCGTGTGCCCTTTGACCCTATTTGTTTTGAATGAACCACTTGAAATGTACGTCGTTGTTGTCTGGGGTAGGGTAGGATCTATTTTATCAACCTCATGCAAATAAGATTAGGAGCAATTTTGTTTTACGGGTTCTCTCTCTTACCGGCTTTGGTAGGTGCTATGTTTAGCTCCAGAATGTTGGCTGGTTAGTGCACGGCTGTGGCTATTAATAGGCACAACTACTACGTCATTTGTTCCTTAAAAAACAACAACAACAACGGTTCTTTAAGGCCTTAAGGTATGGGTCAGATACATTTGTTTACAACTCATGGGGTCCAGAAAAACGTAATTAACTATTTGTAGCAGTCTGAAAATTCTTAATGGTTTAAAGCATGCTAATATGGGTTAAATTCGCAGTTTAGACATATATGAGATATTTTCTGTGCGATCACCGAACGAGAACCGCCTACTTCTGAACCTACCCATAGACTTAAGAAATGCACACAACAGAATGAAAGTTGCCCAAAAATTATGCTTTTTTCTGGAGGTGTAGACATCATCGGTTTCAATTAGGCGCATGCAATTTTAACTGTCCTTAAAATCAACCTCTTTATTTTAAAACACAATAATTTGGTGGAAATATTGTAATCTTTCAGGTCCCTAGTATGGAGACAATAGGATGAGGATGGGGAAAAGCGTTAACATGTGATTTTGTGTACAGCGGACAATAACTCGAAAATTGGATAAGGGCACTATAACAAAACTCAGCAGCTAGACTAGTATTCCGAGCTAAGAAACGCGATCACATCACACCTCTACTACATTCCCTTCACTGGCTTCCTGTGCAAGCACGCATAGAGTACAAACTCTCTGTTCTCTGTCACAACTTCTTCACAGATTCTTGTCCCTCCTACCTTGCTGATCTACTGTCTGTCTACTCCCCTTCACGCACTTTAAGATCTTCTGCTGACACTCGCACACTCAAGGTTCCCGTCACCCGCACTAAGACATACGGCCAACGTGCATTCGCTTACTCCGCACCTAAGCAGTGGAACTCCCTTCCCTCCCATATTCGCAACATACAATCAACACAAGCATTCAAAAAGGCCCTCAAAACCCACCTCTTCAAACTTCACTATTCAGAATGATCTGTATTCCGTTGCCATTCTCTCCTCTTTGTCTCTGTCTGATCCGTAAGTGTATACACGGCTGTACATATTTATACTGTTTTTCCTCCTGGGCCTAACCGGCCTTATAAATAGCTGTGAATATGTCTTTGCTACTCTATTTGTCTTTTCTGTCATGTGTACATAGTTGTAAATAGCTGTGAATATGTTTTGCTATTCTATTTGTCTTTTCTGTCATTTGTGTACATAGTTGTAAATTGTAATTTGTGTACATAAGTGTAAATAATTTGTACCCTTACTGTTCTGTGTTTTGGTGTATTGTAGCTAAAGCGATGTTTTTATCGAGTGCATGTACTTATATGTAATGACTATGTAAAGCGTGGTGAGTCTGGTCATAGGCTGGAGTATCCGTTATATAAAAATCCGTTATTATTATTATTATTATTATTATTATTATTATTATTATTATTATTATTATTATTATTATTAGTAGTAGTATTATTATTATTATTTAAAAGTCCGTAACAGCCCTCCAACGATAGCCAGCAGTCGTTCTGTTGTGTACATTTCTTAAGTTTGGTTAGGTTTAGAAGTAGACGGTCCTCCTCCAGTGATCGCACAGAAAACCTATCATACACACAGAGAATTGAACCCACATTAAAATGTTTTAAAGCATTTTGAGTCCGGAGCGGCTATTTATGGAGTGTTTTAACCTATCTCTACATATAATTATCATCGAAAGTATTGTATTTTCATCCTTTCATTCATGCACTCCCTCATTTAACTATGGTAAAACGAAATGTATTATATCGGATACATTGAGAGAACTCTTTAAGTGTGCCAATTCCATCTCTGCGATACAGTGACTATCTCTTATAGAGAACGATTCGTATACTATTCAGAGAATGTAGTTTGCTGCGCGCATTCATTAATTTAAGAACAGTTGGAGAGATCTTAAAACGTGTGTTTACCATATGATAGCAATGCCTTCGCGCATTATGAATCTCTTTACGGCACATGTCAACAATGCGTAACGCATCTGTCATCAACGTGTGCGTGCACGCGTGCGTGTGTGTGTCGGGTAGGGGGCGTGTTCGTGTGCATGGCGTTTGCATTTGTGTGTGTGGGCGTGTGTGTGAGGGCCATGTATTGTGTGTGTACCTGTGCGTGTGTGAGTGTGCGTGTAGACAATCAATGGGTATGAAAAGGAATGATCAACAGTCAAAAACGTTCGATTAGGCCTTAATATGGAAGTTGAAGGAAAATAGAGCGCTCATCTGTTATACGGTTATTTATTAATGATTGTTTCAACCCAGATGCTTGAATCTTGATAAGTGTAACTCGAATTCGTTTATCCACGCAGCCTGTTCACTCAGCAACAAGGCAGGAATCGTCGTATAAAGTTTTCCAACTGTATTCAGCAACCATCAACAACTGCATACAAAAATCGCTTTCCGAAAATCACTACAACAATCATCATCAAAAATCATCACAAATCACTCCTACAAGCAAACAGTGCCTTACTTATATAGCCTCTCTGCAATCGAGAAAACGTTCGAACTTTGCAGCATGACGCAATAATACCCAATCAAAATAAAACTCGTCACCGGAACTATGCACTGTCTTATGTCATAGAACATACTTTTTAGATTAGAAGAAACGCTTAGCTATTACCAGACCTTTCCGGAAGCTTCGGTCAATAATAAACAAGTAATTCCAAAAAATTCTCAACAACATCGACCGACGAAAACCATTAACACTATACAAAGCTTCTTCTAGCAGCAAGGCGAAATCAAATCAAAAGTAAATAATACCCACTATTTGTCACGTGGGGTTTATGGGTTTACTGGGCTCTGCACAATGGATGCTGTAACCCTCACGCTTTATTCTATGGGAACTGCTAGTTAGTCACCCGCTGAATTACTTTAATAAATTTATTTGTTTAGCTCGGTCTGTGTTAAGGCTGGGATACAGAGATAGATAGAAAAATGGTGAAAGATCACTGTCACACTAGCTTTCACACGGCTATGAATCATATGTAGTCCAGGTACTTGATAACAGTTAAAATCACACATTTATTTCTTCTACTCTATACAAGATCTTCGATGTACTAATCTACCTTAAAATGTCATAAGTCAATGCAACTAATTCGATCGCTGATAGTCTATGCAGCTGTTATTTCTTCATAGGGCAATGGCTACTAAAGTTCATGAAGATTGGACTACTGTGGTCCGTTTTACTATAGTTCTGAAGAGTGGACTACTGTGGTCCTTTTGCTATCAGTTTGGGTGCACTTTTGCTCATGCACTTAACTGTCACGTAGTGGGTTTGAAGTCCTTCGTTGAGGTAGCTTCTGGTACACGATGGGTCGTCGTGTAGTTTGGTCCCTTGCCACGCTGTGGGGTCTTGCAGGGTGTTTTCCAGGGTTGCTCTCTCAGGCTTGTGCTGTAGAGGCTAAACAGCCAACTCGTGTTTCCTGTTGAGTTGGGCGCACGTTATAGCTCGCCTGTTCGTCTGTAACACAAGAGACGAAATTCTGCACAACCCTGAATACTCGGTTTGTGCAGAGCGTCTCACTGAAAGCCAAAGTAGCCCTCAGTGATAGCTCCACATCTCTATACATAAGCGACGAACATTCTGCTACGTCCGTGGTCCACTGGAATCTCAACTCTACTTTCCTATACATACATAAATATAAAACATGGCTACTTATACACATCAAGAATTAATAATATTATACACATTCATTTGTACAGCCACTGGTCTGCAAGCACACATATAAGTTAAACAACAGTGGTTCCGTACAAAATTCAAGATGGCGTCGGCCGGTCGTCTTTTTGCCTCGTGGTCAGCTTCTCCACATGTTCAGGCAAAGTTGGCCTAACAATTCAATTCTATGCATAGCAAATTCTACAAACATAATTTCAACAATAATATAAATATATCACGATGAAACAGAAGTAGGTTCATTTACCTGTTTGACAAAGTCAGGCCCCGTGGCTACTTGAGTGAATTCTAAGATTCTCAAGTCCTGCTTCCTGGTCTATTCAGTGGAGGTATTGCTCTACTCAGATGTAGCTGTGTACCCTGTGGCGTCTTACTCTCAACTGCCTTAATACCTGGTTTGGACTGAATCAGCCAGAACTGGATCTAGCCGCTCAGCCTGAGTCCTGATTGGATCAAACTTTACGATTCACGCACACAGTGCTGACGTCACTACACTGTTTGCGTCAAGCTCGCGGTGTGTGTACCTCCGTATATTGTAATCGTCTGCTGTGTAATAACTAACTTTCTAAGGTTACAATGACTAAACAAGGCTAAATAGTAAATAGGCAGGGTAAAACTAGTCCTCTCGCGACACTATTATTGCATGCTTTGCAAAACAAAATGATCGGATCTATCGCGTGCAACTCAATCGTAACATCACCTATTGGCGGTATCCAAACAGAGTTGACCATTGCACATGTTAACATTGAAGAATAAGTTCCCAAAGAAAATGGGCGATTTTGTTGCTGTTGTTGTACTTCTTTGTTGTTGTTGTTGTTGCTATTAATGTCTTAGGCATCCTCTTTCTCTTCCGCTCTCTCCCTCCTCCCATCCTCCCTCTTTTTTTCTCCCTCTCTGTCTCTCTCTCCCTCCCTCCCTCTTTCTCTCCATCCATCAACACAAATGTCCTCTACTTTCCCTAATATCGTCTGCTATTCCACCACTGAAAGACACAGTACTGACGCCAGGGCAGAGTTAAGCAAGTAGGCAAAGCGTGCTCGTTGTTGAATGTGTCCACAGCTTTGTCCTTCTCGACCACTGCTCACTTCTTTGCTGACCGCACACACACACACACACACACACACAGACACACCCACACACACACACGAACACACACACACACGCAAACACGTGCGAATTGCGTACTAACAGGTATCCCACAAATAGTCTTCATTATCCTAAATAAAATATTTGAGAAAAAGAAAGAAA
Source organism: Oncomelania hupensis (assembly GCA_036898135.1). Taxonomy (NCBI): domain Eukaryota; kingdom Metazoa; phylum Mollusca; class Gastropoda; order Littorinimorpha; family Pomatiopsidae; genus Oncomelania; species Oncomelania hupensis. Next base: position 6,029,348 of record CM072519.1, on the reverse strand, counting down.
GCGGGAAAAAAAGAGAGAAAGAAAGAAAGCAGCAGCAGAAGAAGGAGGAGGAGAACAACAACAACAACAACAACATTGTGATTTACTAGAAAATTACGGTGATTGTAATGAAAAAAAAAAGATGACAAGGTGGTGGTGATAATGGTGGACGACGCGACGACGACGACGATGGTAATTTAAAAGAAAAAAAAACGCTCGACGGATGTCCGATTCAGTGATTGATTGATTGTTTATCGACTGATTGATTTGATGATTGATTGATATTCTGACCTTATTTTCTTACCTTCATGTTTTTATTTGGTTTAACTGTCGGTGGTGAGTGTTCATGATGTGTGTGTGTGTGTGTGTGTGGGTGTGTGTGTGTGTGTGTGTGTGTGTTGTGTGATTGGTTTATGTTTGTATGGTAGGACATGTGCTTTTGAAATCGTGTGACAATGTTGTAAAACCTTGTTTTACATTTCACTGTTTTTAAACTTCTTTTTTAAATTTTAAAAATATGAGCTGCTTCTAAATCTTGTAATTGCCCTATGTGGATAAATAAAGTTGAATTGAATTGAATTGTAATGCTTATGACGATGATGTTGATGATGATGATATTCACAAATAGTACAGTACTACTGGTACTGCTGTTAATGATGTTTAGTGTTGACAGCTTGTATCAAGATACCTGCGTCACAGGAAAAGTCTCCCTTGCAAACAAAAGTTAACAACATCCCCCTTTCATCCATCCTCTACACACCTCACCCAACCCTTTCGGCACCCCCCCTACCTTCACCCTCAAATCCCTACCATCCCCCAACAGTCACATGGCGCACGTTCCACTATCGCAACTTCTGGCCATTTTGTTACGTTCCTCGGCGCACTTATTTACTTGCGTGTGTTGGTGACCGTCTTGTAAAGTCCTGTACAATTATTTTGTCTCTCTTTTCGTCGCCACCTTCTTCCTCCGTCTGTCTGCCTTCCCTCCGGTCGTTTGGATCTGCGGGGCGAGGAGACGGAGATGGGCAGGGGGTTAAGATGAAGGAGGGAGGGGAGAGGAATTGAGACCTATACTGCCCACTTGACCTTGCAAAACATCACGATAACCACCGTCGGAATCACTTCGTTAAACGACTGTTATCAGTGTATTAATCTATTGTCTTGCTTTCTGCATTTGAGGATTTGAAGTTATCACTGTACATTGTGAACTAAAGAACTGGAATTCCTGTTTTGTGCACACCTCTTCCCTCAATCCGAGTTGTGCGTGGAGGCTAAACAATAGGGCTGAGCCCTAACCTCTAGCTTGTTTAATTGTCGCCAAATCTGTTGTTCCTTCGCTGCTTCCTCGTGTTCGTCCGTTGGCGTACATTTCTAACACGCTCACTTTGTTCAGGAGGGGTTGACCGTTTGCCTTTGGAGGTGTGCTGAGCAGAGGGAATACAGTGACGTGTGGATGGCGTCAGACCGCGGAGGAAATAGGAAAGCCAGTGCGGGCTCGAGATGTTTTCTTCTTCTTCTTCATCATCATCATCATCATCATCATCATCATCATCATCATCATCATCATCATCATCATCATCATCATCATCATCGTCATCATCATCATCATCATCATCATCATCATAATCGTCGTCATCATCATCATCATTGTTGATTGTAATTGTACACCACAATGTAATTTCTTGTAAAAGATAATAAAGTTGTCTTATCTTATCTTATCTTATTTTATCATATCATTATCGTCATCATCGTCATCATCTTCATCGTCGTCGTCATCATCATCATCATCATTTAAACCACCACCACAACAACCACTACTAACAATACAGCTGAACCACATATTCTGTGTTTTGGAAATCTACGTGATGAGAAAGATATAACAAACGTTGGAAGACTAACACTAAAAAGGAAGTTTACAGAAAAGAGACTGACGAACCGAGAAGAAAGGTTTACTGAATAAAGAAGGCGAATGACCGGATATGACGGCGCTGTGGTCAGCCAGTGTCCAGGGAAGAAGTACTGGGCACCAGGGCCACTGGACAAACATAGAGATTAATCTCATCCCAACTGACCGACGCCACGATACATTGTCCACTGTCTTACAGCAACAGAAAAGTTAGGTGCGCGGCAGAAATACAAATATTGAAGTATGGCAGAGGAGGATGAAATTCAAATAGAAAAAACACCGAGTAGAGGGAGCAGATAGCAGATACACGTGATCAATAGGGAAAGAGTTTACTGAATGAAAAGTTGGAGGTTGAACGGTCGGAAAGGCTTCGATATGGACAGTACTACTGTGACTGCAGTAGTGCATTACAATAACCCAGATACTCTGGACCTCAATAGCAACATGTTCTTGAATGAATGGCAGGGAGGATGTAATACAATAACCCAGACACTCTGGACCTCAAGTGCAACATGTTCTTGAATGAATGGCAGGGAGGATGTAATAATGATAACGATGAGGAGAATGAGGACAAGGAGGAGGAGCAGAAGTAGGAAGACCAAGTGGTAATGAGGAGGCGGGTGAGCACGATGAAGATGATGGACGTGGTGGTGGTGGTGGTGTCTGTAGTAATGATTAAGTTGAGGATGGCAGCGATGCTCGTAGTGATAAGTGTTGATTGAGATGGTATTGGTTTATGATGATGATGATGATGATGATGATGATGATGATGATGATGATGATGATGATGATGATGATGATAATGATGATGAGTAGGAGAAGGAAAGGAGTACGAAGGTAATGTGATGATGATGATGACGATGATGATGATGACAATCATGATGATAATGATGATGACAATGATGATGATGATGATGATGATGATGATGATGATGATGATGATGATGATGATGATGATGACAATCATGATGATGATGATGATGACAATCATGATGATGATGATGATGACAATCATCATCATCATCATCATTGGAGAGACTTTTAAAGGTTCGGGGGTGCAGAGAGGGAGTTGGATAATGAAGGGAAAAGGAGCTAAAATAGGCGAAAAGGAAAGTACAGCAACGACTTAAATCTTAAAACCACCCTTAATCCGGCCATCTCCTCCTATGGGATGTAATCCATCTCGCATCTCATTCCAAGGGATATATTCCGGTGCTCTGTCCAGCGGCGGATGTATGCAGTATAATTTTGCCCGCAAAACAAACTGTAGTTGGCATGCGACCTTTGCATGTTGCACTTCCTACCTCCTATATTTCTGGCGTTATACAATTTGAACCGCACGACATCAAAGACAGATGCACGAACTGCATAAATAGACGTAGGATTAATACTTCAAGTTATGATGGAAAGCGGACATCTTGTCATAAGAAGGCCGAGTCAAATTTTTTAGGATTATATCCAAAATGTCAAAAGTGATAGGAGTTTTTTCAAACTCATCGTAAACCTAATGACGTTTAGAATTGCCTGTATTTTTAAGGTATATGTTTGCATTACTGATGAAGTTTAGTGGATAGGAGCACGCAAGTGTTCGTTTAATACCAAAACCTTAGTCAGGCTGATAATGTGTTACAAATTAAAATGAAGGAAAACCCGAACTGAATGAATACACTCGTACACTCCCTCTCTTTTCCTGTGTAGTGGAAGGTTTGGATCAGGGTTTATATTGGTGGGTATATCGAACTGTAAGCTAACTAAAAAACCGGAATACACAGTGATTGCTTTGGAGGTTCGGTGTGTTGATTTAGGCCCATACACCCCTCTTCCTTGGGAAGGTCATCCCCGTCTGTGACATCGTCAAAGGCGGCTGTAGGCGTTAAAGCTCAATGTTCAATCATTCAATCCACTTCCAGTGTTTCAGTCAATCCATTTGTAAGTCCCAACTTTTTCTCCCCATTCTCTCCTCTCTCTGTCTTAACCCCCACCTCAGTACAAAAAGGTGCAAGCCCCTCCCTATTGCTTTCAATCGTGCTCCATCATCTCCTTTCTTCTATGTTGACCAAGAAAACAAGATCAAAGGGCCTGGGCCGGTCCCAGCATGGTAAAGAAGGCCTCCATAGCGTGATGCACATTTCAGCCACAAGGTTGATCCAGGCCAAAAATTAAGACAGGCGATTTCACAGATAGGCCCACGCTCTCAAGAGAGAGAGAGAGAGAGAGAGAGAGAGAGAGAGAGAGAGAGAGAGAGAGAGAGAGAGAGAGAAAGGAAGAGAGAGAAAAAAGGAGAGAGGAGAGAGAGAAAACACACAGAAACAGAGATAGACAAACAGACAGACAGATGATTTAATTATGTCCACATTGGCTATGGTAAGCCTTTTTAACAACAATTATTTAAAAGAATGCTTCTGAAAAGTCACTACAGAAAACCAAGGAGAGAGAGAGAGAGAGAGAGAGAGAGAGAGAGAGAGAGAGAGAGAGAGAGAGAGAGAGAGAGAGAGAGAGAGAGAGAGAGAAACACACACACAGAGACAGAGATAGACAAACAGACAGACAGACGATTTCATTTCATTATGTCCACATTGGCTATGATAAGCCTTTTTTAAACAACAATTATTGAAAAGAATGCTTCTGAAAAATCACTACAGAGAACCAACACAAATGTGATTTTAAATACTAATTTCCTATAAATCCAGATATCGCCACCAATGAACGGCCTGACTCCTTCAGGAACCAACGAAACAGAAACGAAGATTTCCACTGCAAATGAATGCGCTCACCAGTAATTATTTTTCAGCTGAAACAGTATATGCAAATAAACCACATCGTCCTAGAAACCACAGTGCTGTGAAATACACACCTGGAGGAACACCAGTGTGGAGGAATATTCATCCGAGGGAACATAGACTTCCGGAAAGACAGATATGTTCCAGACGCTACGATTTCAAGACTTGCGCCTGGGCACTGATTGAGAGATTGGGCGACTGTGTAAAACGAATTAACATAGAGAACTAAGCCTAATTATCCAAAGTACCACGCCAACATCTACAGGCTGGACGGCCACCTGTATGTGGACAACCAGCTTTTGGCATGACAGTGGATGAGGGATGTAGGGGAGGAGAGTGGGGAGATGTGACACATGGGAGAGAGGGGACAGAGGATGATCTACTAGCATTTTAAACGACCTAAAAAAGAGAAACAAGGACGCAAAAGATTTAGGAAAGACCAGGGCCGGACCTAAGTTTTTCAGGGGTAGGGGCCCAAATTTATTTTAGGGTAGTAGTGAAGGCGCGAAGCGAGAGTTTGCTAGGGGGGGTCCGGGGGCATGCTCCCCCGGAAAACATTTTGAAAAGGGAGAAAAAATGGTGCAATCTGGTGCAATCTGAGCATGTAAATTGCAAAATTTTGGTGCTATAGTTTGCCACTGATTTTGGGGAGAAATTACCTTTAAAAAAGTGTGTGTGTGTTAGGAATAAAGTCATAACAAAAATATGACTTAGGTCTTTGGGGAACAAAATATAGTGATACTCGGGTCCGCGGTAGACTCTTTCTTTCTTTCTTTTTTTTTTTTTTTTTAAAAAAGGGTAGGGGCCCGGGCGCGAACTTGTTTTTTCCAACCTAGTTCCAGTCATTCGCCGAAAAAAGCAATTACCGAAGTCGAACGAAGGCTCTCCGAGTCGAGAGAAGCTATCCGATGTTTTACGAACGAATGCTGGCAGCACTACGTGAAACCACAGGCTGGGAAGTCTCGTCTTTCGTAGGCCTCAATTACATACTATACTACGTACGTATGTAGGAGGCCCACGAGTTTACAAAAGACGAAAGAAAAGACTTCAGAGCCTGTGGTGAAACATCCGTGCATAAAAATAGCCGCTGTTGCTTCTAGATCTAATTCTATTTCGATCTGCACAGCTTCAAGCTCTAAGTCAAGTCGAGATTCGCATTTCGAAGCAGTTAGTATTATTATTATTTTACATGTATGATGATTAATATACTGACACAATTAGTAATAAAGAGAAAAAGTAATACATAACACATAATGCACACATACAACGATTTCACATCTATATCAACAATAAAACCATGACAAAACTTCAAAGCGCTATGGATACGTTGATGTCCCTTCAGCACAAGGCAAAGCAAGTTTATAATGATCTCAAAAAACCCGTCACATTTGTATTGCAAGCACCAAAGCAATTATTTATTTAAATAACATTATTCTTTTTAACTGATACAGTAAATTTGTTATGTGTATTTTCAATGATATGTATTTTAATGAGAAACACTATTAAAAAAATGTTGTGTGGCAGGCGGAAATTTCCATAAATCATCTGAAAACGGTAAATCTGTAAGAAAAAATAACCAGTAACACCATCTGAATATTTCGGGTTACACCCAACTTCAGCAAAAACAAACAAAACGTCACTGACCATATTTACACCATTGAGCACACACAGCAGCACACTATTCCTTTTTTTTAAAAGTAGGAATAATAATAATAATAATAATAATAATAATAATAATAATAATAATAATAATATTACATAAATAAATAAATTATAGACAAACAAAACGTCACTGACCATATTTACACCATTGAGCACACACAGCAGCACACTATTCCTTTTTTTTTTAAAGTAGGAATAATAATAATAATAATAATAATAATAATAATAATAATAATAATAATAATAATAATACATAAATAAATAAATTATAGATTGAACTAAATAACTATACTACTACTACTACTACTACTACTACTACTACTACTACTACTACTACTAGCGAAGTTGTGGTCTTGATTTTGTGGTCCTGATTCGGCTCTTTGCAGTCCGCTGGACCCTGTAAGCAATGAATAACTAATTAGCTATTAATTTAAATCTGATCTCGAGTAGTCTTGATTTTGTGGTCCTGATTCGGCTCTTTGCAGTCCGCTGGACCCTGTAAGCAATGAATAACTAACTAACTATTAATTTAACTCTGATCTCGAGTTATTTTAAAAAAATTCGCTTAGCCTACTCGTTCTTCACCTGAAATTTAAAGATTCAAATATTATAAAGTATAGGCCTAAATATTATTAATTAGAATAGATATAGTTTATACATTTATTTACGTATAAAACAAACAATACAGGTCTAATAATTATATTCAGCTAGGGAGCTTCTTCGCTACGTGAAGATTGACTTATAATAATTCTATAATGTAGATTAAGCCTATGTATACTGTATAACAGTGTCTACTTGGTTCTAGGCAGGAAATGGGGAATATTATTATTAGCCAACTGCTGAGAACTAACAAAATGCAAATCAAGGAACGCAACTATTAAATATGGTCGCAACTATTAAATATGGTCGATAATAACAAAGTATACGTTGCGAAATGCTAATCTGTGTACATCGAACAGAATTAGAAGCAACAGCGATCATTTTTAATGTCAACTAGTCGTAGTCATGCAAGCATCATTTCGTAACACATCGGAGAGCTTCGTTCGACTTCGGTGATTCCCTTTTTGGGCGAATGACTGGAACTAGGTTGGAAAAAACAAGTTTGCGGCCCGGGCCCCTCGGGCCTCTAGGGCAGGTCCGGCCCTGAAAGACGACCCCAACAGCACTTGTAACTATCTCGATGTACTCACTTCTTTTTGAACAATGAATTTCGGGAAAAAGTTGAAGGGAGGATGTACCGCATTGTTAAGGGCCAGTACCAGGAAAAGAAACAAGTGGTTGTTGCAAGACCTATGAAAGTGGACCCAACAGCGCCCATCTGAGTCAAACCGACAAACCTTAGGCTTTAGAAGAACGAGAAAAGAGGACAGGAAGGTCCAGGTTAACATACCAGGTTGTTACGGTCACGATGTGGTCACCTGTGCTTGAACAGCATGCTTCGGACAGGGCGAGGTGTTAATCTGTCCACAACACGTTAATCCTATTGCTTCTGCAAAGCTTTAATCTCTCCTCTAAGACAACATTGAGCTCAAGGCCTGAGGCGAAAACATCTCAACTCCCAATCCGTTGCAAAGGAAACGAGAATCCAGATCATTCTACGAGTGAATACCATCCATTCATTAATGTCTATTAAAGCTAGCTGTAACGCGAGATTGGGCGGTTCTGGACTACCTGGATGTGAAAGTATTTGAGTGAGATTTCGTAAGAGCTCTGAACATTGAAGGGGAGTTCTGTGTTATGTGAATAGGACAGGATTTAAGTTGTTTTTGTTTAGAAGACAAGATCAGTAAAACGAAGCATAGACCAAGACAAAACTAAGTCTGGGACTAAATCTGGGACGCTCCATTGTCTATAACGTGTTTTGGCGTGGGTAAATGTTAATATGTCAGTTTGTTTGAAACCGTTTTCATGCATCGTACCACAGATGCCGAGTTATTTATCTCTTGCCTGGATGTAGAGATGATTGAGTTGGGTTCGTTAAGAGCTTTGAACACGTAAAATCCCGGTATACTCTCTGTCCAAGGAGGGGCAATTAAAACAATGCTGGTCATCTCGGAGAAAGCTTGTGCAGCTATTAAGCGCCCTTCAAATTGTTTTACTTAATATTTAAGTGCGTGATCATTAGCTGTTAGCTAGAGGTGATGAAGTTGGACCCCAATCTACAGATAGGTCATATGTTGTAAAGGTCCAGCCTGTACCACCCTTAATCTCGCCCCACCCCTTCCATTGGACACACAATGATCCTACGCTGACAAGGACACCTGAGATGCCCATGGGAACTGAATTCAACCCAAATAATCTGTCTCCACATATTATTGTCTCTTTTAAAAAAAAACTCATTGAGTTAATTAATACATTAATAAGCACTCCAGTAAAAAAACAAAACACAAAGACCCAGAAGTAAAACAGAAAGTGCTAGAAGAAGGAGACCAAACAGGTGAAGACAAAGTCAAATAATATATCCAAGATGCATTTGTTACTTCCGATTTATTTTCCTTGGACGATACCGCTCGCTCCACATGCTTTTCACATGTTTTGTGTCTCCCTCCAATTATAGACGGCCACAAACTGCACAATGACAAAACCACTTGTAGAAATATCTGGAGAAATGGAGGGAAAACGGAATGTGCAGATTGAGAAGGGGAATAGAAGACGAATGCCTGGAGAAGCTGGTCAGTGTAATTAAAGTGAGGGAAGGGGTCAGCCGCGTCCATTAGTCTTTCCCCCCTCGACCCCTGACCCCTCACTGACCGCCGGCCAACGGCACCAAGACCGCAACGGAGTGATGGTCAACAGTCGAGAAACGGGAACTCTGTTAAACCCTTTAAGAACAAACGCGGCCGGGTTCATTATATAAAATCTTTCTCCCTCTCTCTCTCTCTCTCTCTCTCTCTCTCTCTCTCTCTCTCTCTCTCTCTCTCTCTCTCTCTCTCTCTCTCTCTCTCTCTCTCTCTCTCTCTCTTTCTTTTCTTCCTCCCAAACTCTTAGAAGTGTGAGGCGTCACACAGTATACTGAAGGCAATTGGTCAAAATGAGTGGCCGATGCCCTTAGCCTCGCTTTGTTGTGGTCAGTATGCTTTCTGCAGAAATGCCTCTCTCCGCGATATTACTGCTGATTAGTAAACCACCATTCTTCCTCGGTCCTGGCTCGACCCCCCTGCCTGCCGCCCACGCACTTCCCTCGCCACTCCCTTCACCCCCCCACGCACTGTCTAACACCTCACAACTCCTCCTTTCTCTCTTCCTGCTTTCTTCTTTAACTCTGTCTCCCCTTCTCTCTCTCTCTCTCTCTCTCTCTCTCTCTCTCTCTCTCTCTCTCTCTCTCTCTCTCTCTCTCTCTCTCTCTCAACCTGTACAAAAGCTGCCTATCAGTATAGGAGGAATAACCCACACACACACACACACACACACACACACACACACACAGAGGTACACTAAGTCTTCATTAGGAGAAAGGCAATATCTAGTCTATGTATCTTAGAAAAATGACATGTTTAATGTTGGAATAAATGTGATAGTAAGTGTGCTGTGCGAAAGGCAATATTTAGTCTATGTATCTTAAAGAAATGACATGTTCAATGTTGGAATAAATGTGATAGTAAGTGTATGCTGTGCAATAACTTGAAAGTAATGTCCAGTCTATGTGCCGTATAAGGAGTAAGGAAATGAATATGATGTGTTATATAATTATGTATGCATAATGTGCTAAAACGTTTCTTAGTTCTTTCCCATGTACTCTAAAATTTTTTATGTCGGATTGTATTGTAGACCATGTATTGAATTTCTCAGTTTGAGATCAATAAAGTTATATTGTATTGTATTGTATTGTATTAAAACAGTCTTCAGCTGGTATTTCAAAGCTGAGACGGACGCAACAATTGTGGGGTCAGAAAAACTAAAAACTAGCACCTCCCTCCCTCTCCTACCTATTTATACTGATGCTGCTGCTGCTGATGATGATGAGGCCGTCGACGACAGCAACGGTGGTATTGCTGTTGTTTCTGTTGAAGGCGGTGATGTACTATACGTCCGAACGTTTCATTACCGAAAACATTCTTCATGTAGCCTTTTTTTTCCCTAAGTCTCCACCAAATCAAAAACGTGAAGAAAAAGAGGAAACTCCAGTTCTGGCAATATGATTGTAGGAGGCAATTGGAGGAAACAGACCAAAAGGCAGTGCACTTGTATAATGCCTGAGGGCATTTTCGCCGTGTGGTGTGCATGTGTGCAAAATCAGGGTGCCACCACTAACGTGTTTTCCTTGCAAAATCAGAACACAGGCTGGTGAGAATGGGTGGGGGTAGGACAATACTACTGGAGGTTTTGCTCAGTACGGTAACGTGTAATGAAACACGATGAACGTTTTCTGACACAATGCACTCGTCCAGCTCAAACCGCTGCTGAAGACACAACCCAAAACGGGATCTCACCCAAGCAGCCAAAGACGCCAGCTTGGCAACTTCAAGAGCACTGTCGAACAGTCTGAAACAACTGAGCAGCCCTCAATTACCAGAATGTACGTTCATTTATCTGTGTCTGTAAGACGTTCTGTTTGACAGAAATACCTGGTTATTGCACGTGTCTTTGCGGCAAGTTGACTCCTGTGAGAAACAATAGTCGACAGCGTTAACCAAGCCAGCGGGGAGTACCATTGAGCCACTGTGGTACTATTACGGGAATGGACAGCGATATTCACGTAATATCTGAGTACAGTACGAATTGCAGGCATATAGTTGACTGGCGTTCGTCCGCTCGTTTGGGCTAAACGAAACCTCAGCTGCCCTCTAACCTTAATACCCACCCAGCTCCTAATACCCCTTCCTTCTCCTTCTCTTCTTTCTCCCACATTTCTCCCCATCTATCTCTCGTCCATTCCTGCTTGGCCGCTTTTCCCCACACCTTCACAAATCTCCCGCTTTCTCCAAACTTCAGCCCGTCTGTCCCCATCTCCCTCCCAATCTCGCTTTTTTGCCTCACCTCACACTCCCAATCACTAACTCTCTCTCTCTTCTCTTCCCCTCTCTCTGTCCTCCCGCCTACTCCTTACGTCCCAGAAAAACAAAAGGGCAAGTGTTGAAAGGTATGGATTAGATATTCCAGAGTGCATCTGTCTCCGATTAAACTACACCGACAGTCATTTTCTCTTTAAGATTTCTTTCCAAACTTTTTTTTTTAATATACTGTGTAGCCCTTGTGTACAGGACTAAAAGAGAGAGAGAAAGAGAGAGAGAGAAGAGAGAGATGGAGGATCCACCACTCCCTCCCACACCACCCCTTCTACAACAATCACTCTCCTTAACACGCACTCTCCTCAGTCTTTATAATAATAATAATAATAATAATAATAATAATAATAATAATAATAATAATAATAATAATAATAATAATAATAATAATAATAATAATAGGTTAATAATAACAACAACAAGCAATTTATACAGCGCTTTCCAAAATCACAAAGCGCTTTACACAAACAAATGTAAACACAACATGCATACATTGGTCAATAACACGCAACCACATACACATCCCAACACCAAAAATAACTAACAACACTCACTCATGGCGCCTAAGAAAAGGCCTCTCTAAAAAGATGCGTCTTCAAGTTCATTTTAAAAGACGCTAGTGAAGGACTGTGACAGACGGACCGAGGTAGCGAGTTCCAGGTCTGAACGGAGAAGAAACTGAAGGCTCGACCACCGTTTCTCACCCTGTGGTATTCTGGTGCACGGAACATCCTTTCATCTGCAGACGCGCGGAGAGACCGAGAAGGAACATAGACAGTCAAAAGTTCGGAAAGATAGCTAGAAGCAGTTCCAGAGATGATGTGGTAGCAAAGACATGAGGTTTTATATTTAATTCGTTGTTCAACTGGGAGCCAGTGTAGCTCTTGAAAGAGAGGCGTGCAATGCTGTGATATCCGTGCTTTGAAGATGAGTTTAGCTGCAGAGTTTTGGACTTGCTAAAGATGTCTAAGGACGTTCTGTGTGCAACCTACAAGGAGTGAATTACAATAATCCAATCTAGACAGAATGCATGCGCTAACTAGTGTTTTTGTTGCTTCTTGTGTGAGATACTGTCGAATGGAGCTTATGCGTCTAAGTTCAATGTATGCAATCTGACAAGTTTTTGCAACGTTGCTGCATGGAGAGATCCTGATCGAGAAAAAAACCCAAGGTCGCGAACAGTGTCAGAAAAAGAAATAGAAATAGTTCCAACAGTGATAGTTGAGGGAAGAGAAGAGGGGTCTGCAGATGACGGAGAAACACGAAGAGCCTCAGTTTTGTTATCATTTCGCTTGAGACGGTTTAGCCACCCTCAAGGGCGAGCGGTACTGATAATAAATCACATGAAAGTCAAAGAAAGCAGAAAGTGAAAACAAAAGAAGGGGACAACAAACAGTAAAATGAGCTGGAAAAAGTCAGTTACATGCAGACAGAGCAAGAAGTACGGGGTAAGAAAGATCTCGTGGTATATGTCATGATCCGGAACAAATAGTAAAGAAGTAAGAGCAGCTGAGTGAAGGAGAAGTAAGAGTGAGAAGAGGATGAGAAATGAGAAAGATGAAATACGAGGAGGGGAAATGAGAAGAGACGAGTGCTGTGAAGTGCGTGTGCGTGTATGTTACAGAATAAGAGAGAGTATGTGAGAGAGAGAGAAAGAGAGAGAGAGAGAGAGAGAGAGAGAGAGAAATGAATTTAATTAAGATTACAAAATAGATTCAGTGCATAAAGATTGACAGAGACATACATGCCATCTTGTTCTTCTTCTTCTCCTCCACCCACTAACTCTCCTCTTCTCATCGCCTTCTTATTCTTCTTCGTCTTCTTCTTCTTCTTCTTTTTTGCATTGCTTCACTTGTTCTCCAAATTCCTTTCTTTTGTTCCTGTTGTTGTTGGTCGAAAAGCAATATTTTCTGACGATGCTGCTGCTCATTTGCGTTTAGCGTCTGTCGTTTTCCATCTCCAAAGCTATTAAAAAGCCTATCGCTGGACACAAGCACCCAGGGCCTTTTACCAAACAAGTTAGAAGGGGACAAAAGTAAATAAACGGACGCTGTCGTTTGAGAGCTTTGTTATGATACCTGTGTACTACGATCAAAACAACAAATCTGGGATCCAATACATAAACCATCGCCTACAACGCATTTTGTTTTGGTACACTTTGCCTCAGACCACAGATGAGTCTGAGCGGTAACACTTTCTCATACAAAGGCAGTTAATAATTGTAAGTAAGAGGTCTTAAACATGACAATAGAAATGTTTAACAGAACTATTTATAATATACATCTGTAACTTTGTCTTTGCACAAGCAAAGTTTTACTTACCAAGTTCTACTTCAGGTAGTTTTGTCCATTGAAATAGCTCCAAGGTTTTGTTGTTGTTTGTGTTTTTTTTAAGTAGGCTCATGCAGACCATTAACTGTATTATTATTAAGCCTAAATATGATTCTGAAAGCTGAGAGCGAAGGACAAAACTCAAACCAGCGCAGGTTGGGCCCACACATCAAGCTTCTCAAAAAGCGAGGGTGCTTGTGGCTCTTAATACCCTTGCCCTAGCTGTGTTCACTCCTAGTAAACTGTCGGAGAGCGGCAAGTTCTAGCAGAGATTTTATTGCCCATGGAAAAACTAGGCATTGTTTTGTAGACCGCGATGATTTTTGCAACTGTTGGCTGCTGATGTAGCAAGTCGGGGTTGGGTTGTTTTTACAGGTTTGTCCCAGTCTATTCTCTTCTTCTTTTGTTGATTCGTTCTCTCGCTCTTTGTTTACTTTGTGTCTTTGTCTCCGTCTACGAGGGTTTTCGTTTCTAAACAAGCAGGGAGGTTTTTAGTTATTTTAAGATGAGAAGATATTCCTTGAACCTGACTGAAGTTTCAGTTTGTTCTGCATGTCAGAAATGAGGATATGTTTATCTTTTTGACCCTTCGGTAATGATTCTCTCTCTCTTTCTTTCTCTCTCCTTCTCTTCTGTCTTAAACATCTATATCCCTTCTTTCATATCGCTCTCTCTTCTCGTTTACCCACACACACACGCACACACACACACGCGCACACACACCTACACACACACAGTCCTTGGGTCTTACTGATGAAAGTTTTAGTCTAATAAACCGAACATTTTAACGCCTACTACCCAGGTGTTGTTGGTTTTATTATCCCACACACACACACGCACACACACACACACACACAAACATATCTTTTCCTTACCACCACCCTCTCCCCCTCCCACACCCTTTTTTACCCCCACGTCCACCCCCCCCCCCCCACCCCACCCCCCATTTTTGCTGGTAACGTGATCTGCCCGTACTCCCTCAATCCCCACTTTCCACTTTCTCTGCGTGCTGGTGGTAGCGACTTTAAGACAGTAGCACTTGTGTGCAATAATTCATTTGGGTTGTTAATTAGCTCCGAGTCTAGCGGGCATTCAGCCCTGTGCCGAGAATTCTCGCCAATTTCTTCCTACTGATCCGAAAGCCAGATTTCAAGCAAAACCTCTGGCATAGTTGTCACAATCTACTCTTATGCCTGAATATGTGGTGCTAGGGGTGATAGTGTTGGAGACTGGGAGAAGAGAGAGCGCTGCGGAGAGGGGAAAAAATGGGAGTGAATGTGTGTGTGTGTGTGTGTGTGTGTGAGAGAGAGAGAGAGAGAGAGAGAGAATGAGAGAGAGAGGAGGTGAAAAGAGTTAAAAGTGGATGAACGGAGAGGGATGAAGTGAGAGTAGGTAAGGGTGAGATAGAACGCAGGAGGTGGGAGAAGTGAAAATGGAGTCAAAAACGCATTATCACTTTTTGGAGAGGATGAAAGATAACGGAGTGAGAGACAGGGAGAGACTTACAGACGGTTTTTTCAATAAACACAAAACATGTTCATTTAAATGGGAAGGATGGGGTTAGAGTTCAGCGCGAGCACGTCAACTCATATTATAAAATCACAACATATACAAATCAATATAAAATTACCAAAATACACACTTAATTGTTTCATATTCCAAATGCTTACAGAAGTAAGGTAATTCGTTGCAAAATAGAAGAAAAATTAAATACCCACCTGGCAGAAGACTACGAAAATCCCACACTAAGAACTAACTATAAATGACTGCACAAAAGGCAAAATGAGATTTACCAACATACCAATCCAAGTTCTTTATCTCTCTTTCACCATCATCTATTCTCTTATTTAGATTATCCATCTACTTTTCGTCAATCCTAGCTTCACTTCTTCATTCTGTCAACCACTCTCGTTACGTCAATCGGCGGGAAGAATTTTTAAATTTCATGTGCCCGTCCATCTTTAAAATCTAATACTTACTGAGAGACAGAGAGGGAGAGAGAGAGAGAGAGAGAGAGAGAGAGAGAGAGAGAGGAGAGAGAGAGAGAGAGAGACAGACAGACAGACAGACAGACAGAGACAGAGACACAGAGAGACAGAGAATTGTTCTTATATAGCGCACTTACAAGCTTAGACAGCTTCTCAAGGCGCTGGCCACTACTATCCAGTATGCTCACCATAATTGTTTGAAGTCAGGATTCAAACCCACGTCGCCCAAGACGCATGTGCAAAAGGTGTGCAACCTCACCACTGAACTATCCTTGCCATCTAAGAGAGTGAGAGAGAGACAAGCAGAGACAGACAGAAACAAAGAAACTCAGAGACAGAGAGGGACGGAGAGAGGAGACAGAGAGAGAGACAAACAGACAGACAGAAACAAAGAGACTCAGAGACAGAGAGGGACAGAGAGAGGAGACAGAGAGAGAGACAAACAGACAGACAGAAACAAAGATAAGCCTACTCAGATACAGAGAGGGACGGAGAGAGGAGAAAGAGAGAGAGAGAGAGAGAGAGAGAGAGGAGAGAGAGAGAGAGAGAGAGAGAGAGAGAGAGAGAGAGAGAGAGAGAGAAAAGATAAGATAACAATTTCATTTAACAAGGGTAAAAGATTAAGCACTGGGTGTGCAGAATCCCAAATAGTTAAAGAATAATAAATAAATGGTTGAATATGTTCCAAATAGAATAGTTTCGAGACTGCAGATTTAATTAATGTTTAATCATTGATAATTGACAAGTCCTTCTGGAAATAGTTCTACTAACATTTAAAATATGTTGCTACCAAGACAAATTATTGTCTCATGTCACGCCAAGAAGTTTATGGCATTGTACTTCTTCAACTCTTTTGTTGCAAAGCTTTAAGGGAGGGAGTTTTATAACAAAACTTTGCCTTTTTTGTCTAGCTGTAATTAGCATGGATTTAGTTTTGTTTGGATTAAGCGTCATGTGATTAAATTCAGCCCATTACTGTAGTCCATTATTGCCCTATAAGTAAAGAGGAGGCTTAATAACGTATTTCTGTATCCTTGGACTGTAATGTGGTGTCATCAGCAAAGAGTTCACAAGAAGTAGAAATATGAAAGGGAAGATCATTTATATAGACAGACAATAATAAAGGCCCTCAGATGAGCGTCAGGATCTTTAAAGTCCGTTATGATGGAATGTATGCGACACACAGACTAGACCTCCGTTTATATGCTCATTCGAAGGAGAAGAGAACGGGAGTAAAGTGTCTTTCCAGGGACACAACACAATGGCCCGGACAGGGCTCGAACTCGAGACCTTCAGATCCGCAAGCCAAAGCACTACCACTGATCATGTGTTGTGATTATTCAGAATGGATGATATTTCGTGTGTAATGAACGCTAAAGTCCTCACAATTGGCTCTGTCTCACCAAAGAAGTTCACAGGAACCTAAAACTGACTCGTTGAATGAAAGTTAACACTTGCTTACACTAATTCAAACTAAAGCGTTATATTATTACAGTTGACAATTAAATTAGAACAAGAATTTTAATAACAAGAATCTCAGGTGAAGTACTCACAAATGTCACTGTCACCCGGAATATTCACAGGGAAATGTTGTTGTTGTTGTTTTTTATCTTTGCGATATAGCACAACTCGTATTATATTTTGCTGTAAATCCTCCAAATAGTGGGGTTACAAACAAAAGTGTAGATATAATACATACTTATTGAAGAAAAAACATTTAACTGGGTTGTTTTAAACCACAGTCAAATGTTATCAAATGTAACAGCGCAGAGAGACAGAGACTGAGAGAGAGAGAGAGAGAGAGAGAGAGAGGGTGGGGGGGGGGGAGGAAGAGAAACAGAGGGATACACATACATACATACATACACACAAGCACGTTCGCTCACCCACATCGACAGAAAGAAGTATGCTCACAACCCACACCCTCCCCCAAAAGTAACTCAAAAAGTAGGTTTCAAGAAAAAAACATAAAAAAGGAAATAAAAGAAAAGATGTTAAAATATTTGAAATAATAAAATGAAATAAAATGCAATGGAAGAATAAAACGAACGAAACAGAAAAAAAAATAATGAACAAAAAAATCAAGAAAAGATTTTCTTTAAAATAAATTGACGCTTTTGAAAGTGGGAGTTGTGCTGAACCTGAGAACAATGGCTGACGGGTAATGAGAAAGAATGAGCACAACTGCAAATTGCTAGGCCGTCTCCATTTTGTTTACACGTGACCGAACATCTTGAAGCCCAAATTCTACTTAAAAACGGAGCCCTTCGTGGGAGGAGAAGGAAGAAAAGATATAATAAAAAATAAAGAGGAAAGAAAAAATATAAATTAAATAAAATTCAAAAAAATAAAAAATTTTAAATGAAAGTAAAAACGAATGAGAACTGGTAAAAACAATATTAAAAGAAATAATAATTTTGGGGGAAAAAAAAGAAATGACGAAGAATAAAACAGATGGGAGGAACTAAGAAGACAAGATAATTCCGCTTTGGAGGCGTTGGGGAGGGGAAAAGGATGATTTTTTGAAACCGAAAGAACAAATAAAAAAGACAGAATAAAGAAGAGAAAAATGTAGAAAAAAGCTAAGAAATATGAAAATAGTACCATTTTGCATAGAAAACATGTATCGCGGGAAAACAATAAAGTAGAACAAAACTAACAGTAATTTGTATCTTATATTTGTCAACAGCAGTGGGACACAAAGCTAAGGCAAATGAATTGAAAAGAAATCGTTTTGCGTGGTTGCAAGTGCGCGTGTATGCTTGCGAGACAAAAAAAAAACATTCACAATAGCCAGAAATAATGTAGGAAAACGGTGTCAAATGTTACTTTTACATGAAAAAAGCCCAGCACAAACGTTATATATGCCCCACGCTGATCTCTATTTTGCATTCTGCGTTTTGTCCTTGGTTTTGTTGTTATTTGTAAACCAAAATTCCAATACTCGTACAACTTCAATCAAAGAATTCTCCAAATCAAATAAAAAGGAAGGCAGAATGCCGTGGTTTTCATCTTCATCATCACTAGCATCATCATCATCATCATCATCATCATCATCATCATCATCATCATCATCATCATCATCATCATCATCATCATCATCATCACTAACATCATCATCATCATCATCATCATCATCATCATCATCATCATCATCATCATCATCATCATCCTGCTCCTCCTTCTTCTCCTCTTCGCCACCACCAGTAGAGATTCCGGTAAACCTTTTGGTCTTTGGGGAGAGAGGCGCTTAGCCCCCCCCCCCCCCCCCCACACACACACACACTTTTCTCTGGGCCAGCCTATCTCTCCCTCACGGCTTTCCCTTCTCCGGTTCTAAAGCGATCCAGATACATTTACAGCTGGATGGGCTGGGGTGTGTCGTGCGCCTGCTTTATTCTTGGTGTCGTTTGGAGGTAGCCTTCCAAGTAGGATCACCCATCCAAGTTCTAACCGCGCTCGACGTTGCTTAACGTTGCTTGTAGCGCGTGCCCAAAGCTTGTTGCCACTTCGTCATCACCATTCTGATTGGCATGAAGAGGGATGAACTGCATACAACATGATACCTGTCATTGGTATGAACAGGGATTGACTCCATGCAACATGCTACTGTAGGTCAGGCAGTTATTATGCAAGTCATGATGACACTGGCCGAATCCTCCTTCTCATCATCACTATCACTCTCCCTTTCCTACTTTTATCATCATCGTTATTATCCTCGTCCTCATAGTCATCACGATTTACATTTACTGTGCACATTGTGTGGCTGCAGTCATTTTAACAGAAGCGGTGATGATAACGAAACAACCCGTCTATTGAACTCCTCCTCCTCCTCCTCCTCATCATCATCATCATCATCATCATCATCATCATCATCATCATCATCATCATCATTCACGTTAACTGTACAAATGCGGTCATTATAATGGAAGCGGTGATGACACTTCCAGACTGCCGTGCAAAAGTCACTGTCCTGTAACTCTCAGCGTTTGCCCCGCGGTTATTTAGTACTGTTGGCAGCAGTCACATGGATAGTCCGCAAGTGAAGAAGTATTTGGTTAATTTTGTAGACACACTTATACTGAGGATATAGAGAGCCAGCTTAGCGTCGCATAACCTGAGAAAATGTACTACACGTTTACAAAAGCTACAAAGCAGATCAGATATAATAAATTCCATTCAGCTATCAGCTATCTCTCATATTAAAACTCTGGCAAGATGGAATACGTATAAGCCATGTTCAAAATGACCCCAAATACTCCAGCTGCTTCCAAAGTTATAGTATACTTTCACTTGCACCAAAGTTTAACAAAGGTATAACATGCATAATCTCTCTCTCTCTCTTCGATTCACACACACACACTCACACACACACACACACACCTACACACACACACACTCTCAAACACAGACACACTCACACACCTAAACATACACTTTGTTTCATACTCACCGAGACCCAGAAACACACATCCACAAACACACATACATCGATGAATTGTACTAAAGTAAGGATGTGAATGGCAATGGCGGGTAAAGATTATAACGTGTGGCGTCAAGACAAACCCAGTTTGAAACTAAAAGACGTCAATGGAAGAGTGCTGGTACTGGAAGCCCCCCCGGTTGGAACTTCACATGTGCACAATGAATCAGAGACCGACAGAGAACAAAGATAAAGACGACAGAACTTTGCAAGGTGCCAATGGGCTCCTGCAAAAGGTCATATACCATAGTGGAAAGGTCAAGCGTCTTCAAACTCGAGGGAAGCAACTTTTTATTATCGGAGGCAGCGTCTTCCGACTTTAAGGGAGGCAACTTTTTATCATCAATGGCACTTCAAGGGGCGTACCTTTATGTTTTATCACGTGACTGATAGTACTTGAAGGTAGATCACTCTTAACAGCTGACCCTAAGCTGAACTTTCGGACATTTTGTCCATAGGCTAACATAAATTCAAATTATTCGCTTACGATTTGTGCTCATAGCCTGTTAAACAAGTAGACAAGTAGATACAAGTACTATTCCATACTTGCTTTCTCGCAATCAAAAAAAAAAGAAGGGAAACTGTTTAAAGGAATAAAGCATTTGCATTTTTCCAAGCACTACAATTACTTCAGCATGCTCATTGAACCTTTCATCGTGATGAGGCTGTTGCTTAAACAATTACAGAAGCAATTATTTGCCCATGTAAGCTTTTCTTATATGTATATATTAAAAGACAAAGTTCTGCGTTATCGAACAATCTTAATTAAAAAAATTATTACGACAGACATTTGATCTTGTCTTAGCAACCAAATATAGACAATAGCAGAAATAAAAATTGAGAAGAGTTAGTTTCAAATAAAAAGCATAAAAATATGTAGGCATAAAAAGATGTACGTAAATATAATAAAACAATGACGGTTGTTACTGTCAGCAGCGGTCGCAATTAATGCATCCGCTACGTGAACTCCATAGAACTGATGATAAACAATAAAACAAACTATAACAATTTACCATATGCACAAGACAGAGGGTGAGAGAGTAAAGTATAAAGGAGAGAGAGAGAGAGGAGGAGGAGGAGTAGGGAGATTGGAGGGGAGGGAAGCAGGAATACGTTATGTATAAGACTTTAAAATAATAGTAATGTACAACTACAGTAGAACACGCTTCGCCACTCGTTGGGCTAAATTAGACTTTGCTGATCGATAGATAGTAATTGTAGTCATGCCATGTGCGTGAACATAATTATTTCAATTACAATTAGCATCGCCATCGTTAACTATGGGCAATTTTATTGTCAGTTCTGTGTACCTCTTTGTCTGGAATTACTTTCAAATAGTCGGGAATAGGAACAATCCAAATGTCGATCAGTCTGTAGATAGGTCGGTCCGCGCCATATCTCAAGAACAACTGGACAGATTCCGTTGATAAAAACATTTCCAGGGTTGGAGGCCAACTTTCCCTGCCACTGTGTTTGTTCTACCTCATAGGGTCAAGGTCGATGGGTCCAATTCTTCGCTAAACATGTTTTGCTCTATCTATCATAAACGACTGAACCAATTTTGATGATTTTTTGGTCACAGAAAGAGAGAGAGAGAGAGAGAGAGAGAGAGAGAGAGAGAGAGAGAGAGAGAGAGAGAGAGAGAGACCTTTTTTGTTATCTTTAAACTTTTTAAAATTAGGGATAAAGATTTTATACTAATTATAAAGTCCAATCTTCCAATCTGTCCTTTAACAAAGAAACATAATAAAGAACCTTTGAAACCAACTTGGAAATCACACACTCACACACACACACACACACACACATACACACAAACATACATACGTACCATCAATCATCTTCGTTATTATCTTTAAGCAATCTTGAGAGAGAGAGAGAGAGAGAGAGAGAGAGAGAGAGAGAGAGAGAGAGAGAGAGAGAGAGAGAGAAAGGGAGAGAAAAAGGGAGAGAGAGGGAGAGAGGGAGAGAGAGGGAGAGAGAGAGAATACTTTCATCTTTATCTACCTTTTTCTCTTTTTCTTCCTCGCATAGCTAAATGGTATTGGAATAAACCTCACTGTAATATATCCAAACGTCCCAGTATACGGAAACTCAGAGAAATTGCAAAAGCAGAGGAGAGAGAAAGAGGGTGAGACGCAAGGTGTGGACAGGGAGAGAGAGACAGACAGAGAAAGAGACAGCCAGATAGATAGACAAGACACAGAGATAGAGTGAGAGAGAGAAAGAAATCAATAGCGAGCATCTGTTAGCGGTAACGTTTACTAGTGACCTCACTAATGAAGAATAATTACATCTTGCCCCTAGTACCTCTGGCACTACTAGTCTTTTTTTTTCAATATTTCACCCTTCGTCCCTCTATTCTCTTAGTTTCTTCTCCCCTCGACTTCCTCAACACCCCTACCCCCAACTCTCCCCCTTTTTTTAAATTGTTCAACTATAGTTTCTGCCAGCATCACCTACTCTCGACTTCCTCAATACCCCTCTCCACAACTCTCCCCCTTTTTAAATTGTTCAACTATAGTTTCTGCCAGCATCACCTACTCTCGACTTCTTCAACACCCACCTCGTCATCCACTGGCTAGCCCTTGTTTCAATATTTCACCCAGGTTCTGTACCTTATCAGCTCCATACTTCACCCAGGGTCTGTA
The DNA here is from genome assembly GCA_036898135.1 of Oncomelania hupensis. NCBI lineage: Eukaryota > Metazoa > Mollusca > Gastropoda > Littorinimorpha > Pomatiopsidae > Oncomelania > Oncomelania hupensis. The sequence continues at coordinate 6,006,563 of CM072519.1, read as the reverse complement.
CGTTCTCAGCTCCATCTTCATCACTATTCCGCCTTATGAAGTGAGAAAAAAAATACTCCATCTGTATAACAATAGTTTGTAACTCTTCAACTTCCATTCTCTGTCCTCTCTCTCATTCTGTCTCTGGAAATATGTATTAGTTAATTAGTTATTCATTGCTTACAGAGTGTTACGTTGAAACGCGAAGGTTTCGCTTTGCAAAGTATTCAATAATGGAGTGTATTTACCTTTGATTTGAGTTTGCATTGTTGTTAGGAGAAGCTTTGTATAACGTTGATAATTTTCGTTAGTCGATATTATTGGAGAATTCTCTAGATTTGCTTGTTTACTGTCGATCGAAGCTTCTTGATAGGTGTAGATATTTGAGAACATTCTTGAACCGAAAAGAATGTTGTATGACGTAAGACAGTGATGACGAATTTATTTGTGATTCGTTATAATTGCGTCATGCTCGATCGTTCCAAATAGTTCTGGAGAAGAGAAAAACTATATATTCGATGCTCTGTGTAAAGTGAGAAAAAGAGAAAAAGTGATTGAGCGATTGAATGCAGTTGTTGATGTACGCTGAATAAAATTTGAAAACTTCATACGACGACTCTGTGCCTTGTTGCTGATTGAACGGGTTGCGTGGATAAACGAATCCGAGTCACACTTTATCAGGACTTCAGCATTGGGGTTGAATCAACTACTGATAGAAAAACACCAACATCAAACGAGTGTAACACAGAGTCCAGCGGACTGCAAAGAGCCGAATCAGGACCACAACCCGGTCGAAAGAGGACCCACTCCCGATCCGCATAAAAGATCCCCCGAGACAACCCCAGTGCCAACACCGAAGGCGCTCCACCAGCCGGTCACCCTACCACAAAGGCATCCCACGCAGGGGACGCCGAGGCCACACTCCAACTCCTCGAACCCCCGCCCACAAAAACAAAACAGAACACAAACATCATCACAAAACATCAACAAAGCGCATACCTAGAACACGCCTACATTGCTAAATAATAGCATCATAGGAAGCCCCAGCAACCACCCGGCAAAAAGCGCCCACAACATCCCCACGCTGATCCAACAGACCTCACACACAAATGAGGAGTTTTGACGCGGAAGAGTTTTCCAGAAAAAAAGGAAGGTGACTGGTCTAGTGAAGAAGAAGATAGTAAGTAGATTGACAGAGCAGAGTGGGAATGAGAAAGAACAAAGGAGAAAACAGCGACAGTGGGAATTTAAAGCACTAAATTTCCACAAAGTGGGGATACTATTTATACAGAAACCCCCAGCACACCTACGGGGGCGGAAATATGTATGACGTGTGCAGGTGAGTGTGTATAAAGTGCTACGTGCGTGTGCGTGTGCGTGTGAATGTGTGTGTGCGAGAGAGAGGAGGGGGGGGTAGAGAGAGGATGCGTTAAGGGGCTGGAAAAAAAGTTGACTGATCATTATTTTGTACACACACCAACACATTCATCTCTCATCTCCCCTTTTCCGCACAAACACACACAAGCCCAAACCAGAAACAATATCTAGCTGTAGGTTGTTAGACTTCCTTAGCCTTCCCGCAAGGGGCGAACGTATGTGATTTAGGTACGAGACTATTGAGGTCACCGAGGGTTTTCTCCGGGCACTCCGGTTTCCTCCCTCCCTTCAATAATGGTACAGGACGCAGTCAATATAAAAATTTCATAAACATTCGATTTTCTTTCCTTCTAATAGCGATCTCCCTGCCTTTACACCACCTGTTTGAGTGATGGATGTGTATTTGGTGTGTGTGAGGTTGGAAGAGACAGGTGAGCGTGTATGTTGGTATAGATCGCCGCGCTTTGAGTCTGATTGATTTGGGGAAAGGCGCGTATATAGCATCCTGTATTATTATTATTAGGCTTAATAATATCGGGGAGAGGGGGGTGGGTTTAATGGTGCCAGAAGGTTAAATGTTAAAGCGACACAAACACTAACAACAAATGTACCCCTACCACCTCTTACCTTCCACCCCGACACACACACAAACACCTCAATACGCGTACCCGAAGTCAGATACTATACCGGTGGATTTGTGGGTGGGTGGGTTTAAGGATGTCACAGGGTTAAATGCTTGGGCGCGTCAGTCAAGCACAACACGTCTCCAGTCTTGCACAAACTGCTTTAATTACTCAAACCTGCCGGCAAATGTTTCAGGCAAGGCAGATCGCTGTATTTCCTCTTCCCATCCCTACCCCCTGCATGGTGGAGCAGCGAGGTCGAGCGTGAAAGCGCGTGACTGCAACGCCGGTGACCCACGTTCGAACCTCTTAATTGGCGGGATTTTTTGTACCTCTCATTCGCACTAGGTTCAAAACATAAAACTGCAGACTGCCTCAGACGTAATGACTGACAGTCACGCTTATTGCTTATTAGCTTTGATGGGTCTAATAACGATCTAACGTTTAATTGCGCTTCGCTTCCGTCTGCCCAAGCATGTTGAAGAAATTCCTTGAAAAAAAGATGTAGTCAAGAAATCTTTATTACTGACAATGGAGAATTCATACAGCACACTGCTTCTCGGCGAATAAAAAAAGAAGAACAGAAAATACCGTTTAAAACAAAAGAATAATACATAAAATCACAATATATTTTCAACTTTACTCTTAACACATCCACATGCACCAACACCCACAAATACACACACTCTCTCTGTCTCTCTGTCTCTGTCTCTCTCTCTGTCTCTCTCTCTCTCTCTCTCTCTCTCTCTCTCTCTCTCTCTCTTTCTGTCGCTATCGCTCTTGTAGTTTTCTCTTACTACTAACGCACATACACCCGTATGACAAATGTACAGTTAATTTCAAATGGCTGACAGAACTATTCATATCATGCACAAACAATTAAGATAACTTTCCATTCATTACAATACTTTGCGGGTATAAACATAATCCTATCCTATCTTATCCTATCCCGTAACTCGGAGGTCGTAGGGGCAACACAGATTTTCGTTTAACCAGCGTACTCCATCTTTCCCTGTCCTCAGCAACCCTGATTGTTTCGCTCAGTGTCAAACCAGTCCATTCTCGAATCTTGTCCTCCCACCTCTTTTTTAGGTCTCCCTCTTCTTGCAGGATGGTCTTTGCAAGACCTGATGATCTGGTGACGTGGCCATACCATCGGAGTTTCCGTTTCCTCAGCACCATGTCATCGTGTTGTCCAATGGCTTGTGTGTAGGTCTGTCGGACTTCGTCATTGGTGATGTGCTGGATATAGGAAATGCCCAGAAGTCTTCTGTAGCACCTCATCTCCATGCTTTGTGTTCTTCGTTGGAGATCTGCTGTGAGGGTTCGCAAGCATATAGGAAGATGAAGATGACAAGGGAGCGCAGCAGCCTTACCTTGGAATGTAGGCTGATGGTCCTGTCCTTCCAAATGGGCTTCAACCTCGCCAGAGCAGCAGTTGTTTGTGCGATCATAAACATAATGTATAATAGTATTAAAATACTCAGGGAAGAAGATAAGAAAGTAAGTCTTGAAAAAATAATATGTAATAATAATATATAATTCACTGGATTAATCAAGCTTTGGACTCAGAAGTGCGTGAGGGCGTTTATGCTAGTAACAATATTATATTTTTATGCTAGTAACAATATTATATGTTAGTAACAAAATTATATTTTTAAAACGTGTTTGTACGGATATTTAATATTACATGTGGGTTTTTTAATTTCACAACTACAAACTTTTATTCTTTGTTTTAGTTTAAGACATTTCTTGAGAACTTGAACGGCGCGACATTTTAATAGCGCGTCAATAGAACTCTCCAGAAGGATGCAATATAATTCAAATTAAACTATTATACATCAAATTACTGTATTCCTATTTGTATTATTATACATGTATCCATATTTCCATCTTTACAACAAACATGATCGCATTGCTTAGGAATAGTGCATTTCCTAGAATAGTTCTACGTGGAACCGCACGTAAACACAGTATGGTGTTTATCAGCTACACTTACAACACCTAAAGTTGGAATATGTACAAATAAAGTCTTATCCTGTTGGTACAGAAGCTGACATTTTCTCGCTAGGCTCGTTTTCTGTATCATCCTTTTAAACATCATCATCATCATCATCATCATCATCATCATCATCATCATCATCATCATCATCATCATCATCATCATCATCTTCCTCCTCCTCCTCCTCCTTTTCCTCCTCCTCTTCATCATCAAGTATGAGTTCAGAATTGGACTGAAAACTGTGATAGCTATATCATGAGATATTATTTGGAGAGGTTTGCGTGGGGCGGGTGTGAGAGAGGGGAGAGAGGGACAGGGAGCTTGAGGAAGATTAACTCACTCACACAAAAGAGGAGTGAAATTAATACAATAAATTATAAGAAATGTGCACAGGGAGAGAGAGAGAGAGAGAGAGAGAGAGAGAGAGAGAGAGAGAGAGAGAGAGAGCAAGGCAAAAATAAATGTAAAGCGAGATATCATGTGTGCATATGAAATGTTTGTAGGTATATGTGAGCATATGAAATGTTTGTAGGTATATGTGTGCATATGAAATGTTTGTAGGTATATGTGAGCATATGAAATGTTTGTAGGTATATGTGTGCATATGAAATGTTTGTAGGTATATGTGTGCATACGAAATGTTTGTAGGTATATGTGAGCATATGAAATGTTTGTAGGTATATGTGTGCATATGAAATGTTTGTAGGTATATGTGAGCATATGAAATGAAATGTTTGTAGGTATATGTGTGCATATGAAATGTTTGTAGGTATATGTGAGCATATGAAATGTTTGTAGGTATATATGAGCATATGAAATGTTTGTAGGTATATGTGAGCATATGAAATGTTTGTAGGTATAGGTGAGCATATGAAATGTTTGTAGGTATAGGTGAGCATATGAAATGTTTGTAGGTATAGGAGAGCATATGAAATTTTGTAGGTATATGTGAGCATATGAAATGTTTGCAGGTATATGTGAGCATATGAAATGTTTGTAGGTATAGGTGAGCATATGAAATGTTTGTAGGTATATGTGAGCATATGAAATGTTTGTAGGTATAGGTGAGCATATGAAATGTTTGTAGGTATATGTGAGCGTATGAGATGTTTGTAGGTATATGTGTGCATATGAAATGTTTGCAGGTATATGTGAGCATATGAAATGTTTGTAGGTATATGTGAGCATATGAAGTGTTTGTAGGTATATGTGAGCATATGAAATGTTTGTAGGTGTAGGTGAGCATATGAAATGTTTGTAGGTATATGTGAGCGTATGAGATGTTTGTAGGTATATGTGTGCATATGAAATGTTTGTAGCTATATGTGAGCATATGAAATGTTTGTAGGCATATGTGTGCATATGAAATGTTTGTAGGTAAATGTGAGCGTATGAAATGTTTGTAGGTATATGTGAGCATATGAAATGCTTGTAGGTATATGTGAGCGTATGAAATGTTTGTAGGTATATGTGAGCATATGAAATGTTTGTAGGTATATGTGAGCATATGAAATGTTTGTAGATATATGTGAGCGTATGAAATGCTTGTAGGTATATGTGAGCGTATGAAATGTTTGTAGGTATATGTGTGCATATGAAATGTTTGTAGGTATATGTGTGCATATGAAATGTTTGTAGGTATATGTGTGCGTGTGTGTCGGGACAGGGGCAAAGACTGATTGACAGACATGAACAGAGACAGAAGAAGAGATAAAACATTGAGTAAGTGAGAGAGAGAGAGAGGGAATGAGTGAAATTACCAGCAGAAATGATAAGAAATGTGCAGAAAATGAGTGCACGATGCGACGTAGAAGAGAGATTTGATGATGCATTTTCCATCAAAAGTGTTGGCCGCCGTTTGTTTTGCTGCCACTCAGTGGCAAGTCTGATGATGTTTCACTCCTAGATCCTCGCTGGTCTTAAGACTGGAGTGTCCTACAGGCCTCACACACAGCTAACAAACTTAAGATGAATCCCCTAGTGCAACGGTCCCGTGACACGCCAGTTCCTCCAAACAGTGCGTGCTTCCACAAACTGAAGTAAAACTCCTATCCTTTCGGTAAGAATATCAAACTGCTACATAAGTATAAAGGGGACGCATGTATAGTGTAGTGGTTTGAACACATGCTAGCAATGTTTCATGTTAGGCCACGTCAGGAAGAGTTAATACTTGGATGGGGTTAGGTGACCATGCTTGGAGGGCATCCACCAAACGACCCCAAAAGATTCAAACAAACGCACGACACATCCCCCGTTCAACTAGCTGTGAATGGGTACATGGATCTGTTTACAACCGGGGGCAAGATAAAGCAGCGAGGGGGAGGAGATAGCCACTGCCCTCATTAAGCTGGCCAAGAGAAAAGGGAGATCCCAGGCGCTTCCTTCCACAATGACTGAAAGGAGACAGATCGTTTACCTTTGTGTAAGTTTCTGAGTAAAATATTAGCATGAAATATTTGTCCCCAACGCGCTTTTCCATCTTTTAAACAGCTTTGGAGGCGTTGGTCAACCTCAGAACTGAAAGCCACCATGCATTCAGCCTACACACTTGTTGTTACCAGTTTGCCGTGCACTGTGTAAACGCCACAGACTGACCATATCACTGTGCCATTGCAGTCAACCTACACGCTTGGGGGTTGATTTGGGCCGCGTATTTTGCCTGTATTTGGCATATAAATGACGGTATTTTATAACATGTTATTGAGGCGGCAGAGAGAAGTGAAACGTCGTTTTCAGCTTCATGAAAGAAAATTCACTCCTCTTACAAAACCAAATTGTGAATATTTTCCGTAATCGAATTCAGGTTTCTTAAAACACAAAACATTGTTTCCTCTGGTGCAACGCCGCAACAAAGTCGTCGGACCAGCGAGATGACTTTAAACTTGATGAGCGTGATCCTTCTCTCTTATGACGAGCTAAACGTAATGGATAATGGTTACTGGCCAAAAGGACGCAAGTCTCGATGTAGCTGTAGGCAAATATGAGTACTTCAGCTTCAAACTGATATACGCTCTTTCGGCACTATCCGTCCCGTGATCGTGAGTGAATATGTCCGGGGAGAATTTTAGAATCGCGTTCATCTTATCTTTGTCTGGCATTTTGTGGTGGTGGTGAAAAGTTTATGTTTCTTCGCTGCATTTCCAGGCGAGTCGTCATCAATTTAGGCATCAGATATGTTATATTCTCCCCATGCAGCTTTCAATTTTAGCTGCTTCATCAGCTCCGTTATCTGGGCCTAAATTTGAAGGTAAAGATTAGGTTAGGGTGGGGATGGTAGTTGAACCTATGAACATTTTGGTTTAATCTCCTGTTACTGAGTGCTAGCATGCTGGTTTCCCTGCTTTAATTTCTTCTTCAGTTTGGGTTATTTTGACGTACATTTGTGAAGAGAAAGATCGGTCTAGGGAGGAGATTGTATTTGAACATTAGGTTTAATGTCTTTCTGGTGGTTGTTTTTTCTGGCTAGCATTCACATTCCATACTTCATCATTACAGTTGTTTGTGGGGATCCCTTACAGTCTGCACCTTGAGCATGTTACCAGCGTGGAGTTATGCACTTAAAAGTCATCATCATCATCATCATCATCATCATCATCATCATCATCATCATCATCATCATCATCATCATCATCGTCGTCGTCGTCGTCATCGTTGTCGTCGTATTTGAACCTGGTTTAAGCGCTTTCTTTTACATTTTGGCTTGCAGCGTTCAAATGTAGCTGTTTCAGTAGGAGTAGTTTGACTTGAATTTGAAGGGAAAAGATCAAAGCAAGATGCGGTTTTCTATATTGGAGCCTCCGTCGCATCTGAAGATTGGCGGTATATACGAGTAAATATTCGTAATAGTGATTTGAGATTGTGAAGCGTGCTAAAAATACATGCCAGCAGCTATCAATTATTTCACGCTTCCTTAGTTATGATTAGTTTCATTTAAATGTGAAAGGAAAGGTTAGGGTTAGAGTAAGCTGGGGTTTCATTTTGAACTTAATTGATCCGAAGGTTGAGGGCATACACAAATATAGAAACAGATACCTGAATTATGAATTTGCTATTGGTATCCCTGCATGCAGTTTTACAGTTTTAGCTGCAAAGGGGAAGATTAAGGTTAGACTAGGGTGGTGTTTATATTTCAACCTAGACTCGTCTAAAGATTGATGGTTTAGAAATAATCCTAACAATGATGTCAGACTACCAAACGCATTGCTTGAATTTCTCCATGCAGTTTTTACTTGTTACTGCTTCATGAGTGGGATTGTTTAAATATCAACGGAGATGTAAAGAGAGTGTGGGTTTACAATTTGAACTTCTAACTCACAAGACGAAAGATCCTTTACTGATAAATACTTTAAATAATATTTTAAAATTAGGAGTGTTTTTTGTTGTGTTTTATTGTTGTTGCGAGAATGTTGGATGTTGGTGCGCCTCATTTAATATTTAGCTTCTTAATAGCAGGACCAAATTTTTAAGTGAAAGATTAAAAAAGGGTGCGTGATGCAGATTTTGTGTGTGTTGAAATGATGAAAATAGGATTTGCTCTGTTGCCAGAACGCACAGATTAAATTAGTTGGAAGAAGGGAGAAAATTGCTTTGAGGAGAAGAGTGCATCATTAGAAAATCATTACAATCTTATATTAATATGGTGCTACATTTTTTATTTAGTATTTACAGCTTTTGATCTCAATAATTAAAGTTGATTAGAAGTGTAGTATAAACGTTAACGAAAGATACCGATAGTGTTAGTTGCTATGGTTCTAGATTTCAATGGTTAACCTTAATGACAGCAGCATCCAGTAATCCTATCCCTATCCTATCCTATCCTATCCCGTAACTCGAAAGTCGTTGGGGCACCACAGAAGATAGTTAAACCAGCGTGCCCCATCTTTCTCTGTCCACAGCAACCCTCATGACTTCGCTCAGTGTCAAGCCATTCTCAAATGTTGTCCTCCCATCTCTTTCTCGGTCTCCCTCTTCTTCTGCCTGCTTGCACCGTGCCTTGCAGGAGGGTCTTTGCAAGGCCTGATGCTCTGGTGACATGGCCATACTATCGGAGTTTCCGTTTCTTCACCACTGTGAGCATCTCATCACGTTGTCCATTGGTTTGTGTGATGGTCTGTCGGACTTCGTCATTGGTAATGAGCTGAGTATAGGAAATGCCCAGAAGTCTTCTGTAGCACCTCATCTCCATGCAGTTTCAGATGGCGCTACTGTGGAGGACTGCACTGGTAGCCTTGTCATACAGGCTTTTAATGATTTCAATAATTTTAAGGCTGATGTTGTACGCTCTCGTGGTTGCCCATAGAGCTGCATGCCAGACTCGGTCAAACGCTTTCTTGAAGTCTACAAACATATGATAAAGATGTTGTTGGTGCTGTAGGTATTTCTCGCAGGTTATCCTGAGATTGAAAATCTGTTCATTGGTACTTCATCCTGCCATGAATCCTGCTTGAGCATCAGCTATGATTTGTTCAGCTTGGAGTTTCAACCTGTTGAGTATTATTTGCATGAGGACTTTGCTGGGATGGCTGATGAGCCTAATGGTTTGGTAGTTTTCACACTCTTGAAGGTTACCCTTTTTGTGAAGAGTGATGACAAGCGACTAGGTCCATGGTGCAGCCACCCCCACTCTGCCAGATCTTGTTACAGATAATGGTGAGGGCGTCAGTCGTCGCTTCACCTCCTGCTTCAAGCAATTCTGCGGGTATGTTGTCTACTCCCGCTGACTTCCCTTTCTTCAGCGATTGTACTGCTGCCTCAACTTCTTCTCGGAGAATTGGGAGAATTTCTTCTTCTTCTCTGTTCTGGGAACATGCTAGAACTGATGGGTATCCGTTTGGTGTGTGGTTGTGAAGGTCAGAGCAGTACTCTGTCCATTTATCGATATGCCAGACTTGCTTTGGATCGTAGAGACCTTGGGCCGTTTAACATTTGTCAGCCGCTTCACAGTCTAGTAGGCCTTCTTGCTGTTGTTCTTGTTCAGACTGTTCACTATTTACTGGCATTGATCTTCTATCCAGTTCTCCGTTGCTGTGCGCACGCCTTTTCGAATGTCATTGTTGATTTTTCGGTAGTCATCAGCTCCCTGTGCGGTGTTCTTTTTCTTTTTCATCTCTCTTCGTTTATCACACAGGCCCAAAAGTTCAGGTGTGATCCAAGGTTTCTTCTTTGGACAGTGCTTGAGAGGAATCTCAATGGCGGCATCTGTCACAGCTGAGTTAAATGTGGTGGTCATGATGTTCACATCTATTCACCAGCTCCCAAAATAAGCAGTGGTGCAAATTTCCCTACAATTGTGGCTTGGGATATTTCTGTCACCTCCGGGTCTTGCTGGTCGAACTTCAGTCTGCCACCTCTGGGTCTTGCAGTTTGTCCAGGTCGAACTTCAGTCTGGTGCACCTTGCTGTGTTTACTCTTTTCAAATAAAGCAGGAAGGACATCATCACGAGATCGTGGTCAATTCCGATGTTTGCTCCTGGAAAAGTGCGTGTCCTGACAATGTTGATGCTTGATCTGAAGCGTGTCTGGACAATGATGTAGTCAATCTGGTTGTGATGCTCCCAGCTCGAACTGTGCCAGGTTCATCGTCTGGATTTTTTGTGGAGACCAAGCGTGTTTGCCAGTATCAGACTGTTATATCGGGCAAACTCCAAGAGTCTCAGAACCCTGTCATTTGTCTCGTTGTTGCAGTGTGGTCCACGTGTGTCTCCCCAGTTGTGGTGCGCATCTTGGCCAACCTTGGCATTCCAGTCTCCTTGCACTATGTCTATATCCTTCTTCGGTACTTGGTCAAGGACAGTCTGTAAGTGTTCATAAAAATCATCGACTTCGCTGTCGTCATAGTCTGATGTTGGGGCATAGGTCTGGATGATGGTGATGTTGAAAGGGGCTGCGCCCAGACAGATGGTAATGAGTCTCCTGGAGACTGGGCGACAACTCATGATATTGGCTAGAACGTCTTTGTGGACCAAGAATCCAACGCCGTGTTCGTGCCTATCATCTCTGCCGCGAAAATAAAGCTTGTGGCCTTTGTCGGTCTTTGTTTCACCTAGGCCTTCACAGCGCAGTTCGCTGATGCCTAAAATGTTCCATCGATAGTGGTCCAGCTCGTGGGCAAGTTCTTCTAATTTTCCCTCCGCAGTTAGGGTCCTGACATTCCAGGTTTCTATGACGATGTTGTCTCTCGTGCGGATCTTAAGTTGTCCATCAGTATCACACTTATCACCTCCGTCCTGGTGGCCAACGGAAGGCACGGTCCTTGGTGACCCGGGCGACGACCGATCCATTATGGAGTGGGTAGTTCTTTTTATGATACGGTGTGTCTTGGGCAAGAAAGACCTGGCAGGACCCAATCTTCACCAGGCTGTTGGCCACAGCCGAAATCCACGAGTACGATGTGGCTCGCCTTTTCCCCGAGCGCGTGGTCGTTGAACCTGTAGTAACGTGAGGTTCCTCCGTCCTGGCCGGTGACTTCTGTGTAGAAGACTTTCGCCCAGTGATGCCGTGCTGACATCACCCCTGTTAGTCGCCTCTTACGACACGCCGTGAAACGTTATATCTATTCTATTCAGTGCCCGAACCCATAGTACTACAATAATACAGTAATATAATTATAGGCCTATAGACACAATTTAATTGTTTACCCTTATGACAGCAGCATCCAGTATACAGTGACATAATTATAGGCGTATAGACATACAAGCTCAATGTTTAACCTTATGACAGCAGCACCCAGTACTTTTGTGACCTAATTATAGGGGTATAAATGTGGCAGTCATGTTTTATGCATATTGATGTATGGTTGTAAATGTGTGTTAATGTATGACGAATAATAGGAGATAGAAAAGAGTATTGAATGATAATATGATTTGCTTTTAATTGGACGTAATCAAGTATGTTAAAGAAAATATAATTTTATTGAGTTAGTTTCAAGTGATTTCGGTCTGCGCATTTTGATGCATATTTGAAATGCGTTCACTTATCACTCTTTCATGGGATTTTGTTGGGAACTGACGCATTTTTGCTAAGCTCGTAGTTTGTGCAACCGTTTTGTGCTTTGGGAAATACTTTGTGAACGTCTCATCTCACTGACGAGAGGTGGTTTTTTTTCCTTTATTTGGAGGATTTGGTTTAAATCAATAGCGAACCGTTGCAACATACCGACATTGCCTTGTCCCGTGTGGTTTTGTTTACTTCCATCTTCATCTCCATGCTTTCTCATCCAACCTGCCCTGGTCCTGATTTGGCTCGTAAGAGTCCGCTGGACCTAAAGCAATAATCATGTAATGTAATCCAACCTGCCACTCTACACACCCAATCCCACAAGGGGTTCCATTCTTACCCCAACCCCTCAACATAGACACAATCTCAATGCTTAACCTAAATATAGACGTATAGACACAATCTCAATGCTTAACCTTATGACAGCAGCATCCAGTAATACAGTGACATAATTATAGACGTATAGACACAATCTCAATGCTTAACCTTATGACAGCAGCATCCAGTAATACAGTGACATAATTATAGACGTATAGACACAATCTCAATGCTTAACCTTATGACAGAAGCATACAATAATACAGCGACATAATTATAGACGTATAGACACAATCTCAATGCTTAACCTTATGACAGAAGCATACAATAATACAGCGACATAATTATAGACGTATAGACACAATCTCAATGCTTAACCTTATGACAGAAGCATACAATAATACAGTGACATAATTATAGGCGCATAGACACAATCTCAATGCTTAACCTTATGACAGCAGCATCCAATAATACAGTGACATTATTATAGGCGCATAGACACAATCTCAATGCTTAACCTTATGACAGAAGCATACAATAATACAGCGACATAATTATAGACGTATAGACACAATCTCAATGCTTAACCTTATGACATCAGCATCCAGTAATACAGTGACATTATTATAGGCGCATAGACACAATCTCAATCACCCCTAAACAACAACCACACACTCAAACCCCCTTTTCAAAGTAAATCCAATGTAATCATGAAGTTTATTATTGAAAGTTAGCACCGATGCTATTTGAACTCCACCCACGGTAATGAAAGATGATAAAATTCTTCCTTCTTCTCTCACTGAACTAGAAAGCAGGCGAAGAATTAGGCAAGCGGAGGCCACAGCGCTAAGAAAAGATAAGCAGCTTTATTTGCACAAGCAGTTGTCTGGGCGGTGCAGCTTCCCAAATTGACGCTTTGCGATGACATCATTCCTCACTAAATTACAACACTGCCAAACAAGATTCCAATTGGGCGATGTTCTGCTATGGAGTCTGGACTGTGCCGACTTCAGGAAATTAACTGCTGTTATACGCTGCAACTGTAACGGCTAAATTACGTATATACTTGTAGCTCTGTCATATTCACTGGATGCCTGTGTAAGGTTACTTTAATATCTTGAGCTTTCAAAACAATGTTCACCATCTCATAAAATCAGATAACCAAACGGGCATTTATTTAGGTCAGTAAGAAGCAGTAAGTAGGCTTGATCGAAAGGGTTCGCCCAAACAACGCGAACTGGAGGAAATCAAACTGGCAAACAGATACGCGCATTACTTTTCTGCAAATTGTCTCGGAAGAACATCGTTTTCGTATAAACAATCCGTCTTGTAAACCCACTCGACTCAAACCCGCAAATCACGAACACCTTATCTGATGGGGACAGAAAAATAAACTTTGAACACCTTCCAGAAAGCTGCAGCCTCTTCGTCTTTGTTGGGCCGGGTACGGCCTCTCTCTATCTCTCTCTTTCTTTCTTTCTTTCTCTCTCTCTCTCTCACTCTCTCTCTCTCTCTCTCACTCTTTCTCTCTGTGCAATAAAAAAGAAGTAATATGACCCACCATCCAAGAATAACAAGATGGCAAGAAATTCCAAAGAATGTTTTGGCACAAACACACACACATACATGTCATTAAAAATCAGCATCTTCAAAAGTGTTACTTTCCTTGGCCGAGGTGTGACTCGCTTTTTAGTCTAAAAGAAGCAAAAATGAAAACAAGGAATGATGGGCCTCTATTTGAACTATCTGCGTTCAAAACGTGTTTAGAAGTTGATGAACCACGGAAATGGTGCAAATATCTGCATTGTAAAAGTAATCAAAATCGTTATTAGTACAGTTATTTTTTAGATCAGGCCCAAAAAGGTGTTTTGAACATAGAAGCGAAGGACCGATCGACATCCGGACAGCCACAGACTAATTGGCGACGAGTTGAGCGCAATAGGCACAGCCCTCGGCAGAGATCATCTGGTTACATTTAGTATACTCTTAGAATTCTAAGTTGAATAAAAACTATTAATGTATTGTAACATCTGTCCCACTCTACCTCCTTTAAGACTCTCTCTCTCTCTCTCTCTCTCTCTCTCTCTCTCTCGCCCATTTCCTTCATAACCCTCTCTCTCTCTCTCTCTCTCTCTCTCTCTCTCTCTCTCTCTCTCTCTCTTCCTTCATAAAACCCACCTCACTCTCTCTCTCCCTTTCCTTCATAAAACCCACCTCTCTCTCTCTCCCTTTCCTTCATAAAACCCACCTCTCTCTCTCTCTCTCTTCCTTCATAAAACCCACCCCTCTCTCTCTCTCTCTCTCTCTTCCTTCATAAAACCCACCTCTCTCTCTCTCTCCCTTTCCTTCATAAAACCCCTCTCTCTCTCTCTCTCTCTCTCTCTCCCTTTTCCTTCATAAAACCCACCTCTCTCTCTCTCTCTCTCTCTCTCTCTCTCTCCTTCATAAAACCCACCTCTCTCTCTCTCTCTCTCTCTCTCTCTCTCCTTCATAAAACCCACCTCTCTCTCTCTCTCTCCCTTTTTCTTCATAAAACCCACCTCTCTCTCTCTCTCTCTCTCTCTCTCTCTCTCTCTCCCTTTTCCTTCATACAATCCAACCCCCTCTTTCCCGCCATTTGCCTTCCTAATACCCAAACCCCTCTCTCGCCACCTATCCCTGTCATCTCAGTGCAAACTTTCAAACCACAAAGCGCTCAGTGTTCAAATTCAGTGATCACTTTAAGCAAATAAGTAAGCTACTGAAACTACTGTACACAAAGATGCAGAACGTAGGCTAAATGTTCAGTTCAAATTCACCTACATTCCTGTATTACATTTAAGGTCTACAACAACAACAACAACAACAACAACGACGACGACGACGACGACGTTGACGACGGTCAATCTAACAATTCTAATTGAATAAGCACGTTGTTTCAGCTGTTAATATTCCCTTTTTGACATGCTGACCTGACATCATTCAAGAGTAGGTAAGTCAGACCTCTGTCGTCAAGCACAAGACATAGAGATCATCGTGGAGACGGTTTTCAGCGGCGGAGTCTCTGTTCTTTCCCAAACGCCCCGACTGGGAAAGGATGTTTGCGAATGAGTCCTGTTTTGGAGTATTGCTGAGTTGTACATCTCCATACCACACTCTTCTAAGATTTGGAGAAGAAGACGTTGTTGGTCTCTGCCTAGCTCCATCTTTTATCTACGGCTTGGAGAAAGATGGCGGAAAAACCAGCGGGAGCAGAAGCCATTAGGCTGTAATGAGATGCATGTTCACCTCTCGTCTCGTGCTGTCGAGAAAATCGTCATTTCAGTAAACAACTTAACCTTTCCCCACCCAGGCATCACCGATTGCAGGAGGACACGCTTTATTAATGACAATTTATATAACATACACACACACACACTCTCACACACACACTCACACGCACACACACCCACCCCATTTCCATAACTTTATAATCTACTCTTTGTGCGTTGTATGATTTCCAATTTAATGTTAAAGGTTAGTTCTGTTCATTTGTCAAGGCACAGATTGGAAGATAGATTTTCCAATTAATATAATATCTTAATCCCTAATTTACAACTGTCCAACTCTCTCTCTTTCCCTCCCCTTCTTCTTGTTCTTCTACTTCTTCTTGTTCTCCTACTTCTTCCTGTTCTTCTACTTCTTCTTGTTCTTCTACTTCTTCTTGCCTTTTTACCTTCCAAGATTCCAAAACTCAATCTTAATCTGGTGGGCACCAAGCATAATCTCTCTCTCTCTCTCTCTCTCTCTCTCTCTCTCTCTCTCTCTCTCTCAATCTCTCTCTCTCTCTCTCTCTCTCTCTCTCTCTCTCTCTCTCGCCACTTAAAAAGAAAAGAGTAAAAACATTCTAAACTCCCAACATGGCTGACTCCAGAAATCATACATGCAATGTCACTGCGTGACAAACTTTAAATGTACTCGACAATTTCGAGAGTACAAAAAAATTTGTAATAAAATAAAAAAACATGGGGCGTGACTCCAAACGAAACTACTTAAATACACTACTAGAAAATAAAAGAGACATTTCTCACCTTTGGCCTGCACTGAATTCTTTTATTAAAGGCTCATCTTCAAATCATCATGAAAATCCTTCCAATTTATCTGCTAATGACTTCAACAACCATTTCCTTTCAGTCACTATTTCTGTTCTAAAATCGGATTCCTCAAAATGTACACAGCACTCTTGCTCTGATTGTCTTACACAATTTTGTAAGAAAAGAACAAATAACTCTCTACCCTTTGAAATACCACTCATTACTGTAAATGAAGTCACTAAATACTTATCAAAACTTAAAAATAAAAAATCGGCATGTTCAGATCAAATTAGTAATAAGATTTTGAAAATTTCTTTGCCTTATATTATTAATTCCTTTACATACATCTTCATTTTATGCATTTAAAAAAATATATTTCCAACTACATGGAAACAAGCTAAGGTTGTTCCTCTTCCTAAATCAAAAGTCCGTTCTGATCTGGGGAGAGGGAGTATGTGTATTTCGGTACATTAATTTTCTTAGTAATTTTTTTTAAATTCTTACCATTGTTAAGGTTTGTGTTAGTTTCAAATCAATTTTATGTTAATTATCTGGTTTGTTACAATTTTATTAAGGACTAGCTGTAAGACAGGTCCATAGGACCTAATGCTATTATCCAATTAAAGGTTTCGACTTCGACTTCTCTCTCTCTATCTTTCTCTCTCTCTCTCTCTCTCTCTCTCTCTCTCTCTCTCTCTACTCTCCACTTTTCCTCCCACTCATCCCCCACCCCCTCTCATTTATTATTGAGCTTAACCTGCCGCTCTACCATCTCTTTCCACCATCAGTGTTTGTGGAGTTTGAGTGACAAGTAGATGAGCAGCGATATCAATCCACTGTATTAATCTTACTCTAAGTGACAGATTTACTCTGTGCTTTATTTACACCAAGGGCTGTTTGCTTCGCATCACATTCAAAAGGGTACCGGTGTGAATGTATTAACGTGTGTACTCCATGCCTATCCTATCCTATCCCGTAACTCGAAGGTCGTTGGGGCACCACAGATGATCGTTTAACCAGCGTACTCCATCTTTCTCTGTCCTCTGCAACCCTCATGGCTTCGCTTAGTGTCAAGCCAATCCATTCTCGGATGTTGTCCTCCCACTTCTTTTTCAGTCTCCCTCTTCTTCTGCTTCCTTGCACCGTGCCTTGCAGGATGGTCTTTGCAAGGCCTGATGCTCTGCTGACGTGGATATACCACCGAAGTTTCCGTTTCGTCACCACATGTTGTCCAATGGCTTGTGTGATGGTCTGCCGGACTTCGTCAATGGTGATGTGCTGAGTATAGGAAATGCCCAGAAGTCTTCTGTAGCACCTCATCTCCCTGCTTTGTATTATTCGTTGTAGATCTGCTGTGAGGGTCCATGTTTCGCAAACGTATAGGAAGATGGAGATGACAAGGGAGCTCCGCAGCCTTACCTTGGAATGTAGACAGTCCTGTTTTCTCCAAATGGGTTTCAACCTTGTCAGGACCGCAGTTGTTTGTGCGATCTGGAGAGGATTTCCTGTCGGGACCCATTGTCTGATACAATGGCTCCTAAATATTTGAAGCTATGCACTGCGGTGAGGGATTGGCCTAGGACTTTGATGTCCGTGTTAATGCCATTGGTGTTGTTTGTCATCATTTTGGTCTTCTCTGCACTTATTTCCATTCCATAAACTCTGGAGGTGGTGTCAAGCATCTGTACCGGCTGTTCAAGTTCTTGTTCCTCTCCAGCCAATCCATCAATGTCATCCGCAAAACGGAGGTTAGAGATTGCTCTTCCCCCTACGCTGACTGTGCCTTCGTGATCAACATGACGCGCTCTAGGAAAATGTTGAAGTAAGCATCCTTTGTGACGAGGCGTACAATCGACCTCTGAGCTAGGCTGCCCACAGTCATTCCTCCCACACAGCCAGCGACTCCGTCCACACATCCAGTCCCCCCTAGCAGGCTCGCTGGCCCACGCGCTTAAGCCCCGCCCCTCGGGGACCCCCTGTTAAAGCCTGACACCCAGTTAGACTCGGCGTCAGTCGAAAACCATCAAGCCTTGAAGCCACAACAACTTGTCCGAAGACACGTCTCCATCACCGGGCGACCTCTGAGCTACGGCAGTACTCGTGTGCTTCAACCCGTCTTAGTCAAGGTAAGAGAGGAAACTTACTCTTTGTCATGTAGTAGACCCATCACCCGTCGTTCGCCCAACCTGTTCATACGTCCTGTCGATATGTATGTTCATGTTTATAGTTTTGCCTTGATGTGTTGCTGTGACATGTATTTATTCCTTGCACATATTTTCTCCCGTGTATATGACTCATGACATGTTTGAATTTATACTTGTATGCTCCATGTTAGCCCCATGTGTAAATATCCCATGCCATGCTGCCCCTCCACATAGATTAAAGTCCCCAGTGCAGCCCTCGCCTACAACCCCTTTACCCTGTACCTATTCCATTTGCTTTCCTCCAGGCCCCCACTGTATAAATATTCGCCCCTGTTGCCACTACCCCATCTTAATGCGCCGAAGGTATCACATATTAGCGGCTGCCAATAAACTCCACTATGGCCCTGTAAACCTAGTTGCATTGTTGGACTGTTGGAATGCACCGGTCAACTCTTGACTGGTCAGACCAATTTGAAATCTGAATGGGTAAAATGCGCCACAGGCCCTGAACCTAGGATATACCTATCCCCCGCTGATACAGAGTCTGTATTGCGTTACAGACGGCTCCTGTACCGGGCGAATTACCCCGGCCCTGTATCATCTCTAAGTCGCTGACCGCTGCAGGCCCCTGACAACCCAGGGAGTCAACGAGAAGCGTTACTCTGAATTTCATCATCTCCTAGACAGCTAGCAACGAAAGCTGAAATCTACGCCTGTACCTCCCACAAGATTGGCAGACTCGGTCATTGCGTCACCGGGTGACCGACTGACCCGCATCGCTTCTGAAACCACGCTAAGCCTGAGCAACAGTCCACCCAGACTATCTTGGATCAACCGCCGCCCTTCAATAACCAGCTAAGTTATTGACCTACGAGCATCACCACTCGCCAGATTATCTGGGGTACCCTGAACATTCAGATATACTCCTGCCCTGTGATGAGATCAGTCCACAGTAGCACTAGTGCCCCAGAAATCGACCACCCAGAATATCTCCGAGCTACTCCCTACCATAACTGACGCTATCCAGTGACCCACTTTAGAATTATTTAACCCAGACTACCCACTTCGAATTAATAAAACTAAATAGTTAGAAATTGCACCTACCCAGACTGGCCTTTGTATTTGAATTTCTCAACTAGTGTAGTCTACCATCTTTCTCGTCTATCCATTGACTGTCTCTCATTTATTTAGTATTCCCTAGCCTTAATCTTTTGAATGTCATCGCATCATTAGCCTAACAAAGGAGGTAATACAGCGCGAGAGATTAAGAGCTTACCCTCCATTCCCCCAACCCCTTTCTTTGTGACATCCTTGACGTACAAAGATTGTTGTTCTGAACCAGTTTCCGATGGCGCTGTTGTGGAGGATTGCACTGGTAGCCTTGTCATACATGCTTTTGATGACTTCAATAATTTTAGGGCTGATGATGTTGTATGCTCTCATGGTTGCCCACGGAGCTGCTTGCCAAACACGGTATAGAATATGATATAGAAGTTGTTGTTTCCGTAGGTATTTATCGCAGATTATTTTAAAGTTGAAAATCTGTTTATTGGTACTTCGTCCTGCCCTGAATTCCGCTTGTTCTTCAGTTATGATTTGTTCAGCTTGGGGTTTCAACATGTTGAGTATTATTTGCAGGAGGACCTTGCTATGATGGATGATGAGGCTGATGGTGCGGTAGTTTTCATACTCCTGAAGGTTACAGTTTTTGAGAAGAGTGATGACAAGCGACTGGGTCCATGGTGTAGACCACTCCCCACTCTGCCATTTCTTGTTACAGATAATGGGGAGGGCGTCAATCATCGCTTCTCCTCCTGCTTGAAGCAATTCCGCGGGTATGTTGTCCACTCCCGCTGACTTCCCCTTCTTCAGCGATAGCACTGTTGCCTCAGCTTCTTCTCGGAGAATTGGGAGGATTTCTTCTTCGTCTTGTCTGTTCTGGGGACATGCTAGAACTGATGAGTCTCGGTTTGGTGTGTGGTTGTAAAGGTAGCAGCAGTACTCTGTCCACCTATCCAAGACTTCTGTTTTTTCTGTAAGGCATATGCCAGTCTTGCTTTGGTTCATGGAGACCTTGGGCTGTTTAACACTTGTCAGCCTCTTCACAGTCTGGTAGGCCTTCTTGCTGTTGTTCTTGTTCAGACTGTTCTCTATTTTCTGGCATTGATCTTCTATCCAGTTCTCCTTTGCTGTGCGCATGCACTTTCGGATGCCACTGTTGAGTTTTCGGTAGTCATCAGCTCCCTGTGAGGTGTTCATTTTGTTTTCAACTCTCTTCATTTATCACACAGGTCCAAAACTTCAGATGTGATCCAAGGTTTCTTCTTTGGGCGGTGCTTGCCAAGGATCTCAGTGGCCATCTTCACAACTGAGTTGAAGATGGTGGTCATGGTGTTGACATCTTCTTCACCAGCTCCCAGAACGACCAGTGGTGCAAATTTCCCTCCTATTGTGGCTTGGAATATTTCTGCCACCTCCGGGTCTTGCAGTTTGTCCAGGTCGAACTTCAGTCTGGTGTACTTTGCTGTGTTTACTCTCTTCAAGTAAAGCCGGAAGGACATCATCACGAAATCGTGGTCACTTCCGATGTCAGCTCCTGGAAACGTGCGTGTCCTGCCAATGTTGATGCTTGATCTGAAGCCTGTCTTGACCATGATGTAATCAATCTGGTTGTGATGCTCCCCGCTGGGACTGTGCCATGTCCATCGTCTGGGTTTTTTGTGGAGACCAAGCGTGTTCGCCAGTATCAGACTGTTGTCTCTGGCAAACTCTAAGAGTTTCAGACCCCTGTCATTTGTCTCGTTTGATGCAGTAAGGTCCACAGGTGTCTCCCCAGTTGTGGTGCGCCTTGGCCAACCTTGGCATGCCAGTCGCCTTGCACTATGACTATGTCCTTCTTCGGCACTTGGTCAAGGATAGCCTGTAGATGTTCATAGAAATCCTCCACTTCGTTCCATGCGCTGTACGGAAGCGTAATGTCCCTCGAGGCAGTATTACACGGATCACCTCTGTTTCCTGTTTTAAAACATTTTACAGTTGTTTCCTGTTTTAAAACATTTTACAGGTGTTTGCTGTTTTAAGACATTTTACCGTTGTTTTTGTGTCAGTTTTGTCTACTTTTGTAAGATTATTACTCATCCTTATATTTCATTTTCTAGGTTAGAAAAGGCTGGATTTCCGTTTATACATCCAGTCCATGGCTTTATCGATGAAGACTGATTACACTGAAACGTCTATACCACTTTAACAGTTTGACGTTTTCACTTTGTCATTGTATTAAATTTTCTTTGTTTGTTTGTTTGGGGAGAGAGGGAGGTGGATGGGGTGGAGGGAGTGTCACCGATTCATCGTTGACACGTGTACGCTGTCCGCTAATTGATACGGTTTCTAGTTTTATATTCAACACTTTAAAGGCGCCATTCAACGCTGTTCATCGTTGCCAAATTCGATTTCATGCCCATTGATAGGCTTTCAATGTGTGCGGGCGGCTTTTAGTCAGGATCAGACCCTGCGTCGTTAAAGACGTACACATTTGCTTCAAATGTGAAGCATGCACGTTTGCTATAAGCTTGCAGACCTGTGCAACGCAATTGACCACTAAGCCATATTAACCGACATACGCACTCATTTTTGCAATTCATAATTTCCTCCACCGTCTTTCTAACGCGTGTTGATAAGCAATGCTTGTCTTTTCCCCTCTAGCTGATAAGCACCCCAAATTTTATGAGCCCCCGCTGCTTTTAAAAGTCTTTCACCCCAGGTTTAATTACAAAGGACAGCCTTTAATGATAGTTTCTACTGAGAACGCGCGCGACTCTCTCTCTCTCTCTCTCTCTCTCTCTCTCTCTCTCTCTTTCTCTCTCTCTCTCTCTCTCTCTCTCTCTCTCTCTGACCCACAGATACTCTCTGTCTCTCTTTCCAACACACACAAATAAATATACACATCCACAAACAGGTTCTCTATCTCTCCGTCACTGTCTCTACGTCTTTCTGTCTTTCTCACTGTCTTTCTTACTCTGTCTCTCTCTCTGTCTCCCTCTCTCTCTCTCTTGTGAGTGTGTTGTGTGTTTGTATTTATGGCGAAGACAGATGAAAGCAATTTCCCACGTTCCTCTCTTAATTTGGGGAATGTAAAAGGCTAAACACTAACATTTGAATTTGGGGAATGTAAAAGGCTAAACACTAACATTTGAAGACAACATTTACCTTGCATGGTTTAGTTCACGTTTACATGTTATTTGTGAAGTTTATCCAGCGTGTGTATCACAGAGGAGAAATATGGAGGAGGAGGTGTGTTGGAGCAGGGAGGTAAAGGGAGAGAGACACAGACACACAACGGTTAAAGCCAACACCACCACAGAGAGGTGCAAGAGGGAGGGGAGAAGAGAGAGAGAGAGAGAGAGAGAGAGAGAGAGAGAGAGAGAGAGAGAGAGAGAGAGAGAGAGAGACAGAGAGACAGAGAGACAGAGAGACAGAGAGAGAGAGAGAGAGAGAGAGAGAGAGAGAGAGATCGTAGCATACATTTCAAGTTTAGCATGAAGTTCTAAATGCCTTGATCCGTTCTTTGGAGTTAGTATATGCTCTATGACAATGTTGGAGTTGGTATAATGCTCTATGACAATGTTGGAGTTAGTATAATGCTCTATGACAATGTTGGAGTTAGTATATGCTCTATGACAATGTTGGAGTTAGTATAATGCTCTATGACAATGTTGGAGTTAGTATAATGCTCTATGACAATGTTGGAGTTGGTATAATGCTCTATGACAATGCTGGAGTTAGTATAATGCTCTATGACAATGTTGGAGTTAGTGTAATGCTCTATGACAATGTTGGAGTTAGTATAATGCTCTATGACAACGTTGGAGTTAGTATAATGCTCTATGACAACGTTAGAGTTAGTATAATGCTCTATGACAATGTTGGAGTTAGTATAATGCTCTATGACAACGTTGGAGTTAGTATAATGCTCTATGACAATGTTGGAGTTAGTATAATGCTCTATGACAATGTTGGAGTTAGTATAATGCTCTATGACAATGTTGGAGTTAGTATAATGCTCTATGACAATGTTGGAGTTAGTGTAATGCTCTATGACAATGTTGGAGTTAGTATAATGCTCTATGACAATGTTGGAGTTAGTATAATGCTCTATGACAATGATGGAGTTAGTATAATGCTCTATGACAATGTTGGAGTTAGTGTAATGCTCTCTGACAATGTTGGAGTTAGTATAATGCTCTATGACAATGTTGGAGTTAGTATAATGCTCTATGACAATGTTGGAGTTAGTATAATGCTCTATGACAATGTTGGAGTTAGTATAATGCTCTATTACAATGTTGGAGTTAGTGTAATGCTCTATGACAATGTTGGAGTTAGTATAATGCTCTATGACAATGTTGGAGTTAGTATAATGCTCTATGACAATGTTGGAGTTAGTATAATGCTCTATGACAATGTTGGAGTTAGTATAATGCTCTATGACAATGTTGGAGTTAGTGTAATGCTCTATGACAATGTTGGAGTTAGTGTAATGCTCTATGACAATGTTGGAGTTAGTATAATGCTCTATGACAATGTTGGAGTTAGTATAATGCTCTATGACAATGTTGGAGTTAGTATAATGCTCTATGACAATGTTGGAGTTAGTGTAATGCTCTATGACAATGTTGGAGTTAGTATAATGCTCTATGACAATGCATCCCTCTCTCCACCTTACCTCATATCCGTTTTCCAGCATTATGCTGTAATTATGCCTTGCTGAAATGGATGCGTGTATGATTGTATGATGATGCTGTGTGTTTGCGTGCGAGTGCGTGTGTGTGTGTGTGTGTGTATGTGTGTGTATTTGTTTGTGTACGTATGTGTGAGGTGCTTGAAGTTAAGCTTATCGAAGTCGTGTGCTATACAAACAGTAGCAGTAGTAGTAGTAGTAGTAGTAGTAGTAGTAGTAGTAGCAGGGCCGGATTCAGGGGGGGGGGGGTTACCTGGGTTCTGGAACCCCCCCTCCAAAGTAAAAAAAAAAAAAAAAAGATTTTATTTAATGCAAAGAGTTTCAATTTAAAAAAAACGTTTTATAAACATTGCAGTTTTTAGTCACTTTTGGTCCAAGGTACAAAGAGTTATTTATAGACAATTCAACGGAAATCCATTTCAAGGGATCCGTTGAAACGTCCTAAGCGTTTTCCCGTTGAAACGACCAAATAACCCAACCCCTAAGCCTAAATTAGTAAATGCAGCCATATTTTCCTGTTCTGGCCGCAAGCCTCTTCCAGCACCTTCACCTTAACTGCCCTAATCCTCCAAAAACGACTTTTTAGAAATATTAATTAAGATGCTAAGTTGATAATTATGAACACAGCGTTCGTTGCCTGGTTTGGTGAAGTTAGCAAAATGGCAAATGCTTTGACAACTGATGTTATTGTTCCTCGTCAAGCATCCCGACAGACTCTCCGTGACAACCAACCTGCGGCCACTCCAGAAGAATATTTCAAGATTAGCATTGCCATTCCTTTCTTGGAACACCTGTCAACCGAATTGGACTCGAGGTTCAAAAATGCTGACCTAGCAGTTGATGGTCTCTGTCTGGTGCCAAGCACTTTAATAGACAACCAGGATGGTTTCATGCAGGTTCCAGAAGGGGTGAAGACACTGGCAATGTTGTGGGAGTCTGGCCTACCAGACAACGCTACCCTTGATGCATAATACCAACGGTGGGTTTGCAAATGGCGAAGTGCTGCTGAGAATGCGACAGCTATCATCCCATCCACGGCATCAGAAGCACTGAAACATTGTGACAGGGATTTTTATCCCAACCTGTTCATCATGCTAAAGTACCTTTGTACCCTGCCTGTCACTACTGCCGATTGTGAGCGTTCAAACAGTCAGTTGCGCAACCTGAAAAACTACCTGCGCTCCACAATGGGGCAACAGAGGCTCAATGGACTTGCTTTACTGAGAG
Source organism: Oncomelania hupensis (assembly GCA_036898135.1). NCBI lineage: Eukaryota > Metazoa > Mollusca > Gastropoda > Littorinimorpha > Pomatiopsidae > Oncomelania > Oncomelania hupensis. The sequence continues at coordinate 5,981,109 of CM072519.1, read as the reverse complement.
TGCACAGGGAAGTTGATATTGACTTCAAAGAGGCAGTGAACTGTTTTGAAGGAAGATACAATTCACAAACGGTACTAATGCCGAGGAACCTAGTGCAGCAAGACTGAAAATGAAAGCAGGGCTGTGATGTTTATAAACTACAAGATAAAGCTTTATACCGTTACCGATCGACAAAAAGTAGTGAATAATAATAGTATACAAAACATCTCTGCTGATAAATAAATGTTTGTGTGTGTGTTGTTGTTTTTTTTAAGGGAGGGGCAGAGGATTATTTTTGTACCCTAGAATTTGTCAGTTCAATTGTTAAAAAAGCTCAAAGTCCCAGACCATCACAAATGGCTTTTTCAAGGTTCAGATTGCACCAGATTGCACCATTTTGCATCTTTGAAAAAAAAAATTTCCCGGGGGTGCATGCCCCCGGACCCCCCTAGAAGGCTCGGCGCTTCGCGCCTTCGCTGAATCTGTAACCCCCCCTTCGACTTTTTCCAGGTCCGGCCCTGAGTAGTAGTAGTAGTAGTAGTAGTAGTAGTAGTAGTAGTAGTAGTAGTAGTAGTAGTAGTATGTGGAAAGCACGTTGCTTAGGACTACTAAAACAAAGTCATAACTGGATAATAATGACAGACGGACTTCATGATTCTACCATTGTATACACACATGCCTTATTCTTACAACAGTTTTATACCTTGGATTAATTCACAGACACACATTTTTATTTCCTCCTGAACAAACACTACAAAACGAGCGGAGCAAAGGGATTTTATTACGCCATAAAGAACGATAACTCTGTACGTGGGTTCTAATAACCTCCCTCAATCAGACAAGGGAGAGAATACCCAGTATTAATTCTTATCCTCAACCTATCTTTTGTTTGGCTGCTTTATTGAAAGAGTAAGTATGGCGGAGCGATACAGAAGGCACAATAACAAGGTCGCTGTTCTGGTAGGGGACTCCCAGGGAAATCCAAAAAGTCAAATAACTTATGCCGTCTTCGTTAATTGTATTAATATCAACGAGACTTTCTCTCTGGCCTAGACAGAAGGAGAGCTTTAGCCTAGCCAAGTACTCCATATTATTGGCAATGACAAACACAATAAAGACCTCCCGGAGTTCTTCCCGTTGATTTAATGAGTTTCAATGGCTTCTCCCTCTAAACGCTGAGACTAACATTATGCAAAGTGACAAGATTTATTAATGAGCGAAGAGGTTTTCACTTTCCAGGTCGAAACTAATATTTGGTTTAAACACAAGATTTATTCAAGAAAATTCAACTGGTTTTTCGTCAACGTTCAAAAGAATGTGTTGTTTAAACAAAAGATGTATACATTTGTTATATTTCCTATATGAGACTAACATTACAAGAAGAGAAAGGATTTAATAATAAGGTCTAAATTGGAGATATTTAAAAGTTGAAAGTATTTCTTTGCATCAAAATCAGATTTGTTAATTTATTGTTTTCCAAGTTGCGACTAATATTATATTTAAAAGATACCGGAGTAGGCCTACGATCATTACAAATCTTAAAGGTAAGAGTAATGGTTTGTTGAAAGGCATGATTTACTAATGAACTTTGAATATGATTCGTTTAGAAGTAATTCGTTCAGAGTAATACTTCGTTTAAACAAAATACTTATTATCGCATTTTTATCTTGAAATTAGACATAAAATAGTGTTCAAAGAAAAGATGAATTAATGAAGAAATAGGTTTTTACTCGTTACTTTTGAAACGAATATTTACTTTAAAGATAATAATAATAATAATAATAATAATAATAATAATACAGGATGCTATGTACGCGCCTTTCCCCAAGGCTCAAAGCGCGGCGATCTATACCAACATACACGCTCACCTGTCTCATTTACCCTCACACACACCAAATACACATCACTCAAACAGGTGGTGTAAAGGCAGGGAGATCGCTATTAGAAGACGGAAGAAAATCGAATTTTTATTTTTGAAATTTTTTATATTGACTGCGTCCTGTACCATTATTGAAGGGAGGGAGGAAACCGGAGTGCCCGGAGAAAACCCTCGGTGACCTCAATAGTCTCGTACCTAAGTCACATACGTTCGCCCCTTGCGGGAATCGAACCCGCGACCTTCGGCATAGGAAACCGGCGACTTATCCACTGCGCCACGAGGCCACCCCATATAGGAACATTATTACAGTTATTATAGCGTTTCGATTCAATGTTGAAAGTAATATCTTGTGTAATCAAAATTGGGGTTTGGGGGGTGGGGGGGTTGGGGACCCTGGTAGCTCAGCTGATAGTGAGCTGGTCTCCTATGCCGAAGGTCGTGGGTTCTATTCCCTATATACCATCTATTATTATTATTATTATTATTATTATTATTATTATTATTATTATTATTATTATTATTATTATTATTATTATTATTTTTGTTGTTGTTGTTGTTTTATTATTGTTTTGTTATTATTATTATTATTATTATTATTATTATTATTATTATTATTATTATTATTATTATTATTATTATTATTATTATTATTATTATTGTTGTTGTTGTTATTTTTATTATTAAAATATTTATATACTTGTTTCTATTTCTCAGTTGATATAAATATTACGTTTAAAGTAACGATTCATAAAAAGTTAGGGTGGAGCTAAACCGTCCGTTTCATGTTCACACTAATATTATGTAAATATAACACAACAGATTTATTTGCTAATAAAAACGAAATTAATTGAAAACAAAATTCATTTATTCAAAAGATGTTGCCTTTGGATATAAACTGGAATGTTATTATAACAGGAATTTATTAAAATTTTGCTCCATGGAGTGCACAAACTGAAAACCCTCTCAAAGTAATAATTTCTGTAGAATACTGCATGCAATAAAAGTTACGTTTGAAGTGTGGTAGAGTTCCAATGAACCTACATCAAAATAGCTCAATTACTGCTGTTAAGCTATCTTTCCGTTACACGGACGCAAAACTGTCAGATAATAAAATACAACATGATTTCAAGCGATAAAATCAGCCGTAGAAACAGACTTACCTCTTTTAATTCACGCACCCGAAATAACGAACCAAGTCCCAGAGCTAACCGAAGACAGAAACAATCTGATTGTAACCAAACTGGCAGAGAAATAGCGAAATAAGCGGCAAACCAACTCACTTAACATCAACAATAACTATTTCCAACATTCTTTAAGTCATTCAACCCATCTCGTACGATCCAGTGGCCCATCTTATTTGAGTTACTGGGTATCGCTGTCGGACTTGCGGGCTAAAACAGTAAAAGAAAGAATACTGACCTTGATGGCGAGTGAGACTACAAGGATCTTTTATTTTATAATAATAATAATACAGGATGCTATACGCGCCTTACCCCAAATCATTCAGGCTCAAAGCGCGGCGACCTATACCAACATACACGCTCACCTGTCTCATCCACCCTCACACGTACCAAACACACATCCATCACTCAAACAGGTGGTGTAAAGGCAGGGAGATCGCTATTAGAAGACGGAAAGAAAATCGAATTTTTATTTTTGAAATTTTTATATTGACTGCGTCCTGTACCATTATTGAAGGGAGGGAGGAAACCGGAGTGCCCGGAGAAAACCCTCGGTGACCTCAATAGTCTCGTACCTAAGTCACATACGTTCGCCCCTTGCGGGAATCGAACCCGCGACCTTCGGCATAGGAAACCGGCGACTTATCCACTGCGCCACGAGGCCACCCTTTTATCAGTGCGGATGCCCCCAATTTTCCGTTCGTCTGCATGATTCCCTTGATCCACTCTCACCTTACCTCACACTGATGTAAAAATAGTTAATACTGGTTATTGAAACGGTTCGACCTAGTCTGTGCAGCTGCCCAATCCTCTCTCACCTCACCTGACTTCACCTCACAGTGAAGCTAAAAGTAAGGGAGATAATGCTGGTCTCGGTGGCAAGTGAGACTGATGAATTTAAGTATCATCGGCAAAGATCGCGAGCTAGCATGGCGAGACAAATCACATTTTAGTGCATCTAATCATCAGAAATCAGCGACAGGCGCCAAGACATAAGCCACTGGGTGGGGCAAGAGTCGGAAAAGTTCGGGAGATGCTCACAGAACATGACTATTTAAGGATATAAAATAGTATACTATAATTAATAATAGTAATATAAATGCTGTTGACATTGCATATCACTCCTCCCCTTACGCCTTCCACTCTCTTCCTCATCGCTCTCCTTACTTTGGGATAAAGCAGTTTTTCAATAGTCTTGATGAAAATGTAAACCTAGAACAACTTCTTACATTACGTCTTCTCCCAGTCGTACTTACTACTTTCTGCAGTTGTAAAATTGAAAGTGGCAGAAATTTAAAGTCAGCATCGTTTTTCAATATTTGGTTTTTGTAGGCATCACAACCACTACGCCTTCCTCTTCGTCATCATCATCATCATCATCATCATCATCATCATCATCATCATCATCATCATTATCATCATCATCATCATCATCATCATCATCATCATCATCATCATCATCATCATCATCATCATCACCATCATCATCATCATCATCGTTATTATCATCATCATCATCACCGTCATCATCATCATCATCATCGTTATCATCATCATCATCATCGTTATTATCATCATCATCATCATCATTATCATCATCATCATCATCATCATCACCATCATCGTTATCATCATCATCATCGTTATCATCATCATCATCATCATCATCATCACCATCATCATCATCATCGTTATTATCATCATCACCATCATGATCATCATCATCGTTATCATCATCATCATCATCATCATCATCATCATCATCAAGCGAGCGTTGTGGCCAAGTGGGCTAAGACGGGACTAACTTGCCTTGTCCACAGGCCAGAAACCAATGGCGCCTGACAGGTGTGGGTTCGATCCTGCATCGGGGCGTTATGTTTCTCCGAATATTATTTACTTTCGACTCGGGCAACGTCTCTGGGGTTTTCTCCGGGTACTCCGGTTTGCTCCCCCAGCAAAATTTTAAAAAGTTAAAGAATTTCTAAATTTCAAAAATCACAACTAATGTTAGGTAGGTTGGGTTTGGGCGCGCCACAGGCTGCGACTACGCCATCCACAGGGGAGGCGGCCAAGAATTTCCCGATAAAAAGGGACAATAAAGCATTAAAATCTAAATCTAAATCATCACCATCGTCACCATCGTCACCATCATCATCACCATCATCATCATCATCATCATCATCATCGTCATCATCGTTATCATCATCATCCTATCGCCTCCTCTTCCTTCTTCGTCCCCCACCCCTTTCTTTCACCTGCAAGTGTCGCTGCCATCAGTCTTGAGAGTTTCTTCGGGCTCGTAAGTGCGCTATGTAAGAACAATACCTTTTTTTCTCCTTTTCTTGTTCTTCTCTTCATCTTTCTCTTACGCCTCACCCACCCCCACCCCTCCCTACTACCCCCGCCTCATCTCACTGTCGGCCCTCTACCTCTTCAACCTTCTTCTCATCCTTCGTCTTCTCTCCTCTTAAAACTTTTCCTCACAAGCATGCGTAAGACAGCGCAAATCTCAAGAACTCGGAGAAGGAAAGCTTGAAAAATGTTTCCACTTGCTGACAAGAATTAAACGAAGCAGCGATAGAGGAGTCTGCTCATTAAGATGCAATTCTCTGCCACCCACACTGTAAATAACTTGGCCATCCATTACCATTCATTCTTACCAGTAATGTACTGCCATCTGTACCATCAACTTCGCCCCCTCTCCTACTTGTTGCAACCTTTGCGGTCCAACTTGCCATTGGATGGCATAGAAAGCCTCAGACGCAAGAAAGAGCATTGTGTTTGTGTGCCAGAGTTAGCCGGTGTGATCCAAACTGCCCACGAGCAATAAATGAATCAGACGTCGAGCACTGGCCATCTGATTGATTCAATCGAAGGTGCACAGTGCATAGTGGGTGACAACAGGTCTAAACTCAAATTCTAACATGGACGGCGAGCCCTATTCTCTGGCACTGGTTGGAGCTGCACTTCGGCTGTCGTGCTTTCGGTGAGAATGCTTATCTGAACATGACAATAAATATAATACACCATCCCTTACCCAATGAAATGAAATAAAATAAAATGAAACAGGGTCAGATGCAGATTGTCTTATCAAAACATCTCACGTGAGCTAAAGCGGCTTTAAGTCCAGTGACTTAATTCAGCGCGTGCAGGAGACGTCGCACGCGGTGCTCGTGCGTTAGCGGAAAACTAATTACGGATTTTAAAATTTAATTTTCAATAATCGCTCTTCAAAAACGATCCTTAATAGTAATTGTCACTGAAACACGCAAACATGTAAACCTTAAAGCGCGATTAAAGTAGGAAAAACTCAGTACGTCCACGACAGGGTTAATTCCAAATTTATGTGAAAGTACTGTAGTACCAATAACATGCCCATGAAACATAATGAATCAATGAAAATGTATTAAGCGCATAAATACTTCCACCCAAAACATCATAACAGCGCTGATTAGTTATAATAATTAACAACATGGCCATGGAAAGTAGTGATTTGCTATTCATTCAGGTTAACAAAATTGCACTTTCCATATTCGCCACAGGGTTAATTCAAAGTAATGAAAGATAAGATAAAAATAAAATAACTGACACACTGAAAAGTTACTCTCTCTCTCTCTCTCTTCGGAATTCCACCTCTTCCTTCTTCTCTTCCCCTCCCTCCGGCGCTATTCATTCTCTCTCTCTCTCTCTCTCTCTCTCTCTCTCTCTCTCTCTCTCTCTCTCTCTCTCTCTCTCTCTCTCTCTCTCTCCATGCATAGTAGTTCATTAGCTTACTCGTTCTGTCCAGTTAAGGAAGTGAAAACACACCTGCACAGCCACTGAACATAAGAGGGCATTCTCGTTAACTGACTCAGTAACTGACCCTCGGCCTGTTCATTTAATCTTAATCACCGTATGGACTGTACAAAACTACACACAACACAAGACTTGTGTAAACTGCATAAAATGGGCAAGTGCAGACACAGAAGTTGTCCAGTCAGTGCTCAAAGGCTTTCCTATTAAAACTTATAACATCACATTGAAGACACAATAATTATATATTATGTCAAACATACGTACATACATGTACACGTTAAAAAGCTTATGATCGAGTTTGGCATGCTCGACTTTTATACACATTAAAAAACATAGGCTTTCTGGAAATTCAGTATATTAAAGGGTTTTTGCATGGAAGAAAAATAATGGCCAAAGTAAGTCACTCTTATTCTTCTACATATAATATTAACATGGGTATACCACAGGGCTTTATAATTTCACCTCTATTATTCAATACTTTGTTAAATGACTTACCTCAATGTGTAAGTAAATAAAGTAATTTAGTTCAATATGCTGAGGATATTGCTTCATAGGTAAATGTATCTTTACAAAGAAAAAGATTTATATATGAAATAAAACAGGATCAAAAGATATTTCGGAATGGACAACAATATTGTTTTTTACATGAAGGATAATGGACTGGAATTATCAGAAGAAAAAACAAACATGATCTTGTGTAATAATGGGATTAACCCCAAACGTTTGCCAAAACTTTATGTTGGCATCAAACAGCTTGAATAGGTACAAGAAATAACATTTATCGAGGTATATTTTACATCTAAATTACGTTGGAAATAAACATACATTATTTATTGGAAAAGTCCATTACAAGTTTAAATTTAATAAAGTTTATATGCTTTCACAAATGGGGAGGTGATACTAAATATCTTATTCATCTTGTGTGCATGTTTGTCAGGTCTAAATTAACGTATGGACAAGAGGTATATTTATCTGCACCAAAATATTTACTAAAACAAAATTAAGAGTATTGACAGCAAAAAAACTAAAATGGGTATTCCAATGACGATGCTTATAAAGCAGCTGGAGTATTACCATTAAATGAATGGAGAAAATTATCATACGCGAAAACATGTTTAGAGCCTCTGCTGTAGAAAACGTCACTGATACAGAACTAGAAGTGAGATCTGATTTAGAGTATCCAAAAGAGCACCGGCGTTCTCTCTCTCTCTCTCTCTCTCTCTCTAAATATATATATAGCTTATATATGTTTTTTGTTTGTTTACGTTTATTGGTTCTCCAATTGGTCAGTATTTATGATATAGCTAATGTTTAATTACAACCCCCGCCCCCCCCCTTTTTGTGTCTTATCATTTCGGTGAAAAAGACATTAAAATGAAACAAACAAACCAATGAACTTTTACAGGGGTAAAATGTAAAAAAAGAACTTTTACAGGGGTAAAATTTAATTCCTAAATCAATATCTAAAAAAATTCCACAAATATCTATACCAATATGGGAATTTAAGCGAACAAAATATGACTTTGAATATACTGCTATAATGAAAAAAGACAATGGGTTATTGTTAGTAACAGAAGCTTATGAACATATAGAACAAAAATCTTATTCTTATTCGCAAATTTATTCTAACTGTTCTATTTGAGATACAGACCAAACAGGGGCTGGTTATGTTATACCTGCTTTAAAAGTTAGTGAGTCATTGCATTTAGGTAAAAATCGTTCAATTTATACTGCAGAACGTACTGCAATTTTATGGCATTAAATAAGATCATAAGTCTACAAAAGATCTGTTTAAATATTTTATTATGTGTAGACTCCAGATCAGTTCTTCAAAGTTTGGACTCTAATTGTAATAAAAACAAAGGTAAAATAAAATATCTTATACAATGCTTAATTATCAATGGCACTAATGTTCAGTTTTCTCGGAATCTCATTGTGGTTTAAATCATAATGATTTGGCAGACAGGAAGAAAGAAAAAGAAAGGGCAAAAAATCAACACAATGTTAGCCAGATTGACATCCCCTTATCACCAAAAGAAATATATAATATAATCGAAAAAAAATTCTTTTAAAAACAAAATATAGTGAAAATTCACAATATCCTCGAACAATAACCTCTATAGGACATCGCCTTGCTTTAAATTCAAGGACAAAATATTGCAAGGATATTGTTTGCATCTACAATGAAAATTTAACTATAACATATCATTCATAACTGCAGTGTAATAGCACAATATATTCCACAGAACCTTCATGATGTTCAAAATAAAAACAGTGAATATTGGATAACCATCGCTAAATCTATAATTTTTAGTCCTGTATGACATTTTTTATGAACATTGAAAGTATGTTCTGAGTATTTAGAGCGTGACAATGTCACAAAACGACTTTCTGCATATGAACATTTCACAAGCTTGAAATCTTTTATTGTAATTAAATATTGTTCTTTTTTAAATAGTACCTTGACTAATTCATTTTTATTTTATTTCATGTCATTTGACTGTAATATGCTGTTTACATGTTCTCTCATTTCCACCATTCAGGTAGAAAATATTTCTTTCCCCACCATCCTTTGAATTTTAACTCTAAAATCAACTCGGCGAATAGACGTTAACTGAAATAAAAAAAAACATAATTATGTCGATGGTTGTCTCAGGTCTAGTCTAAGAAGAAAACCCATCATCACAGAAATAAAGCCAACGTACATGCATTGTTTATATCTCACATATCGCCATAAAGGTCAGCTCAAGGCGCTGGCTGAAGCAGAGATTTGTCCAAATCTGCCCATGGCGCACCCTTGCTTTGTGCATTCGCCCTCCAACAAAAGAGTTACACAATTTATAAACCTAAAAAAACAAACAACTAATAAAGTTAATAAGGCAAAGAAAAAAATAAAGAAAGATAGAAAGAAAGGTTTCATTAACCTTTGACTTCTCCTATCCTATCCCGTAACTCGAAGGTCGTTGGGGCACCACAGACGATCATTTAACCAGCATACTCCATCTTTCTCTATCTTCAGCAACCTTCATGGCTTCGCTGTGTCAAACCAGTCCATTCTCGAATTTTTAACTCCCACCTCTTTTTCTGTCTCCATCTTCTTCTGCGTCCTTGCACCGTGCCTTGCAGGATGGTCTTTGCAAGACCTGATGCTCTGGTAACGTGGCCATACCATCGGAGTTTCCGTTTCTTCATCACTGTGAGCATGTCATCATGTTGTCCAATGGCTTGTGTGATGGTCTGTCGGACTTCGTCATTGGTGATAAGATGAGTATAGGACATGCCCAGAAGTCTTCTGTAGCACCTCATCTCCATGCTTTGTATTCTTCGTAGTAGATCTGCTGTGAGGGTCCATGTTTCGCAAGCGTATAGGAAGATGGAGTTTGACTTCTCAGTAGGCTCTAACAGGAAAAAAACACCTCCTAAGTGAACAAAAGAGTGACAGAATTTATAAACTTCAATAACAGCTGTTACAGTTAATAAAGCAAAGAAAGAGAGTAAGAAAGAAAAAAAGGAATGAAGGAAGAAAGACGAAAAAAAATAAATAAAGGAATGAAGGAAGGAAGAAAGAAAGAAAGAAAGAAGGGTTTCATTAACCTTTGACCTCTCAGTGGGCTCTAACGAAAAAAGAGAAGAACATATCTCCTAAGCAAGACGAAATATAGGACTTTTTATGGAGCAAATGATTAATTAAAGTAATTAAATTGCTTCGTTAAACCTTGAGTGGACTCTATTGAAAAAAAACAACAAAGGATTAAATCTCCTACATTGGACATAGAAGGAGAAGCTAGAGTAGATAGACCGATTCGTTTACCTTGACCATTACCTCAAGTGGGACCCAGTTAAACAGAAAAAAGATATATATACTAAGCCAGAAGAAAGAAATAATGTCCTCAAGGAGACAGCCTATTAAAGCAAACGAATAATGAATCGTTAAACCTGGGCGCTGACGAAACGGAAAATATATCTTCCAAGCGAGAGAAACGAGAGCATTTTTAATAAGAGCAAATATTAATTAAAGCATGTCATTGCAACTTGAAAGTTCCCCCTTATCAAGTGGACATCGACCTGGATTACAATGAGATAGATTCATTAAACAATTGACCACTACGTGGAGTGTGGTAAAACAACCACACATGTCCTCTACGCAAAAATCATACAAAACGTTTTATTTTGTTTATTTATGTCATCACTTTTATATCGCGTTTTCCAGCTCAAGAGCCGCTTAAGGCGCTGGCCGAAACAGGATCTACCTTAAGCCGCCCGAAGCGCCCATTGCAGCCTTTGGGCGCCTAGTCTGACGTCTAGATGTCTGAGCACCAACCTGACGACCGCGGACGGGGAGAAGGGACCTAGTGCTTGCTGGGTGTGCAAGCGTGCACAAACTAGACCTCGGTTTATACTCTCATCCGAATTAGTATGAGCGCAGTGTTACAGGGTATTGTTTTGAACTTCAGGCCCTTAATGGAGTTTGACCCACAGCCTGTACAGGTTGCAATCGGTCCTGATTTGGCTCGGAAGAGTCCGCTGGACCTAAAGCAACAATCAATCAATCAACAGGTTGCAATGTTATTGCGTGACATTCGAGTACACTGCGTACACCAAAGAGACAACTGCGCTCCTTGTTAAAAGAGACAGGCTGCTAAAGCAAATGAGATAGAATCATTAAAACTTCACCGTTAAGTGGACTCCAAAGAAAGCGAAAAGACTGATACATCTTCTGAGCAAGACAAAATGGAAAACGCACTTAATGGGCCAACCTACTAAAAGCCAATGAGACATTAAGGTACATCTGGAGTACAGTGACAGACACTTCCCTATGCATTAACAGTTAGTAGTAGAGTACACACACGTTCTTGTCTTTAAGTGGGGCCGGGTATAGGTAGCTCAGTTGGTAAGAGCGTCTTGCTAGTAACCGAAAGGTCGCTGGTTCGAATCCCGGATTGGTCAACGTGTGATCATATTATTTTCCCCTTTACCAACAACTGGCCCGCTGGTGTCAGTATAAATCGGTCCAGTAGTCACCTATATGCGAAAGTGTCTTGTTCCCGACCCTGGCCTGGCCTCTCCCTCCACCTGGCAGAAATCAGTCCGGTCAGTCCTTTCACCGCCGTATTTTCATCAATGATGACTTGACCAAAGTCAGGGCTCAGGCGGCTGCAAGGGCCAGATCGATGAAGAGGGCTGGTCGGTTGAAAGAAGTCTGGGTTCGGGGGGGTTCGGTCTGCGTCCGGGACAATAGTGGTCAGTTTTTTGTTACAAATCGTTCTAGCGACCTGGATAAGCTTGTTGCGTAACATGCCCAGTACTTTATAGGCAAACGCTGACCTAATCCAAATGACTTTTTAGTCGATCAAACTTGATACACTGGATAATACAGTTTAATGACTGAACTGCAAATAAAAGAGGCAAACATTAGCAATCATCTATAAATGCCTACCTGAGTATCGAGACCAACATAAGATATTAACAGACTGGAGAAAGATTAACAATTAGCACAAACTTTGTATCAACTATTATCAATCATTAATGCTATTCTTTTATTATACCAATTATTACCATTACCTGTTGTTTTCAGTAATTGATCATACCTGACAGGATTTCAAAGTGCATCTTTGATTTTGTTTGTTGTCGTTGGTAAAATAATTTTTGTTGTTGGTAAAAATAATTTTTAATAATCTTTTTTCATTGATTTGTGTGTGTATTTTTATTTTTGGTAATCCTTTAATTTTATAAATTTAAATTCATTGACTGATCAATTGTCTGATTGTTTCATTGATTGATTTGAATAATTTTGATTGATTGATTTGATTTATTTCGATTAATTCATTGATTGATATTTTGAATGGTTGGTAACTGGAAAATGACCTGGTGAAATTTAAGAAACAAAAGGGAGGAACTGAATAGGACGAATATGACAAAGAAAATGAGTGTGTGAGATGATAGAGGAAGAGAGTGTAAGTTACTATGAAGTAATACCACTGGCATTGAAGAGATGTCTGATGCCAATCTATACACTGATACTGAAAACTAAGCGTAAGCCACCTGTGGCACCCGCACCTCAACAACATATCGAATGCTCTGATCACTGATGCTATACCGTATCACTTCCAGCTTCCATGACAGCCAACACGCTAATACATCTCAACATCCTATGACTGTAAATATCACACGCAGTTCTCACTGTACATTCACATGCATATTTCCTAAATCCGCACCCATTGTCTTAAATTAATTCGCATCTTATATAAATCTACACACATTACTTGCAGACCCACTCTCGCGTCTGCCTATATCACGCATTCTTTGTAAGCACACATATTCCCCTTATCGATGAAACTAAAACGTTTGCTATGGCTACCTTCATGACACTGCATTTTACATACTCGGCATTAATGGAAAGTTATGTACTTGATAAACACGATCAACTTTGCATATGCATGTTGGTGTGTGTGCGGGTGTGTGTGTGTGTGTGTGTGCGCGTGTGTGTGTGTGTGGCTATGTTCACTCCGAAGTTAATCTTTGGACATTCGTGCAACATAGAGCTCGCCTTCTATTTTCACCATTTTTGTTGTTAATGTTGTAATAATGCCTGCTTTGTGGAACCATACGCTTGTAAACCTTTTTACGCTCTACCCGTCATCATCAAGCCAGGCCTATTAGGCCCATAGCACTATGCGCCTATAGCACTATGCGCTCTCTTTCATCTACAGGTGATTGACCAGTGTGTTGATTTATTATACAGGTTATGCTGTTGTGTTCCTTTTTGTGCCAGATTGCAACAGTCATGTAGCCTAGCAGAGAACTTGCCCTCTATTTTTGTAATTTAAATTGTTGTTGTTGTTGTTGTTGTTGTTGTTATAATAATGTCAGCTCTGTGTGCTCCCTCTAATCGACTGATGAGTGTCAGTCCTTTGATTTACCATACTGTTTTATGCCGCAGTTTTTTGCGTGTGCTGTGTGCTTTTTCATGTCACCGACTGCCCAGCATGCTTTTATCCTTCGGTTTACTCTCAACACTATAGTTATTCATGCCTAGTTGTTTGTTCGTAGTTCATGTGTTCGTAGTTCATGTGTTTATGTGTGTGTGCGTGCACGATTTCGCGTTGCAGTACGTACACACTTATAGTAGTAGTACCACGTACAAATATATGTTTTTTTTTAAATATGCTTTTACAATTCACAATTTGTATATTATACAATACTGTTCAACAGGTGTCTTTGTACATGTTTCAGTCAAGTCTTACTAATAGATATTCTGGCAATATTCATTCCCATATCAAATTTCTCAAGATCACTCCAAAACCTCCTTTGTTCCCTCAACTGTTCTTGATCATTTAAAAAACTCCTGGTACTAAAACCATCGATTGCAATAATTTCCCGGTGTTATCACAACTTAAATTTTCCAATCCCATCCTGGCCGTGAGACCGTCGGCCTGATCACAATACTTACCTGTATATAATTCACTTTACTTTATTTTCCTTATCAATTTGCATTCATCTAGATATTTTTGCTTTTTCTTAAACACAGTTGTTGTTGCTTCTTCTCCTACTTTCCCCCTTCCCACCCAATTTCGTGGAGTCTGTTCTACCTTCCTTTTTTATTATTATTTTCTAGCCACACTCCCCTTTCCTTGATGTTTTATTGTTTTGGTTTAGGCGAGGTCCAAGGGAGGGAAACTTATGGGTCTATAATTTGCAAACTCATTACGAATGAATCACATATTCCAATAATCCTGGCCTGTTTCTTGTTCTACGCGCTTGTAAGCGCAATAACTTGAACAATGACTTGTGAACTCAGCATCTACAGAGCCAGGATAGGTTTGTTCTACTCAAAAGCGGTCAAATGTCCAGATATTTTCCTTACCCACAAATTCCACGTTTTGTGCTTTCTAGCGTTCTTGTTTTATAGAAATAACAAGTTCCCAATCACATTATTACTACTTTTATGCGGCGACATTGAGCAAAACCCTGGGCCTGACACTAACAACGAAATAAAAATAATTCATTTAAATGCCAGAAGCATCCCCGCTCATATAACCCTTATTGAAGCAGAAAGCAATAAATACGACATAATTACCTGTTCTGAAACCTTTTTTAATGCAACGCACACAAGTAACGAGACAGATTTGTTAAATTTCCATCCCCCCGTTAGGCTAGATAGAACTGATCAAAGTGGTGGTGGTGTGGCTATCTATGTCAAGAGTCACCTACTCTGCAGACACAGACCAGATCTTCATGTACCCAACCTAGAGGCGATATGGATCGAAACTCAAGTTAATAGAAACACACTATTAGTAGGATCTTATTACCGCCAACCCAGTCTTCCCGTAGATTATTGGAATTTAGTCCAAGAGAGTCTCAGAAAAGTAAACAATACAGGTTGTGCATTTTTGGCATTAGGCGACTTTAACGATGATTACAATCGTCCCTCCAAGCACTTAATAGATACATTAAATATGTACAATTTACATCAAATTACCAACTCTGATACAAGGATCACTGAGACATCTAGAACTTGTTTAGACCTGGTCTTGACACAGAGTCCACAAATAGTAAAAAGTATAGAAGTATTACCAGAAATATGTAGTGATCACTGTGTACCTTGCGCAACCATCATAAACTCTGTCAATAGGAATTACTCCTACAAAAGGATAATATACAACTATGACCGTTTAGACCATGATCAATTCTGTAATCTGCTTTTACAAATAGATTGGCCTACAATAATAACAGCGGAAAACTTAAATCAATCAGCAGAAAACTTTACTCAAGCTTACTTCGATGCCGCGTGTAAATGTATGCCCGTAAAAACAGTTACTGTACGCACTAGAGATGCCGCTTGGTTAAATATTGAAATTCGTCACGCCCTAAAATGCAGATATACATTATTTAAACATGCAAAGATAACAAATGTAGAGAACGACTGGAAAAAGTATCGACAGTATAGAAATAAAGTCACGTTAATGATCAGAAATAGGAAATTAGAATATCACAAGGAACTAGATGAAAAAGCATCAGACCCCACCAGATGGTGGTCACAAGTCAGCGCCCTGGTTTGCCTCCATTGCTCAGGAGCTCTTAGCCCTGAGGCGCGCAAGGCGCAAAGCTGAGCGCAAATGGCTCAAGACCAGATTAACTGTTGATAGACAGATTTTTGAAATTGCAAAGAATGCTGTCACGGTGCTCACTGACAGAGCAAAGCAAGATCATTTTTGTGAGAAAGTATCATCAGCTAAGTCACACAAAGAGTTGTTTAACATTGTCAATACAATGACGGGTAAGACGGGTCCTGCTGACCTTCCCACCTCCATTGAACCTGAAAAGCTTCCTGATGCTTTTGTACAATATTTTCAAAACAAAATTGCCAAAATTCGTCACAACCTTGACAGTACTGCAGTCGTCAGCCCACAGTCAGAAGTCGAACCATTCATGGGCATTCCATTTCTGTCTTTCACCCCAGTCTCTGAGACCGAAGTCGGTGAGATTTTGAAGAAAATGCCACCCAAATCTTGTGAACGTGACCCTATTCCCACTAGTCTCCTTTTGCAACACATCGACACTGTATTGCCTGCAATTACAGAGATTGTGAATGAGTCACTATCCTCAGGCACTGTTCCGCAAGATCTTAAAACAGCAGTGGTTAGACCATTATTGAAAAAGTGTAACCTTGATCCAAATGAGCTTAAGAACTTTAGACCAATCTCAAATCTGCCTTTCTTAAGTAAGTTACTTGAAAGAGTTGTTTTGAAACAACTCCAAGCTCACCTTGCTTCTAACAGTTTGTGCAGTCCCTATCAGTCAGCCTATCGACAAGGTCATAGCACTGAGACAACATTGACATGCATGATGAATGACATGTTAATTGATCTTGATGAAAATAAAGTGTCCATCCTCGCGCTCTTAGACTTGTCCGCTGCCTTCGACACCATAGATCACGAGATTCTTATTGCACGTTTGCAGTCATGCTTTGGTGTTGGAGGCACAGCTATACAGTGGTTCAGGTCTTACATTTCTGAAAGATTCCAATATGTTTCAGTGGGTGGTCTACGCTCAGAGTCTGTTTCTCTTGAATATGGTGTTCCACAAGGTTCTGTCTTGGGTCCCATCCTATTCACGTTGTACATAAATCCACTGGCCGACCTCATTTCCCAGCACAATGTAAAGCAGCAGTCATTTGCAGATGACACTCAGTTGAAAGCCTCTGCAAAGCTGTGTGACCTGAGCATTGCAACTAAAAGCATTCAAAACTGTACTGCAGATGTTCGTGACTGGATGATGGTCAACAAACTTCAACTTAATCAAGACAAAACAGAAATTCTTCTTGCATCAAAATATAATGCCAAAAAGTACCTCCCTACCGAAATGCAGATTGGGGAGAATACGATAGCGTTTTCAGAGTGTGTCAGGAACTTGGGGGTGTTGTTCGATTCTTCTTTGTCAATGAAAAAACAAGTTTCTAAAGTATGTCAACTAGCTAACTATGAGCTACGTAGAATTTCAGGCATCCGCAGGTACCTCACCACTGATGCAACTAAGACTCTTGTAGTCTCTTTCGTGCTCTCGCGATTGGACTACGGAAATAGTCTACTTGCGGGAGCCCCAAGTTCCCTTACAAAGAAACTTCAAAAAGTTCAAAATTCAGCAGCACGCTCGATTTTAAGATCACAAAGACGCCAACATATTACCCCCCTTCTCAAAGAACTCCATTGGCTCAAAGTGTCTGCAAGGATACAATATAAGGTTGCATGCATGTGCTACAATGCACTATCGAACAACACCCCTCGGTATCTGTCAGACCTCCTCCAGATCTACACACCTTCAAGGTCTCTCCGCTCTAGTAATGACACCATGAAACTAAAACCTCGAGCATTTACAAACAAATCATGTGGTGAGAGATCATTTTCTTTCCAAGGACCATTGATATGGAATAGCCTCCCAGCCGATGTACGCCATGCGACATCCTATAACTCCTTTAAGAAAATGTTGAAGACATACCTTTTTACTGCCACATACAATTAAAACTTTTTTTTTTTTTTTTTTTTTTTTTTTTTTTGCTGCTATTTGTGTGTGTGTGTCTGTGCAGTACACATGGTGTGTGTGGGTGTATGTGTGCGCTTTGATCTCTGCGAGGGAAAGCGCCTTATAAATAAATAAATAAATAAATAAAAAATAAAATTTGGAACTAAGGAATGGTGGAAACTTGTTAAAGCATTTATAAACAAAAAAGGAATCTCCAACGATATACCGCCAATATCTACTAATGGGAAAACGGTCGATACAAATGAAGAAAAGGCCAACGCATTCAATGACCACTTTATACAGCAATCAGTATTAGAAACACCCGATGACGACCCTCCTGAACTTCCCCACCTAGATCACGAACTGACTGAAATTTTAATAACCCCAGCAGAGGTAGCCAAAGTGATAATAAACCTGGACAAAAGTAAAGCTGTAGGCCCCGATAAAATCCATAACAAACTATTACTGATATCTGCTGATATAATCTCACATACTTTAAGTCAACTCTTCAACCGCTGTCTATCAGAAGGATTGTTTCCAGATATTTGGAAAATTGCTCATGTAACGCCCATACACAAAAAAGGTCCAGCCGATATTTGTACCAACTATCGCCCAATATCTCTTTTAAGTTGTGTTGGTAAAGTCTTTGAGCGCTGTGTCCATACCCATGTCTTCTCATTCCTAAAAGACAATAATCTTATAACACCATCACAGTCTGGTTTTATTCCCGGGGACTCAACAACCAACCAACTACTTTGCATATATAATGAACTAACTTCAGCATATAACAGTGGAATCACTAACCAGTCAATTTTCTTTGACATCTCCAAGGCCTTCGACAGAGTATGGCACAAAGGATTACTAGCTAAGTTAGAGGCTATAGGTATTAGAGGTAAGCTTCTTCAATTGTTTGCTAACTATTTAGACCAACGAAAACAAGCTGTTGTCATTAAAGGTAGCAAATCAAACTATAAAACCGTTTCGTCAGGCGTACCTCAAGGATCAGTTTTAGGCCCCCTATTGTTCCTAATCTATATTAATGACATTGTGGATAACATTGAATCAGTTATAAAACTTTTTGCAGATGATACTAGCATGTCATTAACCCTAAATAACCCAGACATACGAGCAGAAATTTTGAATTCTGATCTTCAAAAGATAAACGACTGGGCTAACACCTGGAAAGTTAGGTTTAATGAAGACAAAACAGAACTATTAACTTTCAAACGTGACGCACTACCTAACAACCCATTAAGCTTCGGAAACGCAATTTTATCTGACAACGAATTCCATAAACACTTAGGACTAACACTGCAAAGTAATTGTAAATGGGATATCCATATAAGTAACGTCATAAAGAAAATAACCATCCTCCTATCATGCTTAAGAACGTATAAATATAAGCTGTGCAGAAAAGCCTTAGAAAATATGTACAAATCCTTTGTCCTACCTCACTTTGACTATGGCGATGTAATCTGGGATAATTGTACAGACACTCAAGCTGGTTTATTGGAAAAACTCCATTTAGAAGGTATTAGAATTATTGTTGGGGCGGTGAAGGGGACCAGCCATGAGTTATTGTATAGAGATTCTGGACAATACACATTGAAGGAGAGAAGGAAAAGACATAAGTACTTACTTTTCATAAGATGATAAACGAATGCTGTCCTGAGTACTTGTCCAACTTGGTCCCACAACTAGTATCAGCAGTTAATCCATATCACCGCAGAAGACCTCTAGAACGTAGAGTACCCCCATACAAAACTGAACTCTACAAAAATTCTTTTGTTCCTTCAACCACAGTATTGTGGAATGATCTCCCCGAGGAAATTCAAGAAAGCCCATCCATTAGCTTATTAAAAAGACACCTTTCCAAAGATGATCCACTTGTTCCATTGTACTATTACCATGGGACACGACAGCAGCAGGTTTTGCATGCCCGACTCCGACTTGGCGTAAGTAACCTTAATTATGACATGTTCCGCCGTCACTTGTTAGAAGACCCAGTCTGTCAGTGTGGGCATCCTGCAGAAACATCTGAACATTTCCTCCTTTTTTGCCCTACATTCGGCACTGTACGTACGCAGACAATTAACCAATTAGACCCTCCTTTTCGAAACATCAACACCTTATTGTTTGGCAGTGAACATCTCTCCCCACAAGAAAACGCCAACATCTTTACAAAAGTCCACACATTCCTCACATCTAGTGACCGCTTCGTTTAGAAAATAGCCCAATTATGCAAATTCACATCTGATTGGTACCCTTGATACCAGCTAAACCAATCCCCATTTGTTTCCCTCTCCCTAGTAGTTACACCCCATCCCTTTGCACCAAAAGTTTATTAATAGCTGTCAGAGAGAAACTGACCAGATAATTGTCTCTTCCAACGGAATAGATGAGTTCACCATCTATTTTAAATATCTGTTCACGTGCGAACACTTAGTCTCGACCTATTTATCTCTGTGTTTGTGTGTGTGTGTGTGTGCGTGTGTGTGGGTGTGTGTGTGTGCACGCGTTGTTTTTATTTTACTTTCTTCTTTTTTTTACTTGCACGTGACTTCTTTTTTTTTCCCCTCCTCCAAACTGATTTTTTTTCTCTCATTGTTTTAGATTGCTGCAGGTATTTATTTACCTTTTAATCGACAGCTACTGTTTTGTGTAAAGTTTACTCTTGGGTGCATGTATCTGTTTCTCGTTAGTTAGTTCATTCATTTATTTCTCTATTACTTTTTTTTGTTTGTTCGACGTTATTGCATTTTTTTTCTGTTATACTATAGTTATATGTTTGTTCTCTTTTCATTGTTAAAAAGATTAATTTATGTGCTCCTGTTTTTTTTAAATTTATTTATTGCTTTGTACTTGTGTCTGTTCGCCAGACATTTCATTGTTGTCATTTATCAAAGGGTAACACTCATTTAAGCTTTGCTTTTGTGTGCCCTTTATGTTATCCATGCCTGGTTTACTTGTTTCGTGAATAAAATTATGTTTAAACCAAAGTGTCGTGTGACTATAATCTACATACAAACATCTTGTCTTTACTGTATGCCCAATCCCATGTACAGAGAAATATAGTGAGATTGAATTAGAGAGAGAGAGACAGACAGACAGAGAGAGAGACAGAGAGAGAAAGAGAAACATATTTCCGGACACATATATTTGGGTGTGGGGATGTGAATCTGAATGTGGGAAGCCAAATTGTCATTGCATCTATAATTAATCATGCACCATTAACAATGTTTAACAAACAAACTTGCAAAACAGACAAACAATTAGAGCAGAAAATTTCATTGCATAACCATAATATAAAAACTATAACTTGTGGGGAACGCTCATTCTGCTTTTCAGCCCCCACAGTTTGGAATTCCCTTCCTTTAACACTGCGCTCTATTGAATCACCGCTATCCTTCCGCTCTGGACTGAAAACACACATTTTCAACACTGTCTATCCTTAAATCTCGATCCTGAACTTTTCTTGGTCAAATACTTAAAACACAGTCATAGTCGTTGAGTGTGTGTGTTTGTGTATGGGTGTGTGCGTGTGTGTGTGTGGGTGTGTGTGTGTGTGTGTGTTTATGTTTATGTTTTGATTTGGTATTTCATGTTTTCCTTTTATTCTATCCTATCCTATCCTATCCCGTAACTCGAAGGTCGTTGGGGCAACACAGATGAACATTTAACCAGCGTACTCCATCTTTCTCTGTCCTCAGCAACCCTCATGGCTTCACTCAGTGTCAAGCCAGTCCATTCTCGAATGTTGTCCTCCAACCTCTTTTTCTGTCTTTCTCTTCTTCTGCTTCCTTGCACCGCGCGTGCCTTGCAAAATGGTCTTTGCAAGGCCTGGTGTTCTGGTGACGAGGCTATGAAATCGGAGTTTCCATTTCTTCACCACTGTGAGCATGTCATCGTGTTGTCCAATGCCTTGTGTGATGGTCTGTCGGATTTCGTCGTTGGTGATGTGCTGGGTAGGATATGCCCAGAGGTCTTCTGCAGCACCTCATCTTCATGCTTTGTATTCTTGGTGGTAGGTCTGCTGTGAGGGTTTTTGTATAGGAAGACAGAGATTACAAGGGAGCGCAGGAGACTTACTTTGGAATGTAGACTGGTGGTCCTGTCTTTCCAACCTTGTCAGGGCAGGAGTTGTTTGTGCGATCCTGGAGAGGACTTCCTGTCGGGACCCATTTTCTGATACAATGGTTCTTAATGGTTCTTAACTATTTGAAGTTATGCACTGTGTAGATGGATTTGCCTTGGACTTTGATGTCACTGTTGACGCCATTGGTGTTGTTGGTCATCATGCATTTGGTCTCCTCTGCACTTATTTCCATTCCAAAGGCTCTGGAGGTGGTGTCAAGCCTCTGCACTAGCTGTTCAAGATCTTGTTCCTCTCCAGCCAATCCATCAATGTCATCTGCAAAACGGAGGTTGGAGACTGCTATCTCCCCTATGCTGACTGTGCCTTCGTGATCTGCAAGGGCATGTTAGATGATGCGCTTCATAAAGATGTTGAAGAATGTTGGAGAGAATATGCATCCTTAACGCACGCCGATTGTTGTTCTGAACCAGTTCCCAATGGCGCTGTTGTGGATGACTGCACTGGTAGTCTTGTCATACAGGCTTTTGATGACTTCGATAATGTTAGGGCTGAAGATGTACGCTCTTACGGTTGGCCCCAGAGCTGCAAGCCAGACTCGGTCAAACGCCTTCTTGAAGTCTATGAACACATGATATAGATGTTGTTGGTGCTGTACGTATTTCTCTCAGATTATTCTGAGCTTGAAAATCTGTTCAGTGGTACTTCGCCCAGCCCTGAATACTGCTTGTTCTTCAGCCATGATTTGTTCAGCTTCGAGTTTCAACCTGTTGAGTATTATTTTCAGGAGGACCTTGCTGGGATGGCTGATGAGGCTGATGGTGCGGTAATTTTCACACTCCTGAAGGTTATCCTTTTTGGAAAAATTGATGACAAGCGACTGGGTCCATGGTGTCGGCCACTCCCTACTCTGCCAGATCTTTTTACAGTTAATGGTGACGGAGTCACTCATCGCTTCGCTTCCTGCTTGAAGCAATTTCGCGGGAATGTTGTCCACTCCCGCTGACTGCCCCTTCTTTAAGGATTGCACAGCTGCCTCAACCTCTTCTCGGATAATTGGGAGGATTTCTTATTCTTCTCTGTTCTCGGGACATGATAGAACTGATGGGTTTCCGTTTGGTATGTTTTTGTAAAGGTCAGAGCAGTTCTCCGTCCATCTATCCAAGACTTTTGTCCTTCTGTAAGGCACACGCCAGACTTTCTTTGTATCGTGGAGACCTTGTGCTGTTTAACACTTGTCAGCCGCTTCATAGTCTGGTAGGCCCTTTTTGCTGTTGTTCTTGTTCAGACTGTTCACTATTCTGTCCAGTTCTCCTTTGCTGTGCGCATGCCTTTTCGGGTGTCACTGTTGATTTTTTGGTAGGTATCAGCTCCCTTTCAGATGTTCTTTTTCTTTTTAATCATTCTTCGTTTGTCACACAGGTCCAAAAGTTCAGGGGTGATCCACGGTTTTTTCTTTGAGCGGTGCTTGCCAAGGATCTCAGTGGCAGCATCTGCCACAGCTGAGCTGAATGTGGTGGTCATGGTGTTGACATTTATTTCGCCTGCTCCCAAAATGAGCAGTGGTGAAAATGTCCCTCCAATTGTGGATTTGAATATTTCCAGCGCAGTTCGCTGATAAATGAATAGGGAGGCACGTTGGCCTAATGACAGAGACTTGGCTTGCGGATCTGAGGTCCCGGGTTAGAGCCCAGGCCGGGGCATTGTGTTGTGTCCTTGGGAAAGACACTTTTCTCCCGTTTCCTACTCCTTCGGATGAGAGTATAAACCGAGGTCTAGTCTCTGTCGCATACATTACATCATAACGGACTTTAAAGATACTGACGCTCATGTCCTAGACGGGTGAGTGCCGGTGAAAAGAACACACCCAGCATGCACCTAGGTCCTTCTCCCCCATCCCTGGCTGCCCAGGATTGTGCTCAGTTGTCTGGAGCGTTATAACGATGCGCCCAAAGGCTGCAAGTTGGCGCCTCGGGCGGCTTGAGTTAGATCCTGTATCGGCTAGGACCTTGCGTCTTGTCAAGTACGGCGAGATATCTGCGCTATAAAAATCCTCGATAATAATAATTATACTAAAATGTTCCAACGATAGTGGCTCGTGGTCCAATTCTTTTAATTTTCCTTCCGCAGTTAGGGTCATGACATTCCAGGTTTCTATGACGATGTTATCTCTCGAGCGGATTTTGCTACGTTGTTCATCAGTAACACACTTATCATCTTCGTCCTGTTGACCAAAGGAAGGCCAGGTCCTTGGTGACCCGGGAGACGACCGATCCGGTATGCAAACTTGTTTTTTCCAACCTAGTTCCAGTCATTCGCCCAAAAAGGCAATCACCGAAGTCGAACGAAGCTCTCCGATGTGTTACGAAATGATGCTTGCATGACTACGACTAGCTGACATTAAAAATGATCGCTGTTGCTTCTAATTCTGTTCGATTTACACAGATTTAGCATTTCGCAACGGTATACTTTGTTAATATGAGCATAATTATTATCGACCATATTTAATAGTTGCGTTCTTTGATTTGCATTTTGTTAGTTCTCAACAGTAAAGGCTAATAATAGCATTGCCCATTTCCTGCCTAGGACCAAGTAGACACTGTTATACAGTATACATAGGCTTAATCTACATTATGATATTATAAGTCAGTCTCCGCGCAGCGAAGAAGCTCACTAGCTGCATATAATTATTAGACCTGTATTGTTTGTTTTATACGTAAATAAATGTATAAACTATATCTATTCTAATTGATAATATTTAGGCCTATACTTTATAATATTCGAATCTTGAAATTTCCGGAGAAGGACGAATAGGCTAAGCGAATTTTTTTTTTATAACTCGAGATCAGAGTTAAATTAATAGTTAGTTATTCATTGCTTACAGGGTCCAGCGGACTGCAAAGAGTCGAATCAGAACCACAAAATCAAGACAACTCGAGATCAGAGTTAAATAAAAAGCTTATTAGTTATTCATTGCGTACAGAGTCCAGCGGACTGCAAAGAGCCGAATCAGGACCACAAAATTGAGACCACAACTTAGCAAGTAGTAGTAGTAGTAGTAGTAGTAGTAGTAGTAGTAGTAGTAGTAGTAGTAGTAGTAGTATAGTTATTTAGTTAAATCTTTAATTTATTTATTTGTTTTGTTTGTGTGTTATTATTATTATTATTATGATTATTAGTTTCTTTTTATTATTATTATTATTATTATTATTATTATTATTATTATTATTATTATTATTATTATAATTCCTACTTTTAAAAAAAATAAAAAAGAATAGTGTGCTGCTGTGCGTGCTCAATGGTGTAAATATGGTCAGTGACGTTTTGTTTGTTTTTGCTGAAGTTGGGTGTAACCCGAAATATTCAGATGGTGGTGTTACTGGTTATTTTTTCTTATAGAGATTTATAAATTTCCGCCCGCCACGCAACATTTTTTTTTTAATACTTGTTTCTCATTAAAATACATATAATTGAAATACATATAACAAATTTACTGTATCAGTTAAAAAGAATAATATTAGTTAAATAAATAATTGCTTGGTGCTTGCAATAAAAATATCACTGTTTTTTGAGACCATTATAAACTTGCTTTGCCTTGCTGTACTGAAGTGACACCAACGTCTCCATAGCGCTTTGAAGTTTTGTCATGGTTTTATTGTTGATATAGATGTGAAATCGTTGTATGTGTGCTTTATGTGTTATGTATTACTTTTACTCCTTATTACTAATTGTGTCAGTATATTATTCATCATAAAATAATACTAATAATACTAACTGCTTCAAAATGCAAATCTCGACTTGAGCTTGAAGCGGTGCAGATCGAAATAGAATTAGATCTAGCAGCGGCTATTTTTATGCACGGATGTTTCACCACAGGCGCTGAAGTCTTTTCTTTTGTCTTTGTAAACTCCTAAATACGTACGTAGTAAGTATGTAATTGAGGCCTACGAAAGACGAGACTTCCAAGCCTGTGGTTTCACGTAGTCCTGCCAGCATTCGTTCGTAAAACATCGGATAGCTTCGCTCGACTCGGAGAGCTTCGTTCGACTTCGGTAATTGCCTTTTTCGGGAAAGTGACTGGAACTAGGTTGGAAAAAACAAGTTCGCAGACGGGTGAGCGCCGGCTACACAAATACACCCAGCACGCGCTAGGTCCCTTCATTGTCACCATCCCCGGTCGCCCAGGATTGTGCTCAATCGTCTGAGCGCTAAACTACGCACCCAAAAGATGCAAGTGAGCGCCTCGGGCGTCTTGGCTTGGATCCTGTATCGGTCAGCACCTAGCACTATATAAGAACGGAAAACACACTCAAACAAAAAAAGAATCATTATTTTTCTCGCATGTGACTCAATAAAGTATTAAACAAAGGTAATGCAATTCAAATGAGAATTAATGGTCACGAGCATATGAATAATGATTATAATGATCAAAATATCCAATCAGAATCCGAAATATTTTAATATACATATTTTCAGTTTCAGTAACCTTCCTCAGGGCACACATATATGGCCTACTTCTGCATAACGCACTGAGGAATATTAATGTAATGGAAATCAGGCATGTTGCCATGTTTGTGTTTTATAGGGGGTGGGGGTAAGGGGTGGAGGTTGGGGCAATCATTATTCTATTTTTCTATTTTCTTATGGATTTATGAAATGATGTGTGCATTTTGATGGAGAGAAGGGGTCACGAGCATATTTATCATTACCCATTATCCACAGACGGATTAAAATTAGATATAATTAATGCAATTAAGTCTTCCTTATGGAATATAATTACAGTGATCGTCCTAGGGATTTGCAAAACCGGTACGACGTCACAGTAAACAAACCCACTCGAACGCAAACCGGTAGGCCAGTCACGGAAACCGGTATGACCCATAGCAAAGCTTAATAATGCGTCACTATTTTTGCAACCGAAATTCTGCCGACGAATGCAGTGATTAATTTATTGCTCACCGTAAAGCCTACTAACTATAACTGAAACGATGTTTGCCAAAAATAAAAGTGAAAAAAGAGATTTTTGCTTCTTCATTATTACTAGCCTATCTGCCACTGTCGCAATACATACTGACGAGCACGAGGAAAGAAAAAATCGAAAAGTGCGCGAGTTTAATTTATCTGTATTCACGATAGCCTTGCACCGTATTCACAATAGCCTTGCACCGCCAATGTTATATCATTCTGTATTAATTACCTCAAAGAATATGGCAAGGCTACTGAACGCATACCCCCGTTGGGGTGCCGGGGGTTTCAGTATAAATAGTATCCCCACTTTCTGGAAATTTAGTGCTTTAAATTCCCACTGTCGCTGTCTTTCTTATTTGCTCTTTCTCATTCCTGCTCTGTTCTATCAATCTGCTATACTATCTTCTTCTTGGCTAGACCAGTCATCTACCTTTTTTCTTGAAAACTCTTCCAGGACAAGACTCCTTATTTGTGTATGAGGTCTGTTGGATCAGCTTGGGAATATTGGACGCTTTCTGCCAGGTAGTCACTAGGGCTTCCTATGATGTTATTATTTAGCAATGTAGGCATTTTATATGTATGTATTTTGTTGATAATTTATAATGATGTTTGTATTCTATTTTGTTTTTGTAAACAGGGGTTCGATAAATTAGAGTACAGCCTCAGCGTCCCTTGCGTGGGGATGTCTTTATTGTAAAGTGACTGGCTGGTGGATGGCTTTCAGTTTTACCATTAGGGTTGTTTCGGCAGATCTTTTATGCGGATCAGGGGTTGTCCGGTCCTGATTTGGCTCGGAGGAGTCCGCTGGACCTAAAGCAATAATCACGTAATGTAATGTACTGAACGCATTCGCAGGCCTCTCGTCTACACTCCCTAAACACATAATCAGCGTGGCTGGCTGGCTGGCTCTCTCTCTCTCTCTCTCTCTCTCTCCCTCTCTCTCTCTCTCTCTCTCTCCCCCCTCTCTCTCTCTCTCTCTCTCTCTTCATTTCTCTTGTTTTTCTTTCTCTTTTCCTTTATTTTTGAAACCAGTCAAACAAAATAAAAACCGGTAGGCTCTACCGGCTACTGATTTTTCAACCGGTAATTTTATTCTCAAACCGGTAAAATACCGGTAATTTTCGGTTAAATCCATCCCTGAATTACGTGCATTTTTCCATGCTGTAAAATTGACAGTTCACTATAAATTGTCCCACTATCACACTACAGCTCGAAAATCCATAGAGACCATACACTCTATATGGCTCATCCTCGTTGAAAACCACGTTACCTACAGCTCTCGCACGCTTCATGCTTGTTGCGCACGATGTTGTTTGTAGATTATAGTCACACGACACTTTCGCATATAGGTGACTACTGGACCGATTTATACTGACACCAGCGGGCCAGTTGTTGGTAAAGGGGAAAATAATATGATCACACGTTGACCAATCCGGGATTCGAACCAGCGACCTTTCGGTTACTAGCAAGACGCTCTTACCAACTGAGCTACCCGGCCGCAAACTTGTTTTTTCCAACCTAGTTCCAGTCATTCGCCCAAAAAGGCAATCACCGAAGTCGAACGAAGCTCTCCGATGTGTTACGAAATGATGCTTGCATGACTACGACTAGCTGACATTAAAAATGATCGCTGTTGCTTCTAATTCTGTTCGATTTACACAGATTTAGCATTTCGCAACGGTATACTTTGTTAATATGAGCATAATTATTATCGACCATATTTAATAGTTGCGTTCTTTGATTTGCATTTTGTTAGTTCTCAGCAGTAAAGGCTAATAATAGCATTGCCCATTTCCTGCCTAGGACCAAGTAGACACTGTTATACAGTATACATAGGCTTAATCTACATTATGATATTATAAGTCAGTCTCCGCGCAGCGAAGAAGCTCACTAGCTGCATATAATTATTAGACCTGTATTGTTTGTTTTATACGTAAATAAATGTATAAACTATATCTATTCTAATTGATAATATTTAGGCCTATACTTTATAATATTCGAATCTTGAAATTTCCGGAGAAGGACGAATAGGCTAAGCGAATTTTTTTTTTATAACTCGAGATCAGAGTTAAATTAATAGTTAGTTATTCATTGCTTACAGGGTCCAGCGGACTGCAAAGAGTCGAATCAGAACCACAACATCAAGACAACTCGAGATCAGAGTTAAATAAAAAGCTTATTAGTTATTCATTGCTTACAGAGTCCAGCGGACTGCAAAGAGCCGAATCAGGACCACAAAATTGAGACCACAACTTAGCAAGTAGTAGTAGTAGTAGTAGTAGTAGTAGTAGTAGTAGTAGTAGTAGTAGTAGTAGTAGTAGTATAGTTATTTAGTTAAATCTTTAATTTATTTATTTGTTTTGTTTGTGTGTTATTATTATTATTATTATGATTATTAGTTTCTTTTTATTATTATTATTATTATTATTATTATTATTATTATTATTATTATTATTATTATTATTATTATTATTATTATTATTATTATAATTCCTACTTTAAAAAAAAAATAAAAAAGAATAGTGTGCTGCTGTGCGTGCTCAATGGTGTAAATATGGTCAGTGACGTTTTGTTTGTTTTTGCTGAAGTTGGGTGTAACCCGAAATATTCAGATGGTGGTGTTACTGGTTATTTTTTCTTATAGAGATTTATAAATTTCCGCCCGCCACGCAACATTTTTTTTTAATACTTGTTTCTCATTAAAATACATATAATTGAAATACATATAACAAATTTACTGTATCAGTTAAAAAGAATAATATTAGTTAAATAAATAATTGCTTTGGTGCTTGCAATAAAAATATCACTGTTTTTTGAGACCATTATAAACTTGCTTTGCCTTGCTGTACTGAAGTGACACCAACGTCTCCATAGCGCTTTGAAGTTTTGTCATGGTTTTATTGTTGATATAGATGTGAAATCGTTGTATGTGTGCTTTATGTGTTATGTATTACTTTTACTCCTTATTACTAATTGTGTCAGTATATTATTCATCATAAAATAATACTAATAATACTAACTGCTTCAAAATGCAAATCTCGACTTGAGCTTGAAGCGGTGCAGATCGAAATAGAATTAGATCTAGCAGCGGCTATTTTTATGCACGGATGTTTCACCACAGGCGCTGAAGTCTTTTCTTTTGTCTTTGTAAACTCCTAAATACGTACGTAGTAAGTATGTAATTGAGGCCTACGAAAGACGAGACTTCCAAGCCTGTGGTTTCACGTAGTCCTGCCAGCATTCGTTCGTAAAACATCGGATAGCTTCGCTCGACTCGGAGAGCTTCGTTCGACTTCGGTAATTGCCTTTTTCGGGAAAGTGACTGGAACTAGGTTGGAAAAAACAAGTTCGCATCCGGTATGGAGTGAATGGTTCTTTTCATCAGACGGTGTGTCTTGGTCAAGAAAGACCTGGCGGGGCCCAATCCTCTCCAGGCTGTTGGCCATAGCCGAAATTCACGAGTACAGTGTGGTTCGCCTTGGCCCCGAGCACGTGGTGGTTAAACCTGGGGTAACGTGAGATTCCTCTGTCCTGGCCGGTGATTTCTGTGTAGAAGACTTTCGCCCAGTGATACCGTGCTGACATCAACCCTGTTAGTCGCCTCTTTCGACACGCCGGGTTTATTCTATTCAGTGCCCGTACCCATAGAGCTTTTGCTTCGTTTATTTATTTATTTATTTTTGTTTATTTTTCTTCTGTAATGCGCTATGAGCTCTAATGAGGATGGGCGCTGTACAAATGTTAATTATTATTATTTTATTATCCTTATTATTATTATTATTATTATTATTATTATTATTATTATTATTAATCACTGAGGTAGGCAGACAGACAAACAAACTATAAAAGGGCACACATAAACAAGAGCCTTAAATATATTAGGACACTTCTTACTGGCAGATTCAATTTACATTACATATCAGGCATAATTAACGTAACACATACCCGTTAAACAATTCACGCTTGCTTTCAATAAACAAGGTTTGCCTCTTTAGCTGAGATAGCTTATAAAGTTGTTGTTGCATAAATTTTTATTCATCAGATTAACATAAGTTGTACTGATAAAGAAAAATATAAAGAAAACGGTACAAAAATATCCGTTTTATTATGCAGATGGTGGATGATAGATAACCCGAGAGTCCTAAGAAAACCAAACATAGTCACATTATTATAATTACCCACATCTGCTAGAGAGCATTTTTCACAACCGTCAGCCGTAATGCACAAATAGTTTTGAAACATTTAATCGTCATTAACAACAATATACAACTTAAAACAAAAATTATTGAAACTTTCAAAATTATTTTCAATTTGTATCTTTCTATTGGTATCTATGTTATTTCATTTTTAATGTGCTTGCAACAATCTGATACTGGCAAATACGCTTAGTCCCCACAAACAATTCAGACGGTGGACCTGTCACAGTCCCAGCGGGGAGCATCGCAACCAGATCGGCTACATCATGGTCAAGAAACGCTTCAGATCAAGCGTCAACATTGGCAAGACATGCGTATTTCCAGCAGCAGACATCAGAAGTGATCACGACCAGAAGTAAGAAGTAACAGCCGCCACTGAGATCCTTTGCAAGCACCGCCCAAAGAAGAAAACGTGGATCACACCTGAACTTTTGGACCTGTGTGACAAACGGAGAGAGATGAAAAAAGAACACTTCACGGGAGCTGATGTCTACCCAAAACTGGTTCTTGATCCTCTCCAGCCAATCCATCAATGTCATCAACCAGTTCCCGATGGCGCTTTTGTAGAGGACTGCACTGGAAGTCTTAGTAGTTGCACAATCTCATGGCTGCGCACAGAGCTGCCTGCCAGACTCGGCCAAACGCTGAGGTTGAAAATCTTCTCAGTGGTACTTCGCCCTCCCTGAATCTTGCTTGTTCTTCAGCGATGATTTGTTCAGCTTCGAGTTTCAACCTGTTGAGTATTATTTTCAGGAGAGCTTTGCTGGGATGGCTGATGAGGCTGATAATGAGGTAGTTTTGATACTCCTGAAAGTTACCCTTTTTGGGAAGATTGATGACATGCGACTGGGTCTATGGTGTAGGACACTCGCCACTTTGCCCGACCTTATTACAGGCATGAGATTGTGCAACTACTAAGACTTCCTGTGCAGTCCTCTACAAAAGCGCCATCGTGAACTGGTTCAGATCAAATATCGGTGTGCGTCAAGGATGCCTAATCTCTCCAACACTCTTCAACATCTTTCTGGTGCGCATAATGTTAGATTGGCGCCCTTGCAGATCATGAAGGAACGTTCAGCATCGCAATCTTAAAAATCCGTTTTGCGGATGACATTGATGGATTGACTGGAGAGGAACAAGAACTTGAATGGCATCAATAAGGACCTCAAAGTCCAAGGCCAATCCCTTTACACGGTGCATAACTTCAAATATTTAGGAACAATTTTATCATACTATGGATCCCGACAGGTAGTCCTCTCCAGGATAGTACAAACAACTGCTGCCATGACAAGGTTGAAGCCCATTTGGAAAGACAGGACCATCAGTCTACACTCCAAGGTAAAGTTGCTGCGCTCCCTTGTCATCTCCATCTTCCTATACGCTTGCGAAACATGGACCCTCACAGCAGATCTACAACGAAGAATACAAAGCATGGAGATGAGGTCCTACAGACGATTTCCTATACCCAGCACATCACCAACGACTAAGTCCGATAGACCGTCACACAAGCCATTGGGCAACACTATGACATGCTCACAGTGGTGAAGAAGCGGAAACTCCGATGGTATGGCCACGTCACCAGTGCATCAGACCTTGCAAAGATAATCCTGCAGGGCACGGAGCAAGGAGGCAGAAAAAGAGGGAGACAGAAGAACAGGTGGGAAGACAACATTCGAGAATGGACTGGCTTGACATTAGCGAAGCCATGAGGGCTACTGAGGACAGAGAAAGTTCGAGTACGCTGGTTAAACGATCATCTGTGGTGCTGTTACACTCGATTCGATGATGGTGTTTTCTTTATCAGTATCCAATTCAGCCCCAATGCTGAATTCCTGATAAGGTGTAACTCAGATTCGTTTATCCACGCAGCCTGCTCACTCAGCATACAAGTCACAGAGTCGACGTATGAAGTTTTCCACTTTTATTCAGCACACATCAACAACTGCATACAATCGCTCAATCGCCTTTCCACTCTCAAATTTACTTTCCAACTTCACTATCAACAACAACTATCAACAACAACACTCAACAACTTCACAAACAGCGCGGCACATAACTTTATAACCTCTCTCTCTTCCCGAACAATTTCGAACACAGTAGAAATGACGCACTACCACCAATCAAATAAAAGATCGTCATCACTGACTTACGTCATACATATTCCTTCTCCTTCCGCCATACTTCGATATCTATCGGGAAGTTTCCATCGATAGTAAATACTAAAATCTAGAGAATTCTCCAATAATAATTATCGACTAACAAAATTATCAACGTTATACAAAGCTTCTTCTAACAACAATGCGAACTCAAATCAAAGGTAAATAAACTCCATCATTGAATACTTTGCAAATCGAAACGATTAGATCTATCGTGCGTGTTTCAGACATACTTTCGTTTGCGTTTCAACGTAACATAACCCCCCACTCAAAAAGAAATTTACCCAATTTCTTTCAACGTTGAAACGTAATGTACAAACAAAATTCAGAATTAAAACTTATTTCAGTCTGTCTGAACACTATCAACGTTCTCAGTTCATTCACACAGAGTCAATGGTTTTCATCTGCAAGTCTTTCTGGATACTGTCAATGTTCTCAGTTTATATACACAGTCAATGTTTTCCATCTGCAAGACTGTCATTACCAATATTCTTAGTTCATCCACACAGTCAATATTCTTTCAACCGCCAGGAAACGACGCCCTCGTCCGTCACGGTTGTTATCGGCCCAGGGTCAAAGACAGTGATCTTGTAGGCTCTCCCGGAGTCAGTGCATCCTCCATTATCTCCTTCTTCCATCGAACGTCCGATGAAGTCGACGTTGTCAGCTCCCAGGATACACCTACTGGGTCTCACGGTCAGGTTGGCTTCTTGAAGACGGTGGGACAGTTCCCTCAGGGTCTGCAGATGCTCTTCCCAGGTGCGAGTGTGGACTAGTAGGTCGTCCCAGTAACACACGACGTTGTCCATCCCATTGAGCATCTTCCTCATTCCTCTCTTCAGGGTAGCTCCGCTGTTGACCATGCCAAAGGGCATCCTTAGGCACTCGTACGTCCCATCAGGAGTTATGAAAGCAGTCTTTGGTATGTCCTGTTGACGCACGGGGACTTGCCAATAACCCTTGCTGAGGTCAATCTTTGAGAAGATTCTACTCCCCGATAGTTGGCGGAAGAGGTCTGCTGCGGTAGGCATCGGCTCAGGGTCGAAGACGGTGATCTTATTAACCTTCCTGTAGTCGATGCATACTCGGTTGCTCCCGTCCTTCTTCTTCACGACCACGACAGGGGACGCGTAGGGGGAACTGGACTCCCTGATGATGCCCATCTTCAGCATCTCATCGATATCTTTCTTCAAGGATTCACGGGCCTTGAAAGGGATAGGGAATGGTTTGGATCGAACAGGGATATTTGAAGTGAGGTGGACTTCATGTTCGACCAAAGTCGTAGAGCCTGGGACATCGCTGAAGCTATGGGGAAAACTCCCCCATGAGGTCCTTGAGCTCCATCTTTTGACCTTCTGTCAAGCTCGGTCCTAGCTTAACATCATTGATGCCTTCTTTGCTGTGGAAGTCTCCCAGTTCCAACAGTTCCTCGCTGTCAAAGCTGTTGTCGATCTCAGCTGCTGTTGCTGCATGCACAGTCTCTGATGGCCTCCACGTACAGCTTAAGGAGGTTGGCGTGGTATATCTTGGAATGCTGGCCGACCTTCACCTTATAGTCGTTGATCCCCACCACGGTCTCCACTTCGTACGGGCCTTTCCACTGCATCAGCAACTTATTGTGGTCGGTAGGTAGCAGCACCAGCACTTTGTTGCCAGGTTTGAACTTCCTGTTCACAGCCCTACGATCATAGTAGTGCTTTCCACAGTCCTGGGACTTCTTCAGGTTTTCTCTGGCTATCTCGAGAGTCTGCTCCAGCTTCTCTCGTAGCTCAAACACGTACTGGTAGCTGTTCTTCACCTCTGGGGTATCTACTTCTTTCGTCCACAGTTCTTTTAGGATGTGCATCGGCCCTCGGATGGTTCTTCCGTACAGCAGCTCGAACGGAGAGAAGCCGGTGGACTCCTGCGGTACTTCTCTGTAGGCGAAAAGTAAGGCGTTGATGTAGCGATGCCATTGTCTGGGCTGCTCGCTGCACAGTTTCTTTAGGGTGGACTTCAACGTAGCATTGAACTTTTCGACAAGCCCGTTGCACATTGGATGGTAGGGTGTCGTAGTTAAATGCCGGATGCTCAGCAGTCTGTTGACCTCCTTCATGCAGTCAGAAACGAACTGCGTCCCGAGGTCTGTCAGGATCTCTTCAGGCATTCCAAGTCTGCTGAACATGTCCACTAGTGCCTCTGCTACAGTTTCAGTGTCAATCTTCTTCAGTGGCACCGCTTCTGGGTACCGAGTCGCATAGTCCACTAAAGTCAGTACCCACCGATGACCTTCTTCACTCAGAGGTCTTATTTCGCCGATTAAGTCTAAGGCCACCCTCTTGAAAGGTCGGTCGATCAAAGGCATCCTCTGCATAGGCACTTTCGGGACCCTTCCTCGAGGTATGGTCTTCTGGCAAATGTCACATGATCGGCAGAAACGGCTGACGTCCGCATGAAGTCCTGGCCAGTAGAACACCGCCTGGATTCAATCCGACGTCTTCTTGATACCCAGGTGACCTCCCATGATTGAGTCATGCGCTACTTCCATCACCTGGCGCCTTAGGGGTAACGGTACCAAGACTTG
This sequence comes from Oncomelania hupensis, assembly GCA_036898135.1. Lineage (NCBI taxonomy): Eukaryota > Metazoa > Mollusca > Gastropoda > Littorinimorpha > Pomatiopsidae > Oncomelania > Oncomelania hupensis. The sequence goes on along the minus strand of CM072519.1, from coordinate 5,945,280 downwards.
ACGTAGTGGTTTCCCTCCGTTGACCCTCGGGTGCTGGAAGATTCGGTACAGGATCTTGGCCTTCACCTCAAAATAGACCATACCACTGCCTTTGGTCACGTGGTCTTGGCGGTTCCTGTACTTGTTTAAAGTACTATCAGCTTCCTGGAGCTGGATCAGCTTATCTCTGTTCACGATGGCAGCTTTGGAGTTGTCGGCGACCTTCAGTGGCGTAGACGTCTTGTCTCTCTTGGCCTGGGCCCTGGTAGTAACAGCACCGACGATCTCTGGTCGGCAGGGCTGAGCCGGAGTAGCCACATTATCCCGTAGCAGCTCTGTAAGGTCTCCATCGGGAAATGGCAATGGATCCTCCTCCACAACTTCGACGCGTTGGGTTGAGGCAGGCCTCCACTCTGGATCTGGGTCGTCTGGTCGTCTCGCGCCGTCGATATTCCCGATCATCAAATCGTATAGCAGCTTTTTCAGGCAAACCGCTTCTGTCACGAATAAAGGGGGTTGGGGGATGAGGGTTAGCGCTTATTCCCCCGCGCTGTGTTGCCTCCCTTGTTTAGGCCAACTTGCGGCGACATTCAGGGAAATAAGGCTGGGAGTTACTAAGGAAAGATAGACAGTCAAAAGGCCAGACGAGAAGAAGGTAAGCTAAACTAGTAAATAATTAGAAACAAGGGGAAGTCAGACGTGAAATTATAATACTAGTAGATTTTATTAAATGGAAGTAGGTCGGCTGTATTAGATAAGCATAGGGCTTAGTCACTGGAAATGGTCAATAGGAGTCCTGAGTATCTTGGAGATATTCTGGGTTGGCGATTTGGGGAATACTAAAGCGATTGAGGACTGATGTCATCACTGGTCGGGAGGGTATCTGGATTGTGCGAGTGGCTTAGCCAGAGTGTCTCTGAATTGTCGTGCGCGCTCAGTGGGCACTTAGCTTGAATAGCGTGGGGCGGTGGTTGCCTCAGGCTTCTGGATGGCGATGACGAAAGGGGCCGGTTGTTAGCGTGGGTTGGGCCAATGCAGGGCACTGGGTCAACTTCTTGGATAACAGGTTTGGTGGTGCAATACAGCTTACGTTGCTAGCTGATGGCGGAGTTTTGTTTGGTACGCTTCTCAGTGACGACCGGGTTGTCAGGGTCGCACGCAGCGGGTCTCGTGTCTTGAATCAGCCGGAATAGGAGCCGGTACAGGAGCTGGTATAGGAGCTGGTATAGGAGCCCGTTCTGTAACGTAGTACAGACTCAAGCTCAGCGGTGTACATATATTCTGGACGCAGCGCCGGTTAGCGCGCGTGCCCATCAGATTTTCAAACTTGGACGGACCGGCCAAGAGTTGACCGGTTCGTACCAACAGTCCAACAATTGCAACAATGGCTAGGGGCTTGGTGGAGTTTACTGGCGGCCGCTAATAGATAATAACTTCGGCGCCTTAAGATGGGGTGATGGACAACAGGGGCAGATATCTATACAGTAGGAGCAGGGGGGAAGCAAATGGGATAAATACAGGACAAGGGGGGGGGGGGTTGGTGTGCTAGGGGACTTTAATCTAGGTGGTGGGACAGCATGGCATGGGAGATTTATACACGGGGCTAGCAGGGAGCATACAAGTATAAATTCAAACATGGCATGTACAATAATCAAAAGGCAGATAATATATACAAGGAATAAAATACATATCACAGCAACACATCAAGACAAAACCACAAACACGAACGTACATATCTACAGGACATACGAACATGTTGGGCGATCGACGGGTGATGGGAATGCTACATGATATAAAGTAAATTTCCTCTCTTACCTTGCCTAAGAACGGGTCGAATCACAAGAGTACTGCCGAGGCTCAGGGGTCCCAACGTGGTGTGACGTGTCCGGGGCAGGCAGTTGTGTATTCGGAGGCTGATAGCTGAAGACTGACAGTGGGTCTTGGTTAGGCAGAGGTTTTAAGGGTGATTCCCGAGGGGCGGGGCTTAGTCGGCTTAGCCGGCGAGTGAGGAATGGGGGACGGGACACAGCCAGCCCCAGAGATCGATCGTCCGTTTGTCACAGCTTCTACTTCGCCTGTGTAGAAAGGGGTGCTGACTTGAATCTGCGCAACTGGCGCTCTCACACATTTGCTGTCGGCCATGAGTGTCCATTTAAAATCGCCAGTGAACTGTTCTTTAGCGATTAGGTCTTCTTTGACGATGACCCCACTGCAGCCAGAGTCTCTTAAGACAGTCACTTCATGATTTCCGACGCGTCCCTTCGAAACAGGCATGTTCTGGACGGTCACAGCTGCGCTGGCGACGACGGGGATGGATTTTCCGTTGGCAAGGAGGAGTTGGCCATCAGTCATGCACTCTTGCACGTCCGCAGGGGTAGCTGTGCGCTCGGTCTCACTCGGAAGAATGACGCTCCCGCCGCACACCTGATGGTCAGATCTACTGGTTTGCCGTTGATTGGAGAACCGCCTCTGCCGGTTGCCCGCCGCTGCGTTGTCCGTACTGCTCCGCTGTCCGCTACTTTTGTTTTGAGGACAGTTAGCTCCTCTGTGGTCCGTAGCGTTGCAGGTGAAACAGCCTCTTGAATGCCCTTCCCTGGGAGGTGGCGTGGAGTCCGTCTGTCTCTGGCTCGTCTGGCTTCCCTGGATCTGGTTCACATGGTTTCCAGTCTTCTGAAAATGTTTCGTCGCGCTGGGTGGCCCCAGGGTTTTCCCATGAGCGATAAGATATCTTTCAGCAGCCTCAGTCACATCTTTAAGCGTCTGCAGCTTTTGTTCTTCTAAGTGGGTCGCTAGGTCCTTGTGACAGGCATTGAGAAATTGTTCCTTCACGATCAGGTCATGGAGACTGTCGTAAGACTTCCTTTCGCCTGATAACTCCACCCACTTGTGTAGATATGACGACAGGCGCTCCAAAAAATGCTTTGGCGTTTCGTCTGACTTAGGCCGGCATTCACGAAAGCGTTTATGGTAGCCCTTCTCTGTAAAGTTGTAGCACTGCAATAGGGCCTCTTTCAAGACATCGTAGTTTTTGGCGTCATTGTTCGACAGTCTGGTGTAAACTTCGAGAGCTTGCCCCGTCAGAAGTGCACTCAGTCGAATTGCCCAGTCTTGAGGTTGCCAGTTAGAGCTTTCAGCGAACCTTTCGAATCTCGCCAGATAACTGTCAATCTGGTCCTTCCCGTCGACGAAAGCTGGCAATCTTGGAGCCGTATTGTCGTTGGTGACTTGTGGCGCATGCTGATTGTTTTGGATACGCGCCAACTCTAGCTGGTACTGACGATCTCTTTCTTGCCGCTGCTGTTCAATTTCCAGACGCTTCAGTTGAAATTCTCTTTCTTCTCGGCGACGCTGTTCTTCCTTTTCTAGACGCTTCTCTTCTAATTCTCTTTCTTCACGGCGACGCTGCTCTTCTAATTCTCGTTCTTGTATTCTCTCCTGGGACTTGAGTACTCCGTCAACTGTTTCCATTTTAGATTCAGTTGAATCCCTTTCTGCCAGAAGTCAGCCATCTTGATGCTTCCGGAAAGTTCTGGAAAGTTCTTTTCTGGAAAGTTCTTTTCTGGAAAGTTCTTTTCTGGAAAGTTCTTGACTGTGCTGTACCTTTCTAGACTGTTCTAGAACAGCACGCTTTCTGCAGTAGCGCTGATGCTTGTCACTAGTCGCCTTCGCTGACGCAGGCCCCGCTGTCCTCGTCGTATGCGACGCTGCACCACGCTAGTGTTGATGTACACGCTCCTGTGCTGAAGTAGACGCGACGTCCGCTCGTCGCTCTCTCTAATACTGGCGATGTAGCTCCGAGACTGTCCCTCGACGTAGTCCTGCGGCAGCCACGTAGTCCCGATCTGTTGTTCGCTCACGAAGCAACTCTTCAGCGACTACACGCCCTTGCAGTCAACCCGAATCTATCGGATGTAGTCCCAGTATGTTGGCCCCTCTCGACGCAACTCGTTGGCGGCTACCCTCGATGACTGCCTCTCGTAACGTTGACTCGCTTGTTGTAGCAGTTGAACCCTTGGCTATGGCGTGAATCGCGGCTTGACCCCCAAAATGTTACACTCGATTCGATGATGGTGTTTTCTTTATCAGTATCCGATTCAGCCCCAATGCTGAATTCCTGATAAGGTGTAACTCAGATTCGTTTATCCACGCAGCCTGCTCACTCAGCATACAAGTCACAGAGTCGACGTATGAAGTTTTCCACTTTTATTCAGCACACATCAACAACTGCATACAATCGCTCAATCGCCTTTCCACTCTCAAATTTACTTTCCAACTTCACTATCAACAACAACTATCAACAACAACACTCAACAACTTCACAAACAGCGCGGCACATAATTTTATAACCTCTCTCTCTTCCCGAACAATTTCGAACACAGTAGAAATGACGCACTACCACCAATCAAATAAAAGATCGTCATCACTGACTTACGTCATACATATTCCTTCTCCTTCCGCCATACTTCGATATCTATCGGGAAGTTTCCATCGATAGTAAATACTAAAATCTAGAGAATTCTCCAATAATATCGACTAACAAAATTATCAACGTTATACAAAGCTTCTTCTAACAACAATGCGAACTCAAATCAAAGGTAAATAAACTCCATCATTGAATACTTTGCAAATCGAAACGATTAGATCTATCGTGCGCGTTTCAGACATACTTTCGTTTGCGTTTCAACGTAACAGGTGCCTTAACGATTTTCGAGTTACGTGATAGGATAGGATAATCTATTTTATTAGTTTTGTTGCCATCATCATCATCATCACCATCATCATCATCATCACCATCATCATCATCATCATCATCATCATCATCATCTTCTTCTTCTTCTTCTTCTTCTTCCTTTCACAAAGACAATATCATCAAGTCAACAATTCTTTATTCCAAAAAGATGGAAGATGTGGGTGACATCAGTAGCCTGCGATATTTTTTATAAATATTACAAAATATTAAATATTAAATTTAAAAACATAAACAGTTTAAAAATACAAGGTATAAGATAAGATATGACTCATAAGAACAATATACAGTCAAGCATATCATTAGCTTCACTGCCACCTAATATATCCACACACACCTACACATACACACACACACACACACACACACTCACACACACACACACACACACACACATCCACACCCACAGTATCCAGGCCTTGAATAGATAAATATTTGCACATCTCAGACACACACACGCACACACACACACACACACGCGTATATATACACACACACACAACATCCTCACCGCATGCCACAGCAACAGGAACATAATTCAATCAAGATAAAAATAAACCAATAACACATCTACCTAATCAAAAGAAAATGACAATGCATCTTAATGAAAAACGCTTAATAATAATAATAATAATAATAATAATAATAATAGACGTAGGCTTATGCCTATGAGACATGCCTCACGGGCAGGTCAGGTCACAGGTCGCGAACCCTGGCCTGTGCGCGGATGGTATGCGCAGAAAGCCTAAGTGATGTAGAATTGAGAGGGAAACAGTGGCAGCTATCATCATCATCATCATCATCATCATCATCTGCATCTTCTTCTTCCTTTCACAACCATAATATCTTTAATTCTGATTGATTTTTTCTTTACTGTTTAGCTTTTTTATCTTTTGTTCATTTCTTATCACTGCATCTTAAGGTATTTTATTTCCTACTTTAATCTATTTTCATCATAAATAATTTTCTATTTCTTTCCCACTTTGTTGCGTTGCTATGTTATTTAAAATATTTAATTTAACATCACATTCACATCACATTACTTATTTAATTAGATGTTTTAAATATTTTATTTATTTTTTTGTTTTGTTTATTAAATTACATGAAGAACTTTAAGCTGAAGTATTTAAAGAATTCTACTTCTACTTAAAAATACCTTTTCTTCGAATGGAAAGTTTTGTGCGGTATATACAACGCAGAGTATTATTTTTTATCATTTAAATTTCTACATAACACGCCATTCTTTGCCAAAAGAAAATTAATGACATTACAGACGATCAGAGCTAAGAAGGTTCCGCATCACTTGAGCGTGAAATGAGTTAGAACCAGACGGGTGTGGCGTCATGGTCTAAACGCGTGATGCAGTGCTCAAGCCTGATGCAGATGCGCGTTTCGCAAATTGTCTATTGGCGAACCGGGTTGGCGTAAAGGTCTACGGCGTCTAGCACTACAAAAAAAGATGTTGCAAAAGATTTGTTGAGTCAGATGCCATTGATATATCTAGGTTCCTTGCCAAAATCCAGCATTTTGTTACTATAATAAATACCAACAAAATAACAACAATAAAGTTACATTTATTCTCTAACCACCTGTGTTGTTGTTATTGTTGATGATGATGATGATGATGATGATGATGATGATGATGATGATGATGATGATGATGATGATGATGATGAAAATGATGATGATGATGATGATGATAATGATGACAATAATGTTGATAATGATGATGATGATGATGGTGATAATGATGATAATGATTTGTTTATACGTACGTGCGCTTGTGTGTATAGTGCATAATGTGCTGGGGTGTTTAAAAGTATATGGGTGCGTGTGTCTGTGTGATGTGTGTGTGCGTATTTGCATCCATTCGTGTGCATCTGAGCATTAAATTTTCATCTTCCGTGACAAAACCTTGCTATTCAAATTCAAATACTGTTCAGAAATATCAGTAATTTCGCATAAACTCGTTCCCAAATTAATATTCTAATAATGACTTAAGTAAAGAAATAAAATCTGCAAAGTTTCTTAAATTGGCTACGCTTTCTGAACAGCTAAAAAGAGTCAGAACATTAAATGTCTTAAGAACTTGAAATTAAATTATCAGAATTTAATTTTTAGGACCCAAAACAAAACTACTATTAATTTCGTTGCGTCTAATTCAATATTAATCAGTATTATCAAATTAAGGCAGCATTTTAATTATCAATCACATGCGACCAGACACGCGCTCGCACACGGGAGTGGAAGAAGGACAGAGAGAGACAGGGAAAGAAACAGACAGACATACATTTAGACAGAGACAGACAGACAGAAGCCAATCAATCTCAAAAGAGGATGAGACAAGAATCAATTATTGTCGGAATTTGTTGGCTAAGCTAATAAAATGACTTTAATTTTTATAAAATCTAAAATAAAAATAAAACTGATTTCTTAAAATATAAAACAGCACAATTCTTTAATGACGCAGCAGACCAGGTATTTTTAGTTTGACAACATGCAAAGACTGCAAAACCTTAATCTGTTTACATGATGTTCCACGAGGAATGGGCGGTGACACACGCATTCAACATTGTCTTGTGGAAGTAAGTCTTCCGCCCTATTGCTTTTTTAGCAAACATATTCATATCTCAAATTAACCTTTACTCTAATTTAAACTTTAGCCCGATACCAGATATAATTATTATATTTATGTTACCGTGAGATGTTACACATCAGACTGACTTCATATTTCTTATTGATTCTTTACTCAAACCCTCCCCACCCCACCCCACCTCACTCCACACAACCCCACCTCTCCCCACCCAACGTCCATTTATATTGCGCACAAAAACAAACAACAATGGATTTGGAGTTGCAGCGAACATGAGCGTCCGTGCGACGACATGCATGGGTTCACGGACTAGACCTCAGTTTATACTCTCATCTGCAGGAGTAAGTGACCTGATAAGCCTCATACAGACGACATACGTTATGTTAAATATTTCGCATTTCCCTCCCTCATCCCTTGCCCCATCCTCATGCGTTGATCTAACATATATACTCCAGTTCGGTCGGCATTGGTAACATCGAATGACAGAAGGGAGAAGTAGAAGAAGAAGAAGAAGAAGAAGAAGAAGAAGAAGAAGAAGAAGAAGAAGAAGAAGAAGAAGAAGAAGAGGAGGAGCAACAAAAAGAAAAGAAAAAACGAAGAAGAAGAGCAACCAAACAAATGAAGATGAAGAAGAAGAAGAAGAAGAAGAAGAAGAAGAAGAAGAAGAAGAAGAAGAAGAAGAAGAAGAAGAAGAAGAAGAAGAAGAAGAAGAAGAAGAAGAAGAAGAAGAAGAAGAAGAAGATGAAGAAGATGAAGAAGAAAAATAGCAACAAAAAGAAGAAGAAGAAGAGCAACAAAAAGGAGAGGAAGAAGAAGAAGAAGAAGAAGAAGAAGAAGAAGAAGAAGAAGAAGAAGAAGAAGAAGAAGAAGAAGAAGAAGAAGAAGAAGAAGAAGAAGAAGAGAGGGTGCAAAAAGAAGTAGAAGAAGAAGAAGAAGAAGAAGAAGAAGAAGAAGAAGAAGAAGAAGAAGAAGAAGAAGAAGAAGAAGAAGAAGAAGAAGAAGAAGAAGAAGAGAGGGCGCAAAAAGAAGAAGAAGAAGAAGAAGAAGAAGAAGAAGAAGAAGAAGAAGAAGAAGAAGAAGAAGAAGAAGAAGAAGAAGAAGAAGAAGAAGAAGAGAGGGTGCAAAAAGAAGTAGAAGAAGAAGAAGAAGAAGAAGAAGAAGAAGAAGAAGAAGAAGAAGAAGAAGAAGAAGAAGAAGATTTACGGAATGGTGGGGGTGAGAGAGGAGGTGGGAGCACAATTTTGATGGAATTGCCATCTGCTGGATCCCGCCGTGCAACGTGGCGTGTTGTCATAACAGGCAGCGGAGCAGAAAACATATTGCTTACGTGCCCGCCCCTTTACCACCCGCGAGATTCGGGGTACACGGATTAATTTGAGATAGGTAAGTATGTTATACATGCATAGCTAAGAATGCACGTTTCTTATAGCCAAATATGCTGCACTTACTATGGCTGCTAGCTAAGGAAACATAAATAATTTTTACGTGGCCCTCCCCCGCAACCCTAAAGACCTGGCCACACTTGTGTGACGCTTATAAATTCCTTAGGTATTTCCTTCACACGATTCAGGACCACAAAATCAAGGCCACAACTTCGCTGAAAGAGGACTCACCTCTAATTCGCATAAAAGATCTGCCCAAACAACCCTAGTGGTAACACTGAAGGAACTCCATCAGCCGGTCACTTTAAAATAAAGACATCCCACGCAGGGGGGACCCTGAGGCGATACTCTAATTTAACGAACTCTTGTTTACAAAACCAAAATAGAATACAAACATCATTATAAAATATCAACAAAACACATACATATAAAATGCCTACATTGCCAAATAATAACATCATAGGAAACCCCAGTGTCCATTTGGCAGAAAGCGTCCAATATTTCCAAGCTGATCCAACAGGCCTCACACACAAATGTCCCGGAAGAGTTTTCAAGAAAAAATGTAGGTGACTGGTCAAGCGAAGAAGAAGATAGTATAGCAGATTGATAGAGTAGAGTAGAAATGAGAAAGAACATATGAGAAAGAAAGCGACAGTGGGAATTTAAAGCACTAAATTTTCAAAAAGTAGGGATACTATTTATACTGAAACCCCCAGCACATCCACGTGGGTGAGGGGTGGGGGGGGGGGGTATTGAATTCACTTGCTGCGTGTCGATTTTAGTAAAGTTGTTTCATATTATAGTCAAATCATGAAAGAGTACGGTACATCGTCATGAAAAAGTGCATTTTTGTCGTGAAATTACACAGCTACACACGTGTATAAATTCCAACCGAGCCGTGATACACACTCCGACCCAATGCATAAGCCGTAAAACGTAAGCCAAATGTGGCCATTAAAATCATAAGGTGTGGCCACCCGTCAAAATTCTGGTCAGTGAAAAACCTCATCACCAAATGCATACGCCGTAAAACGTAAGCCAAATGTAGCCACTACTTTAGCCACACGCGAGATTCGTGTACAGGATTAATTGAAATAGGTGAGCATGTTGTAAATACAAAACCTAAGTTTATTTTACACACTCGCTATGGCCAAGTATACTACCGGTAATAACCGGCGTACTGGTAGACGGCTAATGACCTGTCTTAATAGGAAGGTTAGTGGAAGTTCCTGAAGATTCAAAAACTTTGTTCGAGGCGCTCAGATCCCGAGCCTAGGTTGCTGAACCTTTGGAACCACCCAATTACGACAGATATCTTCCTATACGCTTGCGAAACATGGACCTTCACAGCAGATCTACAACGAAGAATACAAAGCATGGAGATGAGGTGCTACAGAAGACTTCTGGGCATTTCCTATACCCAGCACACCACCAACAACGAAATGCGACACAGACCATCACACAAGCTATTGGACAACACAATGAGATGCTCACAGTGGTGAAGAAACGGAAACTCCGATGGTACGGCCACGTCACCAGAGCATCAGGTCTTGCAAAAACCATCTTGCAAGGCACGGTGCAAGGAGGTAGAAGAAGAGGGAGATAGAAAAAGATGTAAGAGGACAACATTCGAGAATGGACTGGTTTGACACTGAACGAAGCCACCGGGGTTGCTGAGAATACAGAAAGATGGAGTACGCTGGTTAAACGATCATCTGTGGTGCCCCAACGACCTTTGAGTTACGGGATTGGATAGAATGAAATAGGACATAAACATGCTATAGCTATTCTTGCCAAAGTTAAATAATTGCATGCTATAGACGCTATAATCCAAGAATAACAATACAGATTCCTGCTCACAAAACATAATTATTGCCTACTTGCCCGTCTCAGTCCTTCTCACCTGCGAGATTTTCCATCGAATGAGAGTATAAACTGAGGTGCATCTTGTGCACGCACGCATTCCATCGCATGAACTTTAAATATCCTGACACTCATGTTCTAGACGGGTGAGTGCCAAATACATAAATACACCAGCAGATTACCAAGTACTTTCTCCCCAATCCTCGCTTACCCACGATTGTGCTCAGTGGACTCGCCTAAGACAGCAAGTGTGCCTCGGGCGCCTTGAGTTACATCCTGCATCGGACAGCGCCTTGAGCTGTTTTTGAGCTGGAAAAGCGCTATATAAGAACGCACAAAAACATTTTAACTCCGTCGACCACAAAAAGAAAACGATCCTCTTATACGAATGCTAATTTGAATTTTCAAAAATGACATTCTGCCTAGAGTGGAGTTCGAACCACTACAGGGAATAACTCACACTTTATAAACTTTGTGAGCGAACTGTTAACTCACAGACTACAAATCAATGGCGCCTGACAGGTGTGAAATCGATCCCTCCTCTGGGCGTTATGTTTTTCCAAATATTTATTTTCGATTCGGATAACGTCCCGGGTTTTTTTTTCCGGTACTCCGGTTTGCTCCCCCAGCAAAATTTCAAAAACACAACTAATATGTAGTTTGGGCTTGGGCGCGTCACCGGCTGCGACTACGCCTTCTCCAGGGAAGGCGGGCCACAATTTCCCGTTAAAAAGGAACAATAAAGGGTTTTAAAAAATCAAAACATTCCAAAACAACTACAATAAGAATACTCCTCCCCACGCCACTCCAAGCTCACAAATGTTAAAGCATATTCACTGAAACACCGGAACCCACCACGCCCACCCTTAAGGGTAAGTTCACCAACACGTTAATGTCTTCGGCATAGACACATTACTTGTTAGGTTTACACAGTATTGTGCTGCGCCTTCACCAACTCTTGTATCTTGCAGCTGTAAAAGCACTGTATAAGACTGATATGATAAGAACATTATAATATTTTGTTTAAAGGAAATAAGCATCATATGATGACAAAGAGGTTGAAAACCGTTGTTGTTTTTTTTTATTATGAATTTAAAATATGCTGAAATAGCATTGGTTTAAGTGATTTGATTGTTTTGTTTTGTTTAAGGATAAGAGGAAGTTTATTCCATGCAGACTGTGCTCTAAAGCCAAAACCAGTCTCGTACAGACCAATTGTTGCTTTAGGTAAAATATAATTTAGGGAGTGGTATATCTTTGATGATTTAGTACAAAATTGGTTTAGATAGTTTGGTTCCATATTGTGAATTTTAAACATAAGCATGATCATATTATATTTTAATTGGTTATTTAATAATAAAAGGTTTAATTTTGTACATTTTTCATCTGTTGAAAGAGTTGTGTAGTTAGAAATTAATTTTATTGCCCGTCGATGCAATGAATTTATTTTTTGTATTCATTATAACTAGCACCACTCCACACAGTGGAAGCATAATTATTATGAGAAAGACAGTGTCCAGGGAAGAAAGCTTTCCTGGCATATGCAGGAACAAAAAAATCGGTTTCTCCCATTTGAATTCGAATCAACATTAACTCCTAGTGCATGATGGTCTGTTACTTGGTTTACACAATTGTTATTTATTATAATATTTAATTTGAAAGGCTGCACTTGATGTTTTTTGTCTTGTGGTGTTAGGGACCCATATTTGTAAAGATGTTTGTAAAGAAAGAGAAGAAGCAGTAGTAGTAGTAGTAGTAGTAGTAGTAGTAGTAGTAGTAGTAGTAGTAGTAGTAGTAGTAGTAGTAGTAGTAGTAGTAGTAGTAGTAGTAGCAGCAGTAGTAGAAGAAGAAGAAGAAGAAGAAGAAGAAGAAGAAGAAGAAGAAGAAGAAGAAGAAGAAGAAGAAGAAGAAGAAGAAGAAGAAGAAGAAGAAGAAGAAAATGAAGAAGAAAAAGAAGAAGAAAAAGAAGAAGAAGAAGAAGCGGAAAAGAAAATGATGAAGAAGTAGAAGAAGAAGAAGAAGGCGCCAAGTTGGAATGGCTCAGTATGCACTGCGTTACACAGTGTACAAGATTG
>CM072519.1:5902641-5930141 GCA_036898135.1 Oncomelania hupensis | reverse complement strand
AAAGACGCAGCCATGAATAGAGAAGAAAGGGACAGAAGCGGAGAGTGTGGAAAAAACGAAGAGGGCTGACTACAAATGAGTTTGATTTTTACACATTTCAAATTTGATGGGAGCGTTGTTTTGCAAATTTTACAAACACAGCTTGGGGTGAAATACAAAACGAAAAAAAATTGACAAAGAAAAAAAAATATCGAAAGAAAAGTTTTTTTTTATTTTAAAAAATGGAGAAAGAAAGAAAGGAAGAAAAAAAGAAAGAAAAGAACAGAAAGTAAGAAAAGAAAGAAAGAGAGAAAGAAAGAAAAGAAACAGTAAGAAAGCTAGAAAGAAAATACAAAATTAAGAAAGAAAAGAAAAGAAAAAATAAAGAAAGAAAGAAAGAAAGAAAGAAAAAGAAAGAAAAGAAAAGAGAAAGAAAAAAGAGAAAGAAAGAAAAGAAGAGAAAGAAAGACTACAAAAATAAGACAATGAATGAAAAAATAATATTTCAATAAAATACACAAATAAATGGACAGGCATAACTGTTTGGGACCAGCTCAGCACAGTGTGCGTTTTTGTCCGTAACGCCATCGTGAAGAACAATCACTGTAGGTGACTAGGGAAAGGTATCACCAGCAACATCCAACCAATTGTGGGCAGTGTGAGGCACCGCCCTAAGCCCTTTTATGAAGCAGAGGAAGAGAGGGAAACAAGGCAGCTGGAAAGAGCAATGTGCAAGAAACGCGAAGTTGCTTTAGTCAGTAAAGAAAGCGTAATAATGGAGTCAGAGTTTGGTTACTATGTCTCACCCATCCCGGAAACAAGCACGGCCGTCGCAACGTCGCGCCACACAGGACAAGGGGAGGTGGACAGTGGGTGGATTGGGGGCATATGATAAAACAAATTGACACGCATCACCTTTTTACTTTTTTTTTATTTTTTTTTTTTTAGAAAGACAAGGGTTGAAAGAGGTAAAACAAAGCTGATTGAAGGATTTTCTATATACATGTAAGCCTATTTCGGAATTCGCTAACACGCTTCGTCAAGAGTTACAAGCCAACTCAATTTTTTTTTAAAATTCTGTATATCTAGTTCTAAAATAATCTTGTCCTAACCTCATTAGTACTCACTGGTACAACCACCAGACTGGTTAAAACGGTAGGATGGGCAGTGCTCTTGATTAACGTTTAGGTCCATCGGCGTCGTGGATCGAACCCGCAACCACTGGAACTCGCTGTTTGAACTGTGCCATAGCGATATTCAGAAGTATTGATGTATTGCATGTGAAAGAAAAGTCGCTTAGTAAGCTTACAGTCTTCTGGTCTTGCCAGTCATAAATAAAATCATTCAGAAGTATGATGGGTAGTGCAAGGCAGGTCAAACACTCATTTAGTTGTTATGAAAGAGGTAAGTATAAATGCATTCTTCGGTGTATTGCAAGAGAAATATTAAGACAACACCAGAACTATCATTTAGTCTGGTATTTCAACTGCAATCCAAAAAGATAAAATCATTTAGTTCAGATGAGATGAGTATGTAAATGTATTCTCTGGTGTATCGCTAGCCAGCGAAAGACAAAATCTTTTAAGTTCTGATAAGAGGCGGTGGTTGCTGTCTATGGGGTATTGCAAGTCAGAGAGAAAAATCATTTACTATATCGTCTGGCTCCGCCCATCGAGCGGTCTGTCAGCGGCTGGGAGTGTGAAGGGGGCAGGCTTGCTTTATGACCAACATTAGCAGGCGCCTCCGAACATCTCTTGAGGCATCTCAAATAGTTAGACATAATACTCCCATCCTTCTTCCCCTCCCCGTCTTTCTGTATTTCTGGTTTCTCCCTTTCTCGTATCTGTTTAATGTACCTATCTATTTCTTTAAATGTGTGTTCTCTTCTTCACCATTTCACTACCGCCATTAGCTGTCCCTCATCAAATTATCATCCTCATGTAACACCCACCTGACCATCCTCATCATCACCCATATACAAGTATATAACATCACAATACAATACAATACAAGTTATTACAATACAACTTTTTGTCCGACGAAAACAAAAAAAAAACGGTTTAGCATCATCTACCGCTCAACTCATCATTGACCATCGTCATCTCTCTACTAATCACCAACATCGTTGTCTACCTCCAACCTGAAATAAACCTAGCCATCTGCTTCATCAAAACCATCATCCTCTACCCACTCCCCCTTGCCCCACCGTAGAAATCTTCATCCTCATCTTATAGTGCAATGATTACCATAATAATATGTCACACTTTACCTGCTTTAAAGTTCTTCACACCCAAACAATTGTAATAATTATCAGACTCCTCAACCCTTGGGCTATGCAGATGCAAAGTCTTACGCTGTACTAACATTTTCGGAACATTTTGAGTAGGCGCGCTGCTTTGGACCACACCCGAAGGCTGTGTAGGGTTTTAAATAATGATGAATGAACATTAAGTTAACGTCTACACTCACCATTGCCAATATGGCAGACGGGGATAACCATCTCAGGGAACAAGGGTAGGGACCTAAATCAACACTGAACCACCAGAGCTATCATACTACTAAGATGGACAGTGAAAATGGCTATATTTATCTTGCACATCACGGGATTCGAACCTGGGTCATCAGTGTGCCAGGCGAACGCTCTACCACTTGAGCTAAGGCGGTGGGACCCATAATGACGAATGACGATTCACTTTCTTATATAGCGCTTTATTAACTGAAGCAACGGCTCAAGGCTATGGAATTTTTTTTTTGTGTCTTTGTTGTATTTATCCATTAAAAAACCCGGACAGACCACAGCTTTTGTCTGGTAGGTGGTGGTTGAACGGGTATTGGCGTTACACACAACACCAACGTGCAGCAGGTGTGTAAGTATATAGTTATTATAACCTGACAAAGAGAAGGAAAATAAGAGAGAGAGAGAGAGAGAGAGAGAGAGAGAGAGAGAGAGAGAGAGAGAGAGAGAGAGAGAGAGAGAGAGAGAGAGAGAGAGAGAGAGAGATGCTTGAATCTTATGTAACTTGAATTGTTACCCACGCAGCCCGTTCACTCAGCAATAATGCAAAGTTTTGAACTTTATTCAGCAAACACCAACAACTGCATACAAGATCGCTTTCCGAAAATCACTTTTACAAGCAAAGCAGGCAGACTGTGCATTACTTATCTAGACTCTCAGCAATGTACAATAGTTCAGAACATTCCAGAATGACGCAATCGACACCCATTCGGGGAAAAAAATCTCGTCTCTAGAAGTACGCATTGTCTTACTTACATCATAGAACATTCCACGATTTACAAGATTTGACTAGCTATTGCAAATTAGGTCTGGAACAATCCATCGATAATAATAAACAAGTAATTCCAGTAAGTAAGTTCTCAACGCTATAACAACAGTATCGACCGACGAAAACTATTAACATTAGGGAGCTACATCATGTGTTCCACGAACTTTGTTTCGTGGTCAGAAGGAAGGGGGTGACTTTTTTAAATTGTCGATGACGTAGACACTTTTGTGCATCCAGGTCAAGGGATCACAACTATTTGCTGTGCAGGTCAACGAAACTTCGTAGAAAATGGCATTTTTACGAAATTTACATCGTAAGTGTATATTATATTTAATATACTACATGTAGCGTTATAGAAACTTTATTGTTTGTTTAAATTTAATCTCTGCTATATTATTTTTTCGTCAATATTAGATAATTATCTGCGAATTGGCACACGTATAATGGGCTTGCCCTAAGTAGGCTCAGGGTTATTGCTGAAAGCTGTGATGGCGCTTGTTGAGGCTGTTTAGTTTAGACTTGCCGAATCAAAATGTAAGGAACGGTTTAAAAATATTAAAGTACGTACAAATACATTTATCATGATTAAACTAGATAATATATTAGGTAGTTATGATGACAGTAATCCGTAATTTACTGCTAAAATTGCACCCAGCTCTAGTTAATATCACAAGTATTTAGCCTAAATTAGGTCTATAAAAACATTTTCAAGATCAGTGTCGGTCTTGCTGGAGTCAACTCTCAGGAATTGACTTCCTCACAACAAACACGAACACGAAGCGTAGAAGGCACAGCAGATCGTATTGACAGTTTTCCTGCAAGACAGATAGATCTTATATCTGCAAGAAAGATCTTAGATCTGCAAGATATATCTTAGAAAGTACACCTTCTTCCCGCGGACAGTAGGCTAACTGACTGGAATAAACTGCCACAGCTGATGGTTGATGCCAAGTCAGGTGAAGCTTTCGCCAAAAGACTGTCAACTCTAAGTCTTTAGTCTCCAAGGAAATATTCCTTCAATCCAAGTGACAGTGTTTTTATACAAAGACATTGTGATGAACAGCCAGCGACATAATAGCATGCATCTCAAATCCGCACGCATAATAACAGTTTTTAATTATTGTTTGTTTGTTTTTTGACAAAGAGCACGATCAGTTAGCCAGAACAGTGTCTGTTGTAGATCTACATCAAAACAAGCAAATCACGGCCAATAAATCCCGCGCATTGGAAAGTACCAAAACCCACTGCTCATTTCTTCATGGCTCATGTCCGCACGTGTGGCGCAAGGATCCAGCGCGCAACGAAACGTCGAACGAAACGAATTTCCTTTCGGCTTCCTGTAATTCCTTAATACACAAAGCTTTCTCTAGCAACAGCGCAGAATCAAATCGAAGATAAATGCACGCTTTGCAAAACAAAATGTTCGTAACCATCGAGCGGGTCTCAACCGTAACCCATAGAGTAAGAGAGAGAGAGAGAGAGAGAGAGAGAGAGAGAGAGAGAGAGAGAGAGAGAGAGAGAGAGAGAGAGAGAGAGAGAGAGAGAGAGAGAGAGAGAGAGAGAGAAAACTTTTTGAAACTTTTTTTTTTTGGAAACTTTTTTTTATTAGGGATAAAGATTTTAGACTAATTAATAAGTCTAATCTTCCAATCTGTCCCTTAACAAATAATATAGTAAAGAACCTTTAACATAACTTAGAAATCATTGAAATCACACACACATGCACACACAATCACACCAACAGAGAGAGAGAGAGAGAGAGAGAGAGAGAGAGAGAGAGAGAGAGAGAGAGAGAGAGAGAGTTTAGTTTTCCTGTCAGTTCCCGATAATGATGGATACTGATTGGCCACTGAGATTAAACATACAAGTAAGTGAAAGAGAAGAAGAAGAAGAAGAAGAAGAAGAAGAAGAAGAAGAAGAAGAAGAAGAAGAAGAAGAAGAAGAAAAGATTGAAACAGAGAAAGGATTGCAGTCCTTTATGATGGGTGATGACAATCTGCTTTTTTCTTAAGTGTGTGCGGGAGGGGAAGGTAAGGCTGCTGCGCTCCCTTGTCATCTCCATCTTCCTATATGCTTGCGAAGCATGGACCCTCACAGCAGATTTACAACGAAGAATACAAAGCATGGAGATGAGGTGCTACAGAAGACTTCTGGGCATTTCCTATACCCAACACATCACCAACGACGAAGTCCGAAAGACCATCACACAAGCCATTGGACAACACGATGATCTGCTCACAGTGGTGAAAAAACGGACATTCCGATGGTATGGCCACGTCACCAGATCATCAGGCCTTGCAAAGACCATCCTGCAAGGCACAGTGCAAGGAGGTAGAAGAAGAGGGAGACCGAAAAAGAGGTGGGAGGACAACATTCGAGAGTGGACTGGTTTGACACTGAGCGAAACACTCAGGGTTGCTGAGAACAGGGAAAGATGGAGTATCCTGGTTAAACGATCATCTGTGGTGCCCCTACGACCTCCGAGTTACGGGATAGGATAGGATAGGATAGGATAGTGTGGGGGAGAAGGGAAGGGGAGTGTTATTATTTTTTTTTAAAACAAGGATTGGCTTTGTCATGTTCATGTTTTTACAATGTTCTTTTGTGCCTGCACCTAATATAACAAGGTAAAGGAGCAGAAGGGGGTCAAGAAAAAGGGGAAAAATCCACCACAACAAAAACAAGACGAATAGCAAGAATAATGACAAAACAAGGAACAAATACATTTTGAAATGCAGATCTAACTTTAACTTTGGTATTGGCATAACTGGAAAATTACCTACAAAACCCAACCTCAACTATTAAAAGAAGAACGCCAGTCGCGCCACTCTTTGGAAGCCCGAACCGGATGTATTAAAATTATATGGCAGTAAAACGGCTCTTTTACTTCAAGCTCGCCAACGTAAAGTAAATCGATGGAAGTTTAAAAATAATTCTTTGCCAAAGTTCATCAATGTGAACAAGTAAATAAATCAAATGGTACCACTAAAAATAAAGAAGAACCCTTTTCTATTATCCTTTTGTCCTCGATACCCTATGCGTGTGAACTACAGTTCTTCCGCCAGGTTAGAATAACTTGGTTAATAAAGATGGTGCAGATAGCCCGCGTGTAGACAAGAAGACAAACCGAGCATCAGAGACAGTTGAGGACGCCTGCAAGAGCAGTACGAGGCTTGAATGGTAGAGACGCACAGGAAGCCTTGACCAGATACTGCTGGAAGCGTACATGTGATACGCTTAGAAGCGATGCCTCTGGCAGCGGAAAACCTAAATACGACTGGAAACTTAAATTCATATTCTTCATTCACATAGAAGCGTATAGGATTTTGATGCGCCTGATTGCTTAGATCTAATTCGTCAAGAAGCGAAGACATGATGCGCCTGGGATGCGCATACTTGAAGACCGGAAGAGTATAATCTGCAAGCGTAGGGACGTTCTAGAATGATGAAACCTAATAGGTCCGATACGTCTTTAAAAAAAAAAAAAAAAAGTGTGGACCCGATGCATTTGGAAGCATGTAGAAACGAAGGCCTCATTCGTCCGAAAACAAAAGCTACAAGCTGATAGATCACTAGACACTCGGCATCGCCAACAACAGAAGAAGCGAGCCAAAATTGCTTGTTTTCCATCGCCTCCTCCCTGTCTGCATCGAGCGGCGCGCCGAAAACTAAAAATGACGTTTCTAATTACTGTTTTCCACTTCTCGCTTTCGCTTTCTTGTCTTCTCCTTTGTCCCAGACACCGTGTGTAGTGGAGATGTCAAACTCCGTGGATAAAAAGAACAACTGCCAGGTCAAAATTCAAGATGAAATGTCCTTTTTTGAGAATTTTAATTTTGTCGAAACAGTAGCATAAAATAACATAATACAAGATAAAATTTAAATAAATAAATAAATAAATAAATAAGGTTTGTGTCTCAGCTCTGATTATTCCTTTCATTGATACAAAGTGCGATCGTTGTTTATACTGACATAAATAGTGAAACAAAGGCATAATATAATCAAAGAACCCAAGTGACATGATAAGTTCCATTCACCGTGGAAGGGGATATTACGTTGAATAAAAAATAATGCTTTTTGATTAAATTTTTAGGAATTAATCACAATAATAATGTGTATATCTTGGTCTATAGAACGTAGTCCTCGATCAGAAATGACATAACTGACTTTCGAAACCGCCAATGACTTAAAGGTCAAAATGGTCCTTGTCATTTCAACGCCGGGATTACCTATATCATACTATGATTGCAAAAGTGATTTTGGAAGACGTGCACAGTGCAAAAATCAAGAACATGAACAATTAAGCTTACTGCTGACCTCCATTTGTTGTTTATAAATTAAAGCAAGCGTCCTTGAAGAAAGGCTAAATCGAGGACAAATTGTTTAACGGAGGATCTTTTACCACTACAAAAGGGCTTTAATGATTTCTTACTTTTCACTTGTTTTAATATCTTGCAATCCCATTTACTCTACAGCATGCCCATTACAAGAATAACGTTAAGCAAAACCACAAAAGATAATTTTGAGAAAATTGACATCAGGATCTAATTTTGTCTGTTCATGTTTTAATAGCTTCCTTATAGACCTACTTGTCAGAATCTCGCAAACCTGGCTTCCAACATTGAAAATGTTCTTTATGAGAAAAAAATCTAACTTTTAATAAAACTCAAAATGATCGTGCAGCAGCAGATACCTTTATAAGATCTCTGATACAAGTCCATACAAGAATTATAGTAATATTTAAAAATATATATATATATATTTCATTGTACAGATCTGGCAAATTGCGATGAAATCTTTTTTTTCTTCTCAGGACTTCCTTTTCTCTGCAAGTAGAAAATCTTAATGTTGTCCTCCGCTGTAAAAAGGAAAGTAGGGGAGATAATCAGCTCATGACGAATGCCTTGGCAGTGTGCAGGTTAAAAGGGAAATGCCTTTTAGAGATAAGAAGCAATAACGGACGCTGAAAATCGACTGGAAGACTCCTGTAAGATGAGTGATGGTCGGTGTTTCAGAGAATGTTTGCACCCAAAATTAATAATCTGTGAGGAAAGTTATGTTGTTTGAGATTCTTACAAAAGAAGAACGGGGGTAAAGTGTTCCATTGCACCCCTCCTCCTCCACCATCCACCACCCCTCCCAAAAAAAAATGTCTGGAAGACCAAAGAGCAGACTAGTGATGGTCGCCGTTTCTTAAAATGTTTACACCCAAAATGTGATAGCTCTAAAAAGAAATTTGTTTGCGCTAACTTTAAAAAAAATTCCTTCCAAATTCATTCTGCTGTGAAATTACGTAGAATGTTCTGATAACACGTGTGGAGAAAGACAATGCTTCAAGACTTCTATAATACGTTTAATGTTCATACAATTCATGAGACCTTTCGAACACATTATTAGTCTTACGTAGTATACCATTTCGCTAGCATAGAATGACACGCATGGCTATTTGAAATCTGATGTTGGTTTCCTTGTTTTCACAAACGTAATCAACAAGACGCACCACGGACTCAGTATAAAGGGAAATTTGAGGCTGCCATGCACAGATTTAGTCTAGTTCTCAGCATAACAAAAACGACGACGATAAAGCCGACGACATCAAAAGCAATTAAGCTTCATTCCAGATGAAAATATTAAAAATAATAGACTCTGCAGGCCGAGATGACAAATATTCCAAAATACAATTCCAAATCCAAACATTCTTCTACTAGTCGGCAGTTGTAACACTTCAACACTTATAGAGTTTGAGAATAAATCAATGTTCTAGTGATTTACCCTTACATGTACATGGGGATTTATTTTATTTATTTTATAGAGCGCTTTACCAGCTCAAGAGCCGCTGAAGGCGCTGGCCGGTACAGGATCTAACTCAAGCCGCCCGAGGCGCCCACCTGCAGCCTTTGGGCGCACTGTCTGACGCCTAGACAACTGAGCACAATGTTGGGCAACCTGGGATGGGAAGAAATGGACCTAGTGCGTGAAAATGTTGTCGCCTGACATTGAAGTACAGGGTGTTCCAAAAGTCTTGGGCACATTTTGACATTGAATATTTCCGAAACTATTAAGGATATAAAAATGCATCTGGTAAATTCAGAAAGCTTGTAATCTCAATTTTTACATGGAATGTTCAAAGATGTTCAATGTGAGCACCATTGGTCACACGACACACATCAAGCCGATAGTCAAATTCTTGCCAAACGCGTCCCAGCATTTTGTGGTTGAGTGAACGCCATTAATGGGTCTGGAAAAAAAATAAAAAAATCAACAGCTTTACAAAAAATTTATGTAATTAGCTTTAAAATGGCACAACTTTTATCTTACTACCATTCATAGTAATTGAGATATGGGGACTTCAAATGTGCCCAAGACTTTTGGAACACCCTGTACACTGCCAACACCACTGAGCTAACTGCCTTCCCTTTAAGTTCCCCATACCATGCTCCCAAAAGTCCACAATTGGGCCCCTGGGACGGCTTGAGTTAGATGATGTGCATTGAGCTACAAACGCGCTATGTAAGAACGATTAAAAAATAAATAAATAAATTTAAAAAAAATCCTTAATGATCTCCGACTTTCAGTTAGAGTACATCTCACACCGCACAGAGACGTAATACTCCCTTGATAATCTGGTTGTGGAGAGGGGAGGAAGAGAGAGAGGGAGGTTGGGGGGAGGGGTATCAGTACTGCGATGCACAGACTAAGGCTACAAGAAGTCTGGGACAAAACCGGCGCTTATTATTTATTGTGACAAGTGTTATGAGCTGTGAGAACTGTTTGTTGAATTTTTGGAACTAGCCTGTTACTGAACTGACCTACCTGTTATTGTCTGGGACAATCGGCGCAGTTAAGACCGCGCCATGCGTCAGTTCACAGTCGTTCCTGGCAATATTTCCTTTTATAATTAAGCTCGCCGCTGCAGCACCGGCCAACGGCTTTGAATATACGATTGCATTGTTGGTTTTCCAATAGGCTGCATTCCGCCGATTGTTTCCTCCCATAATTACTGTCATCAAACGGCAGGTCAGGTTCCTGTGGAGGGCAGGCTTGAAAAGGAATCGAGGAATTAGTTTTCTGTAATTAACAATTTCGTCTTCCGCCTCCAAGAGCGTAGGAATACAAATCAACCTCCGTTATGGGACTCTTTTTAGAATTATTATTTATTAGCCAGGCTGGTCCAGATTATATGGGCTCTTTCAGCTGTCATTACAACGAAGATAACTAATTTCAAGTCCGCTTAAATTCAAGTATTGCTTAGATTCAAGCCACGCTATCATGGTTCGGGTTGTTCTGTGCCGTCAAGTTCAGGAAACCCTTGACTATATTCAACGATGGGGTATAGACAACTGCGTGAAAAAAATCTATGCTGTATTTACTGTAGTCGGTTATTCAGGGCTGACATGCACATAGGGAATCATAGCACTACACTGCGAAATATACCTAGTTGAGGAATCTATACCTAATTATTACAGTCATGAGTGGTTCAAACTTTAATATGGCAGTGATACACGATGAAGCCGGTCTTGCAAAAAGCTGGGTTCATACAAAAGTCACCGGCATTGAGCTGCAACGGGAGACAATAGACTACAAGGAGGATAACACGATCTGTTGCAACATTGATGGAAACGGAGATCTGCTGCAGTAGAGCAGGGGAACAAAGTAAGATTCATTAGATTTGCTGTAGCACAGAGGTAAATAGGACGACCGACGCTCTTTATTTGGTACTGATGCGGATGGTGATGGAGTTGCTGGTTTTTGGTGTTGTGTTGTTGGTTGTGGTGGTGGTAGAGGTGGCGACGACAACTAATAATGAGGATTGTAAGATTCATTATCAATGATGTTGTATAAATGTAATCGAAAACAGAAGAACAACTGTTATTTGTAGTAGCTGTGGTGGTGGTGACGATGATGATGATGGTGATGATGCTGCTGCTGATGATGATGATGCTGATGCTGCTGCTGCTGATGATGATGATGTTGATGATCATGATGATGATGATGATGATGATGATGGTGCTGCTGATAATGAAATTGTTTGCGAATTCGACGCACTTACATCTCAAGACATACTGTTCCAAGTCGTAACGAAAGAAGTCAAACTTTCAAAAATAGTTTGTTGGACAGAGAGAGAGAGAGAGAGAGAGAGAGAGAGAGAGAGAGAGGGGGGAGAGGAGTCAAATAGGCAGAAACAGACAGACAGAGCCAGCGAGAGATTGACAGGCAGAAAAACAGACAAAGATGCAGGCTGACGGACAACAGACAGAGAGGACAGTGACAGATAAACCTAGAGAGATGAAAGGCCTATGTAATTGCAAAGGGAGTTGAACAGAGAAACAAAGATAAGATGGCAAGCCATTCAAATGTATTTCAAACTCATACAGGCTTTACGGTGCTGTGACTCACACACATATGCAAAAGGATAGCATTTTTAAAAGTGTTCATTTTCTTGGATGTTTTGTGACTCGGCTTTCCCTTAAAGAAGGAAAATTAAAACATGGCCACTATCTGAAGTATCTGCAAACAAAACCATTATAAAAATCGATTCAGGTAATTTATAGATACGTGTTAAAAAAATATTTTTTTTGTAAACATCATATATATCTATTAATAATTATGGCAATAACCCACTAGTCGTAATCGCTTCAGACGTTTTTGAGATATTGAGCAAAATGTCTTTAGCAACAAAATGGCCCAAGTGACCTTGACCTTTGCGGTAGAGCAAATATGATGGCAAGGGAGACAGGTCACTAACCAAAATAATGTTTCTATGAAGTTTGTCCAAAATCAGTTCGGTGGTTCTTGAGATATGACGTCCAACGGATAGACCGACCGACCTACCGATAGACCAACATTTGGCTCGTTCTGATTTCCGACTATTTCAAAGAATTCTCAGAAAAGTCTGAAATACACGAATGATCAAGGCATAAAGGTGAATATCTAAGAATATACCACATGCGGCTAATTACCCAGCATCGTGTTTAATTTAATCATTATTATTATATTAATGGCGCTGAATTTGTGATAACCGATGTATTCTCTCTCGTCTCCCGCTCTCTCTCTCTCTCTCTTCCCCTCCCCACCCCCATCTCTCTCTCTCTCTCTCTCTCTCTCTCTCTCTCTCTCTCTCTCTCTCTCTCTCTCTCTCTCTCTCTCCCTGCCTTCTGCCTCCACCACAATCCTCCCTATGCCGCCCGCTCTTCTGTCTCACTCTTTTCTCTCATTCTCTCCCCTTGTCCCTCTA
Organism: Oncomelania hupensis; assembly: GCA_036898135.1. Classification (NCBI taxonomy): domain Eukaryota; kingdom Metazoa; phylum Mollusca; class Gastropoda; order Littorinimorpha; family Pomatiopsidae; genus Oncomelania; species Oncomelania hupensis. The sequence continues at coordinate 5,917,643 of CM072519.1, read as the reverse complement.
GTCATGCGATTTTCTCTGCTCATTATACAAAGCTGTCACAAAGAAAATGAGAGATGCTAATACTTTTTTCTCCCCTAATTTGATTGATACGTATCCGCGTAGAGTACGCTTAGGTGATTCGGTAATTAATATATGGATATTGTTTATAATGCATTTCTGCCGTGTGATGACTAGACTAGCTCTGTCAATGCCCCCAAACTATCGACGACGAAGTGGCTATGTAAATATGGCGGATGAAAAGGAAGAGTTAAGGATGATGATGATGATGAACACTTGTATAACGCGATTCCATCCAGGCCAAGTAAGCATGCTCGATGCGCGCGGGGAAAAAAATCTGTTTTGGTCACTGATTAAAAAGATGGGTCTTCAGCTGACGCTTGAAGGCTGCTTTGGAGCTACACTGACCAAGTGAGAGAGGAAGTCTGTTCCACAGGAGAGGAGCTGCACATTCAAAAGACTTTGCTCCAAAGTTCTTTCTCTTATGTCGATCGGCACTTGGCACAGAGATCTTGCACTGTGAGCTAGACCGAAGGTTTCGCTCAGTAGCGTGCCAAGGGAGGAGTTCTTGCAGGTACTTGGGTGCTGATCCTTCCTTGCATCCAAACACAATGGAAAGTATTTTATGTTCAATCCGCTTTTCAACGGGAAGCCAATGAAGTTCCCGAAGAACTGGTGTAATATGCTCATGAGTCTTAGCTTTTGTCACAATCCGAGCTGCTGTGTTTTGAACTTTTGGTAGCCTCTGCAGCTGGCACTTGGGCAAGCCCCAAACACAGCTGTTGAACAAGTCCAAGCGAGACTGGATGAGTGAAACAGCAAGTGTGTTGGCCGTTTTTCTGTCCAGATCTGGCCTAAGTTGACCCAGTGTTCGCAGACCAAGGTAGCATGATCTGGCTGTGGCGCTGACTTGAGGCACCATGGTGAGGCCGCTGTCCACAAGAAGACCAAGGTCTCGGACTGTGCTGGACACCGGAATAGTCGAAGAGCCAACTTGGAGGGAGTCCACAGATACCTTTCGACGACAGGCATCTGAGCCACACAGTAACACTTCTGTTTTCTTATCATTTAATTTTAACCAGTCGGAGAACATCCAAGACTTGATTTCCAGACAACAGCTTTCGAGACTCTGGATTGCCTCTGACATAAGGAGGGCATAAGAAAGTAGCTGCGACTGAAGACGGGTATAAAATGCAAGGACAGAGGGATGTTGTGGTGAGGGATGGGCGATAGTGGAGGGGGGATAAGGAGTTGTAGCAGGGGGTGGATAGATATTTGTCCAGGTTCAGAAAGTGTAGAATTGTGAATATTTAAGGCCACTCGTCATTATCTTCATCATCTTCTTCTTTCTTGAATAAGCAATGCAGTAAAGCAAAAATAGGGAGTGGTTGGAATCTTAAGCAATTCCAATGATTGCAGATATTGCGTGCATTAAAATCGGCTTACTTTCTAAAGAAAACCTAACAGTCTGGACGTATGCGGCGCGGGGTGTTTGCGTGTGTGTGTGTTCGCGCGCGCGTTGTGCTTGTATTTGTACATGTGTATGCATCTGAGTATGTGTGTGTGTGCGCACGCTTGTTTCTTTGTTGTGTGTGTGTTTGTGTGTGTGCCAATGTTCTTTATTTAAGACTGCTATATGCTTGTGAATGTGTTACTTTGTGTGTGTGCCGGTGCGTTTGAGCGAAAGTGCTTTTTTTATGTGGATGCGTGTCCGTGTGTCGTTTCTACGGCTATTAGTGAGCGTGGAAGTATCAATGTGTGTGTGTGTGGGTGTGTGTTTGCTAGGGTGTGTGTGTGTCTGTGTATCTGTGGGCGCAAAGAGCTTTTCATATTTTTATAATGTCAAATCACATTATGACTCAAATCATTTTAAATCTTTTGAAAAAAAAAATGTATTTATTGCTATTTTGAAATGCCTAAAATTACACGAGCATTGATAGCATTACAATACTTTAGTTGAAAGTTAAGAAAGTCTCAATACCTGGATGTGATACAGTTATTGGCCTTACTTCAATATAAATAGGCCTACAAAAGTTGTATTGATCCTATTCCTCCTTTTTCTTCTTGTCTTTCTTTCTTTACTTCTTATCTGGAAATACTCTGACATAGTCCAGGGGTGGTGGGGGCGGGATTGGTGTGGTGAGGGTGGTGGATGGTAGGAGGGGGGGCGGGGGGGGGGTGGAGAATCAGAAGGAGCAAAATGCCGATCTGTCCGTCGGTCGAACCGTCGGACACCATATCTCAACAACCACTGGACAGATTTTGACCGAACTAAATACAAACATTATCTGAGAGTGGCTTGCCTCCCGTCCCATCCCATTGGCTCTAACGCAAAGGTCAAGGTCACTAAGAAGTCACTTTGTTTATACACTATATTCAATATTCAAAAACGACTGAAGCGATTTAGTTGAGTTTTAGTTTACATGTACTTTGAAATCATGGACGTCGGTCGGCCCGTCACTCCGATTTGAACTTTTTTGCTCCAAACACCCCTGTTTGCCTTACCTCAACACTAATGACAGCCACATTCTTCACGTTTACGTTGTGGATACTTTCGCTACTGATAAGCTGCTTAAATCATTCCTTTTTGTACTTTCTCAAAGCTCAAGGTCATTCACCATTTTCTCAACAGGTTTGGGCTATATCAAAACCTTGGTTGCTCCGATTTTTATTTTTATTTTTTAAAAACTTTTTACTTCCAGATAGTTTAGATGGTGGGTTATCATTCCACGTGTTCCATTTACTTCCTTAGCATAATGCCGTATCATAACACCACCCACAAAAATAACACTTTTGAAAATGCTTAGTTTTTCGCTATGTGTGTGTGTCTTGAAATACATTTGAATGGCTTGCCAAATGTTTTTTTTGTTTTGTGTTTGTTTAGTTGTTTGTTTTCTGAAAGTCAGAAACCTGTGTGATGTGGACTTAAAAGACTATCCTATCCTATCCTATAATGTCCCGTAACTCGGAGGTCGTAGGTGCACCACAGATGATCGTTTAACCAGCATACTCCATCTTTCTCTGTCCTCAGCAGCCCTGATGGCTTCGCTCAGTGTCAAACCAGTCCATTCTCGAATGTTGTCCTCCCACCTCTTTTTCGGTCTCCCTCTTCTTCTACCTCCTTGCAATGTGCCTTGCAGAATGGTCTTTGCAAGGCCTGATGATCTGGTGACGTGGCCATACCATCGGAGTTTTCGTTTCTTCACCACTGTGAGCAGGTCATCGTGTTGTCCAATGGCTTGTGTGATGGTCTGTCGGACTTCGTCGTTGGTGATGTGTTGGGTATAGGAAATGCCCAGAAGTCTTCTGTAGCACCTCATCTCCATGCTTTGTATTCTTCGTTGGAGATCTGCTGTGAGGGTCCATGCTTCGCAAGCATATAAGAAGATGGAGATGACAAGGGAGCGTAGCAGTCTTCCTTTGGAATGTAGACTGATGGTCCTGTCTTTCCAAATGGGCTTCAACCTTGTCACGGCAGCAGTTGTTTGTGCGATCCTGGAGAGGACTTCCTGACGGGACCCATTGTCTGATACAATGGCTCCTAAATATTTGAAGCTATGCACTGTGTTGAGGGATTGGCCTTGGACTTTGATGTTTGTATTGATGCCATTGGTGTTGTTGGTCATAATTTTGGACTTCTCTGCACTTATTTCCATTCTATAAGCTCTGGAGGTGGTGTCAAGCCTCTGTACCAGTTGTTCAAGTTCTTGTTCCTCTCCAGCCAATCCATCAATGTCATCCGCAAAACGAAGATTGGAGATTGCTTTACCCCCTATGCTGACTGTGCCTTCGACTTAAAAGACAACTTTTGTAAATCCATAGATTGTCCAATGCTCCACAAGACCATTAATCCTCATTATATAATAATAATAATAATAATAATAAGAAGAAGAAGAAGAAGAAGAAGAAGAAGAAGAAGAAGAAGAAGAAGAAGAAGAAGAAGAATTTTATTTATAAAGCGCATTATCAAACAATAGTCTGCTCAAGGCGCATCAAACACAGTCACACGCACAGTAAAATACATAGAATAAAATCAATAAATAAAATTAAAAACAAAATTCATTAAAATAAAAAATAAAAAATTTGAAGTGAACCTCACACAATAGTCGCATTAAAACAATGTACTAATAGCTTAATAAGACTAACAATATAATAAAAAGTCAACAACAACAACAAAAATAAAATAAATAAATAAAAAAAATAAAAAAAATAAAATTTTTGGGAAATGTAAAAACAGAAAATGTTATTAGAAATGCAATCACATCTTTTAAACTCTGGACAATAAATAAGTAAATATCAAATTCCAAGTAAAAAAAATAAGTGTCAGTCACATAAGATATGAAGAATGATTATTAAAAGATCACGACCATGATGTCGTAGACATTATATCGCACCCATACACAAACACCTAGGCATTGTCAGAAACAGACGCAAGTACACACAGACACACGCAAGCTGTTGTGATATTTTCATTCCTCAGCACCCATTCACAAATTGGTAACAAGCGTAACAAGATAAATATATATGTTTTGAAGTCTAAATATGGCTAAAAGCACCTGAAATACCTTTCATCGCCGTCTTCTTCATCATCATCATCATCATCATCATCATCATCATCATCATCATCATCATCATCATCATCATCATCATCATCATCATTATCATCATCATCATCACCATCATCATCACTTCTCCGACAACCATCATATTAACTAAGCTTATCCACAAAAGTGAAACTATCAGGATTCTTTTTTGTCATCAATACCACAGTCACAAAGTCACAAGTTAGTTGTACTGTCTCCCTCTTTCAACTTTGAAGCCAAAGCTAACTAATTAAAATATATATCATCCTCATCCTCATCCTCATCATCATCATCATCATCATCATCATCATCACCATCATCATCACCATCATCACCATCATCATCATCAACCATCTTCATTCTCATCATCAACTCGATCATTATCATCATCGTTGTCATCATTAAAATTATCAGCAACATCATAAGCATTATAAATCACAACAACAAAACATCGTCATCAACACCTACTGCGCTACTAATCCACAACCACCACCACCATCTTCATCATCATCATTACCATCATCATCATCATCATCATCGTCCTCGTCGTCGTCACTACCATAATTACTACAAAAGGTCACACAAAAAATAGTTTTGCTCTCTTACTGTTGCAGCAATAAAGAGAAAGCTAACTAATTAGAAAAGGCAGTAACAAAGGTACATGGAAGTCGTTATGGACGCGGCCTTCGTAATTAGCCGAGGGAGACAAGAGTCATTAAGCCAGCAGGAGGAATTATGAGTCTTGTGATAGCGTTATGAGAATTTTATAACCTTCGTTGTCTTGGTTACGGAACGGCTATCCGTCTCCATCAAAAAAAAAAAAGACTCATCTCAAAACCATCTGAGACTAAGATTTGTTCATGAATCGAGAAGGAGAGGGAGAGGGAGAGAGAGAGAGAGAGAGAGAGAGAGAGAGAGAGAGAGAGAGAGAGAGAGAGAGAGAGAGAGAGAGAGAGAGAGAGAGAGATGTCTTACATTTATCTACAATGGGTTGAAGCTTCTATTTAATTGTTTTATACATTTTGAATTAAACAAAATGTATCCTAAAAACACATTTGGGCGATAATTTACGAAAATCGAGTAAATGTGATCAAAGGCAATAGTGCTGAAGATAATTGGCCACTATAAACGGCGAGGCAACTGTTTTATAAAACCCAAACAAACAAAAATAGCATGAAAAAGTGTGGGCAGTCATTTTTGTCGACATTAATCGTTAACTAGGGTACAGGGCCATGGAGAACATGTATTGAAACCCCCACCCTCGCCCCCTTCCCTCTCCCCCTTCCAAATATAAAAATCAACAACACAAACGAATTTATATTGTTATAATAAATGACAAGAAAAATATAATGAACACGTCAACAATTTCAATAATCAATATGAAAATAATTTGAAATACTTATTGTATTACCGCAATGTCGCTGAAGGAAATTTACCTGCATAGAAGAGGACAACCTGCCTTAAAATGGACTTAAAGGGGAAAAAAAGCAAAAACCAATTTTATAATGGATTTTAACCAAAAATCCCATGACTACGTCAAAAGCTTACACTCATTCGTGAGGACCTTTTCTTCCTAGTGTATATGGCGTAATATAATTATTACCTGTTCACACAACCTCCATTGTTTCCAAAGGCGGTCTTACCAAAGATTTACACCAAAATATTATGATATTGAATTCTGATTTCCAAAAATAAACGATTGGGCAAAAATGTGGAAGGTAAAATTTACTGAAGAGAAGACAGAACTATTAACTTGTAAAATTGTAATCTTGCTGTCAATTCATTCATTTTTGGTGACACTCATTTAAATGAGGAAAGTCAGCATAAACATCTTGGGCTAGTCCTACAAAACAACTGCAAATGAGATGACCATACTCACTCCATTATTTTTAAAAAAAGTAACTTACCTTCTTTCATGCTAGCGCTCATATAAATAGAGACTTTGTAGGAAAGCTCTGGAAAATATGTGCCAATCATTCATACTACCCCACTTCAAATAGGCCGATATTGTTTGGGGCAATTGCACAGAAACACTTTCCAATGCTTTAGAACATCTTTACTGGGAAGCCTTAAGAGTTATAGTAGGCACAGTTAAAGGCATCAGTCACGATCGTCTGCTTAAAGAGTCTGGATTTTGCACCCTTAAAGAATGTCGTAAAAGACATAAAGTATTGAGGTTTCAATGATTAATAACCAATGCCCTGACCCCCTGTCTACTCTAACTCCCCCACTGGTGTCAGATACGAACCCCTAGCATCGAAGGCGCCCGCTTGAATTGAACGCAAAGTACTTTTTTCTAAAACTGAATTATACAGTCGTTTATTCCGTCAGTCACTGTTCTGTGGAGCGAACTCTCAGAAGAAGGATGTGAAAAAACAAACCAAATCAAAGGACAGGAAAAAATAAAAATACCATAAGCCATAAGTTAGCATGATCATTTATAAAATGACTTGACAATGACGTTATATTAAATTATCTGCACGCAAAGAAGAAGAAGAAGAATTTGAAGAAGAAGAATTTGAAGAAGAAGAAGAAGAAGAAGAAGAAGAAGAAGAAGAAGAAGAAGAAGAAGAAGAAGAAGAAGAACAACAACAACAACAACAACAACAACAACAACAACAACAACAACAACAACAACAACAACAAAACCTTTTACAAACGACACAGATTTGATCCCAATAATCTTCTCTATTTCGTTGTCCGTTGACGGTTTTCAAAATGACTTGGCAAAGGACTAATCAACGGGAGAAATAAATGGTTCACGAAACTACAAATTAACAATTATGAAGACTCGTTCCCATGGTAACACAGTAACTATACTTTTTTCCATCCCTTGTTATTATACTTCTTTTCTTTTCTTTTTTAATACAAAAGACAGCTAGCCAGAAAATGTAAAGCTGATATGTTGAGCTAGCATCAAGAACAGAAGGGTTTCATAAATGCAGAGTACTAAACATACGTACAAAGTTTTAAATTAACAATTATGAAAGTTTCGTCAGTTTCCAAGGCGACTTAGTAACTGTATTAAAAGTCAGTAACGAGTTTCTGTCAGTTAATTCATTTAGCGTAGGGTCAGAGACGTGGAGATGAGTCTGAGAAACATAAAAGACACACAACCTTGTTCTAAGTGGATGATTATGATGAACTGTTACTGTAGCAAACTGGCACTTGGGGCTTTAATTCGCGTGGACTCCAATCACCCCCTACCCTACCCCCTTCCCCCTCCGTCAGTCGTGCGATGACAAAAGAAAGCAAGTGGTCGTTGTGTGTGTCAGAAAATGAGGTTTTAATATTCTCATACTGAACGCCATAACACGCATCTTCCTAGTCAATTCCGAATGCCAGATCTACAAGATACCTACGACAACAAAATGCACATAGAGGACGACGGTCATCAAGACACAAAATGTCGAATATTCTTAATTGGAAAATGGTTTGCTTTGTCAACCCATGGAAGCTTCGGGAGAATTAAGAAATACTTTGGTTTTTCATTATGGCGGTGAGATATCGGTTCTTTTGAAATACTGCTCTCCACTTTTGGAAACAACCATATTTAATAACCTCAGTACATTTCTATATGCTCGCCTGACAAGGAGAGCGAGGGTGAATGATGTGAGCTGGAGGAGAGAGAGAGAGAGAGAGAGAGAGAGAGAGAGAGAGAGAGAGAGAGAGAGAGAGAGAGAGAGAGAGAGAGAGAGAGAGAGAGAGAGAGAAAGAAAGTAACAGACAAAGTTCAAGAGCAGTAAATGTGAACGAGAAAACTAGAAAGGGGAGGGGTGGGGGTGTAGATGAGAAAAAAAAGTGACAGGGAGAAAGGACAATATTATCAACACGTGAGCTTGGAAAGCGCTAACTAAGAATGATTCAATTAATAACACGCGCAAGCAAGAGAGGGACGAGGAAGAAAGAGGAAGCCCTTCTATAATCTCCATCCACTATTATCTCCCAGGAAATCGAAACGGTAAACCAATATTAAATATTCAGTTATTTACACCAACACCCTTGGCCTAGAACAACAAGCTATAAAAAAAGAAAGCTAGCAAAGTCAATGAGTGTACCATATCATTAAACTGTAGCGGCAGTAACAGATGGTATTGAACTTAATGACGAAGCTAGCAATCATTATACTTTATTACATGCACAGCATCAACCCCTACATCATAATTATGCCTTCCTCCCTCTCCCCCTCCCCCCCCCCAAAAAATAAAAGGATTATACACCATCTCTCTCCGTCTCTTTCCCGTTCTGTCTCTCTCTGTCTGTCTATGTCTCTCTCTCTCTCTCTCTCTCTCTCTCTCTCTCTCTCTCTCTCTCTTGTGTGTGTGTGTGTGTGTGTCCCTCTCCCCTTCCTCTTCTCTGTCTCTGAAAACATACGTGTCACACACGAATGGATTTCGAGTGGCTTTCTCGGGGAAACACGGCAACTGCACTGCAGCCTCACCCAAGACAAACGTCAATAGTATACACCATCTGTTAATCCCACCCTCCTACGCCAACTTCCAACCTCTGTTAATCAAACCCTACGCCAGCTTCCACCCTCTGTTAATCAAACCCTACGCCAGCTTCCACCCTCTGTTAATCAAACCCTACGCCAGCTGCCACCCTCTGTTAATCAAACCCTACGCCAACTTCCCCTATCTGTTAATCCACCCTCCTACGCCAACTGCCACCATCTTAAAATCACTACTGACTTATTGAGCGTAGGACCCAAAATTACTCTTAATACTACTCACCAACACTATACACAGTACCTAATCCCACCCACTATATGCACTATAAAATAGCCTATCACTCTGATAGAAGCAGTAAGATGGTCAGTGCCAAAAACAACAGACCGTTAAACCACAATAATAATGACTCACTATTAGGAGCAGGGCTGAAGCTGTGTCCTCAATATTATTATATAGTAGACCGATTGTGACAGTCAGTCACTCCAACAAAACGGTTAACAATGATGTAAAAGATATAAAAACATAAATGCCTGCCTTCTCCAAGGAGACACGTTCTCGGTGAGTTAGCAAACCATCAGAAAATGATCTTCATGACGCTCTTGCGTAAGCCCACCTCAGTTGTTAATAATACCAAATGACGTAGCAGACACTCAACATCTGCTGATTGTCCACTGTGTGCCGTCGTCACCGTGACAATCATTGGCTGCTCATTATCATCTTCTGTCGCTTCACTTCTGATTAGCGATATGTCGCAACCTGCCTTGAACAAAGTGCGATGATCAGAGGCAACTTATTGCAAATGGCGTCACCAAACGGAAGTGTCGGATTGGTCATTATTACTCGTTGTCATGACGACCGGTCCTGTGTGGTGATGATGAAACGTGTAAGTTGCAACTTCATCACCCTTTATGGAGTGAGGTTTAAGTGCAAAGGCCCTTTAAGTCGTCTGCATGTGTGCAATTTTGTCTGCCTAGTTCTACTGTACGATGACAAAACAAAGCAAATCCAGCAACTATAGTTAAAAGACAATCGAAATTTTGGGTTTTGACCAACTACGTTGCCTCTTTGTGTTTCGATTACTTATTGTCTAAATCTTGTCTTCCAAGGACGCCTGACACTGTAGGTGCATCTCAATGTGTTCTCTATGAAGATGTATTATTACAAATATAACTACTGACAAAAATGGACTTGCCTTGTTTTGTCATCACACTGCAAGAGCTCTTTTATCGGCTCGGTGCATTTATCGTCTGATGTTGAATCAAGGTCACTAACTGGTGATTACGGAGGACAAAGTTTACATAATAAGAAGAGGAGTTGGCAGAAGGGTTTTATTGTTATGATCACTAAGTAGATGCTGTTAACACTGGTACTCTGTCTGCTGACGGTGGCTATAATGACGACGACTATGATGACGACGACCACCACCACGATGATGATGATGATGATGACGATGATGATCATCATTATCGATGATGATGATAATGATGATGATGATGATGATCATCATCATCATCATCATCATCATCATCATCATCATCCCCACAATTTCGAAGTTCTGCTATTAACTGTCGATTGTCTAGCGGTAGACTAGCCCTGAATTAGTCACTAGAGCCATCTATCTCAAACATCACACGAAATTGGTTGATACCAACGGATATCGCTGAAACCGGCGCCAGTACTCAACGGCTGCTAGCTAATAACAAAACGAAACAGCATTTGCCGTCGTGTCCATTAAAACGATTTTTGGCGACGCTGGGGAGACAAAATTAAAATCCAAGCGTGATTGGCTAACGATTTCCTGGATTCCAAGTCAGCATGGGAACATTGTGTATGTAGATTTGGTTTTCAGTCACAACATATGGATCTGGTGAAACAGCCTATACGGCTCCTTTGTTTGTGTGTGTGTGTGTGTGTGTGTTTTCTTTTTACAGGAAATCTTTGGGCCCAATCTTTGAGAACCTCTGGTCGTTATAATAAAGCCTATATGGCTGAAGGAACTTGCTTGTGGACCTGGGGTAGTTAGTTGCGCTTCCACCACAAATACTACCTTGGTAATAGAGATTTGGTGTGCCTGATTACCGAGAACATTCATTCTAACACATTTCTCCGTGAAATGTACACTTTAGTCCACTGTATACAGACTCTAATTCACAGGACTTTCGACGCACAAAAGCTGCTGCTATAGATCGAAATATTTCGCCGTTACAGTCATGACGAAATATCGCTCGAGGTATTTCGCTATTTTATATTCTACGGAGATTCAAAGCATTGATTACATAATACAAGGTCAGTTTTTCAATTCATTTAGTCTCCTTCACTTCACTTCAATCAGCCTCCGATTTCAAAAGCAGAACACACCGACCTTATACCTGGCGGGGATGGAATTAGTGTTGATGACGATTTCTGGTATGTGGCTGTTCGTGAGTGTTTATCTGCGGCGTTAGGCGTTAAAATAGAGGCCTGCTTAACCTATTCAATGCCCGAGTGAAAATATTCAATGGTTTCAAAGCTTTCTGGCTTGACGGTTGGTCAACTCTGTATCGGATCACTTTCACCCGCTGCCAGGAGGGAGGTGAGGTATTTAACACTGATCAGCCTGGCCGTTTAACGATGATTGAAATTAGGTGTCAGGCGCCAATCTGCATCATCACACACGGCACGGCATTTCAGCCTCCATCCGTTCAGCAGTGTTTTCCATTTGGCCTCATCATTTCTAACTCAAAATACAGTTAAAACGTAACTGCAATTGTAGTTTTAAAATCACTCAATTCCAAATCTTTTATATAATTTAAATCTTTAAAATTATTCCAAATCTTTCATATAATTTAAATCTCTAAAATGATTTTTTTCTGGTAAATCTACTTTACAGTTTATCACAAAAAAACTTTCTTTTCCTAAGAAGGAGTTTGCATCGTTGGATCTACATCCATAGCAGGAAAAACACGTGCAAAATCCAGGCCCGTTATGCCAAAATTTCGCAAGGCTCAGTGTTACAAACATTTCATACTTCCGTGAAAATAACAGGTATTGTTACAAAAGCTGCGTTTGTATATGTTTTACACGTTGGTTATTGGTTGGTTATCCTTTTTCATTTATTGATTTTATTTTACCTTCAACTTCTCTTTTATTGACTGTACTTTCTGGTTGATTTACTCTACAGCCTACTTCTGGTTTGGAATATGTTTGCATAAGGCACGTTTATGCGAGAAGAGTACAATCGAAGATACTTTTGTTGTCTGTGTCTTTGCATGTTCTAGATTATTAACGATCCTATCTCCAAAGCTATTAATTCTTTCTTGGTCTCTTTGGTTCAACAGCCAACGACAAAGTTCCATATAATCAGAATGACAGCTGTAATGATCCTGTCTCCACGGCTAATTTGTCATTTTACATAGAAATCCCTGATTGCTGATGCATGTGCTTAGTGTAAGTGCTGATGAGATGGGTTTTCATTTGCTGTGCATGATCAGCTCTGTGCATAATTCTCTTTGACAATGGTAATTCAGTAACACCTCTCTTTATACAAGACTAATTGGGCTTTGCATTTTTATAGCTTTAAAATTAGCTTTTTGATTACAAATAAGCTGCAACCACACATTTCAAGTTAACGTGAAATTATGGGAACAATGTTGTGTGCATTTTCTGTGACAATGTAAATCTTCCCATTCAGCGCGGCTAATTTGGCTTTATATTTTAATAGCTTTAAATATAGCTTACTGATTACAAATACACATTAGCCTATATATCCCATACTATCCCGTAACTCAAAGGTCGAAAGGGCACCACAGATGATCGTTTAACCAGCGTACTCCAACTTTCTCTGTTCTCAGCAACCCTCATGGCTTCGTTCATTGTCAAACCAGTCCATTCTCGAATGTTGTCCTCCTATCTCTTTTTCTATCTCCCTCTTCTTCTGCCTCCTTGCAGGATGGTTTTTGTCTGATGATCTGGTGACGTGGCCATACCATCGGAGTTTCCGTTTCTTCACCACTGTGAGCATGTCATCATGTTGTCCAATGGCTTGTGTGATGGTCTGTCGCACTTCGTTGTTGGTGATGTGCTGGGATTTTAGATCTTCTGTTGCACCTCGTCTCCGTGCTTTGTATTCTTCGTTGTAGATCTGTTGTGAGGGTCCATGTTTCGCAAGCGTATAGGAAGATGGAGATGACAAGGGAGCGCAGCAGCCTTACCTTGGAATGTAGACTGCTGGTCCTGTATAAATGTTGCTGTCGTCTTAATGGGCTGACATAAACTGTTAAACAGCGTTGAAGGCCCTGTTTATCGTAGTTCATCGTTCACCATGCCACAAATGATACACATTGAGGCCTGACACATAGTTTCTACGTTGTCTTTGCATTTTGAAGCATTCAAACTGCTTCGAAACCAGAACGGAACAAAGGATTAAATCCCCTAAATGTTGATTGCTAAATATGAAATCTTTTGTGCAAAATTACAAAACATTACACTTAGTATAAACTTATTTATCAGAAGGGCACGGCAATTTTTCGATGCTGAAAGGTATAATTCTAGGTTATATCTGCATTTTGCGTCTGATTGGATTTTGTACAAACACGTATTTGAGTAATTGGCACCACTCCCCATTGCTCCACCTCTTTCCTTTCTCTATACCTCCATGATGATCAGGTGTCTTCAACATGTTCACTTTTTGTGTTGTGTTGTTATCATTGCTGTTGTTGTCGGTATGAATGGATATATGTACATTTACTGTTTATACTTGGAATATCTTTTTGTAACCAGACTGTTATGTAATATTTTGTGTTAAAAATAAAATAAAAAAAAATAAAAAAAAAATAAATAAAAAATCCCCTAAATGTTTTCCAACACTGTGGTGTTGTGCGTTACTTTGTTGTTGTTGTTATTGTTTTTATCATCCCATAACACGCCATGAAAGGCTGTTCATGCCCGATCGCTAACACTTCTAAACGCATCATCGTTATTTTGAGGATCAGCGGCGAACTGCCTCTTCAGTTTTGCAGTAAACTGGCCACAAATACTGGAGAATTCTATTTTTCACACTATTGTTGAAGGAATCGTTAATCGCTGGTCATCCGATGCCATGCCATGAAAGTGTTTTTATGCCCGATCGCTAACACTATTGACAAGTGTGTGAATGCTTTAAGTAACTTGATGGCTAATTCATGGACAACCTCACGTTCCGTCGCACTTCAGCTTCAGAAAGGGTTAATTTGGTGTTTTCCATTGTTATTGCCACCGATGCTGATTATTAATTGGAGATGAAACTTTGGTAAAATGTTGGTGGCATTCGTCATTTGGTAATCCAATCGATTTCGCTATATAGTTGGTCTCCTTTTAAATTTGTTTAGTATTTTTTTTTAAAATCTATGCTTAAAAAATATTAAATTTAGCTACACATTTGCATAGCTTTTGGTTGCATCTTTTAAACTTGTTATTTTCTATTTCAAATTTTATTTCAAAGTTCTTAAAGCACTGTAATTTTGTCCTAGTTTTCATAATTAATTTTTCTGCACGGATAATTTCATTTTGCATGTTTACTGCTTTAAAAGCTAGCAAACATATTACAATTTGCAAAAAAACAAATTGGGTTTTAATGGTAACTGTTGCTGGTATTTGTCGTTAGCAATTTGTTTTAAAAACTGAGACATACAAATTAAAGTTTCTGAAATTATTTTTCATTGGGTTTATTTGTCATTTGAGTTTTACAACATTTAATTCTGTATACTATAGTCATATCTACATATCTCTAATTGGGAGTCCTATGAGGTCGTTAATGATATAAAAGCCACAAGAAACACGATTATCTGATGCAAATGTACTCATTTAAGAGTTGACCAGGATCGGACTGAGAGATAACTGTTTTGCGTGCTCGAATTGTAACAACAACATTTTTCTCCAAGTCACCCTGTTCAAACTAAGCTTTTTGGGTAGGGGTGTTGATTATGTTATCAAGTGCCAGGACGCACAAACACAC
>CM072519.1:5885141-5897641 GCA_036898135.1 Oncomelania hupensis | reverse complement strand
CGTCAAGTTTTTTCATGCCATTCCTATCACGTCTCTTTATCATACGGAAGCTAAAGTCACAAAGGCCGTGCAGCAAGAGACAAGACAAAGAAAATCACAGCGACGTCTTGGGACCTCTGATGGACAGGGACGTGATTGCCCAAGACCAATGAATGAACACGAATCTGCCTTAAATCTCCAGATTAATTCAATTGTCTGCACTTTCACTACCCTATCTCGTCGTCTTGACACTCATTTTCAACGTCTTTTGAACGCTTTTCGTCTTCCTCCTCGCCTAATTATTGGCCCTGTTTACTGATTCTGTTCTCGACATCTCTTCTCCCTCAGTCATCGAATAACAGCCTCAGCCCTCTTCTATCGTCACTACTCATGTTGTCGTTTTCGTCATCGTCAGCATGGTCATCGTCCGTCGTCGATATCGACACCATCCGAGCCATTCAATCAAATCGTCCTCTACCATCATTGCTATCCACATCCTCGTCATCTTCATCGTGTTCATCAACAGCACTAAATTCATCTCATAATCATTCAACAGAGTAAGAGAGAGAGAGAGAGAGAGAGAGAGAGAGAGAGAGAGAGAGAGAGAGAGAGAGAGAGAGAGAGAGAGAGAGAGAGGCAGAGACAGAGAGAGAGACAGGGAGATATGTAAAGAGAGAGATATATTAAAAGTATGGACTAGGATCAGTCAAAACACTTAATAATAGTCCAGTTCTTTAATCACACGTGTATGGAAGGAGAGAACGACGAAAAAGAAGAAGTAGAAGACAAAGAACATCAGAACAGCGGATTATAATCGTCATGGGAGCTCTACTGGACAACCATGTAATTGGTTCAGAACAAGAGCAAACAGATAATCTTGACATAGTGAGCCAAGTCCTTGTCCTTAACTGCTGACACATAAATATCTTTTTTCTGCAAGTTTTTTTTATAGTCACTAGCAGCAATGCTGAAGAAAAGGAACAGATTTGTCGATAACTGCTGAGTAAAAAAAACAACAACAACAAGAAACCCCATCAATATATGATAACAAAGTGAAATAAGAACAAGCAGTCGATTTGCCCGTAGTCCCAGATATTCAGCGCGAGAACAAGTGTCGGCATGATGAACCCGAAGAACAATAGCAAGCAATTGGGTCATCAAGACAGCATCAATGGATGAACGAGACAAAAAGGATGGGCATCGGACAAGACGGAATCAGCTATTTTGTGCGGCGAGGGGTGGAGTGAAAAAGGGTTCAGCGGGCGAGGGGTGGAGTGAGAAAGGGTTCAGTGGGAGGGTAGGGAAAGGTAGGTGCGGTGTGCTGTGATGATGGGAGAGGACAGTGTGAGAGAAAGCGTAGTGGGGTGCTAGGTAGTGGTCGTGGGATGGAGACAAATGAGGGGAGAGTGGAGAACTAGACATACACGGCCGAGAAACGGAAGGTGGGAGGCAGAGAGGTGAGGTGAGAAAGGGGTGGGGAGGGAGGCGGGGTTGGAGGGAGGGAGTAACTGAGGGTAGAGTAGAAGTTTACAGAGTTTTTGGCGTGAGAAACTGAAAATTATGTATACATCAACCTACGTTGCCTTAAACACAAGACAGCGTAAGAGAAAGAGAGACAGAGACAGAGAGACAGAAAGAGAGACAGACAGACAGAGACAGACAGAGAAAGAGAGGGAGAGAGAGGAAGAGAAGGAGAGGGAGAGAGAGATGCCGAACACGTAGAGAAGGAACAAAGGGGAGAAAAAAGACAAGCAAATGGGGAACAGAAAAGCTAACAAGGGGCGTAGCGAGTGAGAAGAGGCGGGATGTGGACAGGTTCGAGTCCCTCTCGAAACAAAAGATCGCTGCAAGGATTCGCACAATGCACAGCATTCATTCTACTGGAAGGGGTAAAAGGGTTAATGAGAACAAGCCCAATAGGCGAACGGAGGGAGGGAGCGAGAGAAGGATGGGGCAGCAGAAGGGTTTAGCCGATGAACAATATAGGAATGAAGAGTTCACAAAACTGGATGCAAGATATTTTCTCCCTTGTATAGAAGCTCATTCCATTTTTACATTAATTAATTTATTTATTTATGTAATTATTTTTATATAGCGCCTTTCCGCCTTAACAGAGGCTCAAGGCGATGGCAATCACAGGATCTAACTCAAGCACACGTTGCGCCGACTTGCTGCATTAGGTGCATCGTCTGACGCCGCTGAAAGCTGAGCGCAATACTTGGCCACTGGGGTTGGTGGAGAATAGGCCTAGTGCTTGATAGGTGTATTTGTGTAGATGGCACTACGAGCCTAGTGCTTATTGTGTGTATTTATGTAGATGGCACTACAAGCCTAGTGCTTATTGTGTGTATTTATGTAGATGGCACTACGAGCCTAGTGCTTATTGTGTGTATTTATGTAGATGGCACTACGAGCCTAGTGCTTATTGTGTGTATTTATGTAGATGGCACTACAAGCCTAGTGCTTATTTGGTGTATTTATGTAGATGGCACTACAAGCCTGGTGCTTATTGGGTGTATTTATGTAGATGGCACTACAAGCCTAGTGCTTATTGTTTGTATTTATGTAGATGGCACTACAAGCCTAGTGCTTATTGGGTGTATTTATGTAGATGGCACTACAAGCCTGGTGCTTATTGGGTGTATTTATGTAGATGGCACTACAAGCCTTGTGCTTATTGGGTGTATTTATGTAGATGGCACTACAAGCCTAGTGCTTATTGGGTGTATTTATGTAGATGGCACTACAAGCCTGGTGCTTATTGGGTGTATTTACGTAGATGGCACTACAAGCCTGGTGCTTATTGGGTGTATTTACGTAGATGGCACTACAAGCCTGGTGCTTATTGGGTGTATTTATGTAGATGGCACTACAAGCCTAGTGCTTATTGGGTGTATTTATGTAGATGGTACTACAAGCCTAGTGCTTATTGGGTGTATTTATGTAGATGGCGCTACAAGCCTAGTGCTTATTGGGTGTATTTATGTAGATGGTCCTACAAGCCTAGTGCTTATTGGGTGTATTTATGTAGATGGCACTACAAGCCTAGTGCTTATTGGGTGTATTTATGTAGATGGCACTACAAGCCTAGTGCTTATTGGGTGTATTTATGTAGATGGCGCTACAAGCCTAGTGCTTATTGGGTGTATTTATGTAGATGGCACTACAAGCCTAGTGCTTATTGGGTGTATTTATGTAGATGGCACTACAAGCCTAGTGCTTATTGGGTGTATTTATGTAGATGGCACTACAAGCCTAGTGCTTATTGGGTGTATTTATGTAGATGGTCCTACAAGCCTAGTGCTTATTGGGTGTATTTATGTAGATGGCACAACAAGCCTAGTGCTTATTGGGTGTATTTATGTAGATGGTCCTACAAGCCTAGTGCTTATTGGGTGTATTTATGTAGATGGCGCTACAAGCCTAGTGCTTATTGGGTGTATTTATGTAGATGGCACTACAAGCCTAGTGCTTATTGGGTGTATTTATGTAGATGGCACTACAAGCCTGGTGCTTATTGGCTGTATTTATGTAGATGGCACTACAAGCCTAGTGCTTATTGGCTGTATTTATGTAGATGGCACTACAAGCATAGTGCTTATTGGGTGTATTTATGTAGATGGCACTACAAGCCTGGTGCTTATTGGGTGTATTTATGTAGATGGCACTACAAGCCTAGTGCTTATTGGCTGTATTTATGTAGATGGCACTACAAGCCTAGTGCTTATTGGGTGTATTTATGTAGAGGGCACTACAAGCCTGGTGCTTATTGGGTGTATTTATGTAGATGGCACTAGAAGATGTTAATAAACAATCATTTATTACACTTTGAAAGTCATTTCCGCTAAAATGTGGAAGAATTGTTCATTGTCGAATGAGAAAAAATTATAATTAATGAAAATTGGTTTAAACATAAATGTATTCAATAATAAACCAAATAATGGTACAAGGCACAACATCAGGGCGCGCGCGCACTGGGCTTACATGAGTGCTACCCATATAATAAATTATATTAAAATGTCTCTGGCGGACGACAGGAAACAACAAACCAAACCAGTAGAAATGCAAGAAAGAATAAATAAATACAAAAACCGAGATAAATTGAATAATGCAATACTGACAATTTGTGTCACACTCAAACACAAAAGTCCGAACTGTAGTCTAAACATTTACTTCTTGACCCATTAAAATAGTGCACCTACTTTACCATGAATTATTCCCAAATGATTACTATCCAACGTTGACTGTTGTAGGTTTGGCGACACTTCCACAGTCTCAGAAAACGGGCTGGAGGCAAAGATGGCCGGAATGTGGCGGCCAAAGGCCAGATGTTACAAATCCTTAACAAGACAAACGCAAGGCGGTGAAGGGCCTTACGCTACACACATCTACTTGCAGAGTATCCCGAGACCAAAAATTTAATGCATTGAGCAGTCCTAAACAAAAGTCCTGGACAATGAAAAAAAAAAAACACCAAAAAACCAACTAATTTTAAATGTCAAAATTACCGTTCATACCCAGTTGTTAGCGATAGTTTTGTCCCAAAGACTCAGACTTCTTGTTGTCAGAATCTGTGCATTGAAGGGAATTTTCTATTCTTATCCTCAGATACTCTTCATAAAGACGTTAAGGAGAGAGGGGTGGGGGTGGGGCAACTAGAGGCTGGCGTGAATACTAGAGAGCTGCAAACACTCTGCATGCTGTGCCTAGAAGAAAGAGGCTCGTTTTCACAGTGGTGAGCCGCCGATACTCTGTAATTCAGACGTCTAGGAGAAGGAGGAGACATAGGCTCGTGCAGCTCGCTTTAGTCCTGTTTGATCGTCAAATCCTCTGGCAATGCCTGCACGCTTTGAAGGGGACAGACCGGGGATACTGCCCTCGCTATTGTTTTCCCTGCCAACTGCAGCAGCCGACTGGCAAGTGTAAGGCTAGGTGACCAACAAATAGCAGTCAGAGTGCTGAAGCTGTCAGTGTTGTTTCGCATTCTTATTCTTCGTCTCACTACCATTAACATCAACCCCAGCCCCACCATCAACACCGCATTCTCCTCCTCCTCCTCATCCTCATCATTATCATCATCATCATCATCATCATCATCATCATCATCATCATCATCATCACCACCACCACCATCGCCAAGGGCGTCCTCATCGTTCCCTACTCCTTGTGCTCAAAATCCTTCTTTACGTTCCTAAAACAAAACTTGAGAAACAGAACCTCAGTCCGGCCTCTTTTCCCCGTACTCCCCCCCCCCCCTCCTTCCCTCCCCGCCACCACCGGATTAAATCCGCCCTCGTGAAACAAGGTAGATGATTCACGTGCTACAGATTGTCTCTCTTGACCCCTGTTTTGATCAAAAGGGCGTCACAATGTGTCCGATTCCTCGCCCTCTAACGTCTTGCCTCTCCAGCTCCTGTTCAAACATTTCTGTTTTCTACTAAAACAGCATCTGCGTTTGACTGCAAAGAATTTCGTTTTCCTATTGTGCTAGGTGCACATGCAGCATAATCATACAAACGCACACGCGCGCTCTTTCACATACACAGACATACAGACGCGCTGGCACATTCTCTTAACGCAGACTTTCCGGTTCACGAAGTTGCTTAGGCGCTGGTCAAAGTCAAGATCGAAACCCAAGCTGCCCAAGATGCACACATGCTCCAAGCTAGCCAACTGTGTAACGCAGCGGACTAATAGTAATACGGCTGCTACAAGCTCCACCTCCATCACTAACACCACTATCACCTTTAACCCCATTGCCACACTACCACCACCTCTATCACCCCCACAACTATCACCACGCCTTTTTCCACCACCGCTACTTCAGCTATCACCACCACCCTCACCACCACCAGAAGCAACAACAACATAAGGCTGGAGACGCCGAAAGAGCAGGCAGGGGAAGATGTGATTGCCACATCCTATTAACAGCAGTCCTCCATCATGAACGATAAGAAGAAAATGACAGACTAGGGGTCCGGCTAGCAAAACGAAAACAGCACAAAGAAAAAGGGTCTCCACTACGCCTGTAACGTTAATGACAACTATACAGTCAGTCCCGTTTGCACGGGAATCTGGCACTCTGCATAACCTAGCATCATCATCGGCATTTAAGCTTACAGTCACAAATCGATTACCCTCCTCCTCGTTTCAAACTTTGAAAAATCTGATTTTACCCATTTACGGAAGACAGCACAGTCTCTCCAAATACAATTAAACATCTTCATCAAGCATGCAACAACATACACCTGAGACTAAAAGTATATATACATATCTATGTTTGTAATCGAGTCAGTGCAATTCACATAATTAATATAGTTTTTATATGGGACAAAATCAGCTATCCTCATGTCAGTGTGAGACACAGTGAGAGGGGAAAAGAGAGAGGTTGGGAATGGATAGGGAGCGAGCGAGAGAGAGAGAGAGAGAGAGAGAGAGAGAGAGAGAGAGAGAGAGAGAGCAAAAGAGCAGATAATTCAGCCCAGGGGGCGTAATTAAGAACCCATTTCTAAACTGCGCCGTTAAATGGAGGGAAGGGAAAAGTTTTCTATGTAATAAAGGCCAGAGAGGTTGGACTTTTTACCTGCTAATCAATATACTGTAGTTTTTACCTCTAATCAATAGTCTTTTAGTTAATCACCCTACCTGCTGGATTGCAGACTGCTCTCCCCTTTCTGCCCTACATGCACCAGCAACAATGGCCGCTGTGCTGCAATAAAAGGGGGCAGAATAAGAAGAGGTGAAAGGAGCAAAAGGAAAGGAGAAGACAGAAAAGCATAGAGGGGGGTAAAAACGGATTTATTTACCAATAATTATTGACAGTCCACAACATCAGCATAAAGTTTTTAAAAAAAAAACAACATAATTTTACACTTTCTAGAAATACATATATGCTTACGAAAATAAACTTAAGTTTTATTCGACCAAGAGTTACAGCATTCAAAACAACAGACATAAGAATGATTAAATATTAATAAACATTAGAAAACTAATATTAGTCAAATTTAAGGTTACATAAAACGAACGTCAAGGATAATGTGTTATGTAGACGCATCCTGAAAAATACAGTAATATAGTACATAGATTACAATCAGTAAGTTGTTTTCAGCGACATTAATCACGATTCATGGCATACCAGAATATTCTGTCATCGTACGGTAGAATGTATCAAGCAGCTGGGATCAAAATAAACGACCTTTTTAATAACAAAGACGAAGAGCATGTACAACTTTAAATACAGGAAATATTTAAATACAAAAAGAATGGAATTCCCTTTTTTAAAATATTTATTTGCGACTTTTTCCGTTTTTTTCTTAAAACCACTTTCAGCTAAATAATCTTTATATAGAAGCATATTTCTAAATAATCATTTGTTTACAAACAATGTAAGATTTCTCTAAATATTATATTTTCTCCGTAAATAACTTATTATTTACCTAAGTAATACAAATAGATAAATAAGGCATTGTTGCTAAATAAGAAATTATTTACCTATAGGATGCATTATTTAGCAGATTTTGTAAAATAATGTATTATTTAGAAAAAAAATATAAATAATGATTTGTTTACCTATAAAATGCATTATTTAACATAATTTGCAAAAATAAAGTATTATGTAGAAGATGTTGCTAAACAATGCATTATTTACCTAAACAATTAATTGTTTAGGAACTGCAATTTTCATTATTTAGGGGATTTCCGGATTCGCTTGAAAACTTGGTTTTTATTTGACTGCTTTCTATAATTTGTTGTAGCAAATCTACAACGAAGAATACAAAGCATTGAGATGAGGTGCTACAGAAGACTTCTGGGCATTTCCTATACCCAGCACATCAACAACGACGAGGTCCGACAGACCATCACACAAGCCATTGGACAACCTTGAATAAGGTTTAGGACAGAGCAACTGTAGTGTACAGATGAAATAGTTCTGCAATAACTTATTTTTGAACATAAATCACTTAATAAATTCGAAGCTAAAACATCTGTAACGTCCCTTACACGAACGAAAGGTGAAGGTCAGTTTTGTGCGGGAGTGTTCAGTGTTTTCAGTATGTCCGTCAGAAGAAAAACAAAAAGTATGCTTTATTTTTCTATTTAGTTACCCGAAAGCGCAGATATAGGCGTAGAAGAAGTAGCAGGAGTATTGACTTGTTTAAAAACTGGAATCAACGCTTCTACTATTTGTTTCACAAGATCGCCGTTAACTTGCGAGTTCTCCTTGTTTATTTACTCAGAAGGCAATCCCGCCAATGCAGAAATAAAGATGGGTTCCTCTTTTCTGGAGGCGTTATCGTTGCAGATTTGTATACTGTTGCGAACATATAAAAAATAGAGCGACATAAAGCATTTGCCTCTTTTTAAAAAGCATAACAGGGTATAATCACGATTTCAATTTTTTTATCAGTACACACAACCTCATAGTAATACAACTTGTATCTGCGAATCCCCTAAATAAGGAAAATTGCAATCCCTAAACAATGAATTGTTTACGTAAATAATGCATTATTTAGTAACATCTTCTAAATAATACACTATTTAGCAAATTGGGCTAAATAATGCATTATATAGAGAAACAAATCATTATTTAGGATCATTTATAAATTATATGTGTGCGTGTGTGTGTATGTGTGTGTGTTATAAATTCCTTATATTAAAAACAATGCCTTATTTACCTAAATAATAAGTTATTTACCGACAAAATATATTATTTAGTGCAATCTTACATTGTTAACAAATGTTTATTTAGAAAATATGCTTTTAAATTGATTACATAGCTGAAAATGACAAATATAACTATTTTACAAAGGGAATTCCTTTTTTTTTTTTTAAAGTACTGGCATATATCCCATTTTTCCTTTGTATTATCTGGTAAGAATCAAAAATAGTTCAAGCAAAGTTCATGAAAACAGCACTTGTTCTAATGACATCATCATCCGTGGACCATAACAGATCACGTCGCATCATCATAACCTAATAACGTCATCAACAAGATTACCATGAGATGTAACCAATATAGCACATTATTGTGTATTAAAAGAGAACATCACTTTAAGGTCTCTCTCCATGAACTAGCTTATCACAAACCGTTTACTGAGTTATAAAGCGTTGATAGATATATGTGAGTACAAACAGAGGAAAACAAAACACTATTTGATAGAAACGACGTTTGAAAAAAAAAAAGTTTTAAAAAATAACTGTACGTATGTCCGTTTGTTTATCTCAATCTTGCTTTTTCTCTGTCTGTCTCGCTTTCTCTCTCTGTCTCGCTTTCTCTCTCTGTTGTCTCGCTTTCTCTCTCTGTTGTCTCGCTTTCTCTCTCTGCTGTCTTGCTTTCTCTCTCTGTTGTCTCGCTTTCTCTCTTTCTCTCTCTGTTGTCTCGCTTTCTCTCTTTCTCTCTCTGTTGTCTCGCTTTCTCTCTTTCTCTCTCTGTTGTCTCGCTTTCTCTCTCTGTTGTCTCGCTTTCTCTCTCTGTTGTCTCGCTTTCTCTCTCTCTGTTGTCTCGCTTTCTCTCTCTGTTGTCTCGCTTTCTCTCTTTCTCTCTCTGTTGTCTCGCTTTCTCTCTTTCTCTCTCTGTTGTCTCGCTTTCTCTCTCTGTTGTCTCGCTTTCTCTCTTTGTTGTCTCGCTTTCTCTCTTTCTCTATCTGTTGTCTCGCTTTCTCTATCTGTTGTCTCGCTTTCTCTCCCTGTTGTCTCGCTTTCTCTCTTTCTCTCTCTGTTGTCTCGCTTTCTCTCTTTCTCTCTCTGTTGTCTCGCTTTCTCTCTTTCTCTCTCTGTTGTCTCGCTTTCTCTCTTTCTCTCTCTGTTGTCTCGCTTTCTCTCTCTGTTGTCTCGCTTTCTCTCTTTGTTGTCTCGCTTTCTCTCTTTCTCTCTCTGTTGTCTCGCTTTCTCTCATTCTCTCTCTGTTGTCTCGCTTTCTCTCTCTGTTGTCTCGCTTTCTCTCTCGCTTTCTCTCTCTCTCTCTCTCTCTCTCTCTCTCTCTCTCTCTCTCTCTCTCTCTCTCTCTCTGTTGTCTCTGTCTCACTCCGCTCCGCTGCAGCTGCTCATGTAAGTAGTCTATTATTTAGTCTACGTAGTACATTACAACTGCGAAAGTTTTCTGTCATAAATAGCCATCAATCACCTCCCGACAAAATATATCCGCCGAACATTTATTATTCAGACAACAAACACCCCCCAAAAAAAAACAGAACCGTACTTTCGACCGTCCCGATCCCACCACCACCAACGACACTTACCACCAAAATCATCACCACTACCGTCAACAAGAACAGCAACTCTAGGTTAATTTTTTATTTAACCTCTTAGTAGAATGGGTTACTAGAGGTCATCGAGGAGCGAAGAGTACAGCTTATTTGGAGACTAATACAGTTTATATCTCTCGATTAAAGGATACCTAGCAGCAGGTTATTTTCCTTTCTCAGATAGTCTAGTGCACAGAGGGACCGTAATTGCTACGCTAAACAAGGGCGATCACCCTAGCCACCCGGGATGTAGAAACAATGCGTGCAGCGATAATAGCTGCATGCCAATTATTCCCCTTGAGGAAACCTTGCAGGTAATACAGTGCAATGTCCAATTGTGGGTACATTCGTAGACAAGCAGTTACACTGAACACTAAATCATTATATGATACTTACTTTCATGTAACCGTTTTTGACCGCATCACATGTTATTTTCAACGGTTTTCCGCATACTTCGCTTTCTAACTTTGATCCTCTACACACATCTGTTAGTTTCTTTTCACAAGGTAGAGCTTTCTTTCGCACCCGCCCCTCCCAGCCTCTACCCCGACCCCTTTCTTCCCTTCGCTTGGAATTTTTTGTAGTTTGTAATACTTAAACAATGCCTAGTAACTTCTCAAACGTTTGTGTTTGACAGCATTGTTTTATTAAGTTCAACTTGTTTTTTTTATTTCATTTTAATTTTTTTTTATTTCTCTTTTTTTTCTTGTATTTATATTAATCTTTCGTTTTTTGTTTCCTGTCGTCCAGTGATATTTTTTTAAATATATTATTTATTATTTGGGTAGCACTCAATAATGTGCTTCTGTGCGCCCTGATGTTTTTGTCTGGTATTGTTACCTGGTTTGTTGAATAAATTTATGTTTAAACGTTACCGAAATCCGGTAAATCAAACTATAGCTTTTGGATTGTAAAATGTGTTTGGCTAATATTCAATATATAAATAATAATAAATATTCAAATGCATTTCCAGACTCACGCGTATCGCTGAGGAACAGCATTTTTAGAAATTGCTATGTTTCTGTTTTATTCTTTAGAAACAAAATGAAAACATGGAACGAGTGTCCACTATATAAACTAATCAGAATCAGACAACTGTATTATCTCCACCGAAAAATGCATACGTGGATTTGCCATCAGTTAAAAAGTTACAAACAAATAAAAACTATATTCAAAATATAATTCACTGATTCATTCGCACAGTTTTCCGATTTAAAAAAGGGATAACAAAGTGTCCTCACAAAAGAAATAAAATTTAAATAAAAAATAAAATCAATGTCTATAATCTACAATGCAATATATATTACGCGTTCAAACTCATGAACCTCAGCAACCTTGGCCAAAGTGCAAATTGACCTAAAAGGCTTAGTAGTAGTTTTAACAAAGTTAAAAATAATCAAAGTGCGTAGTTAAAATAATAGTTAAGCCTACAAGTAATCAAAGTGCGTAGTTAAAAAAAAAGTTAACAGTAATCAAAGTGCGTAGTTAAAACAATGGTTTAAAATAATCAAAGGGCGTAGTTAAAAATAGTTTAAAGTAATCAAAGTGTTTAGTTAAAAAAATAGTTTAAAATAATCAAAGTGCGTAGTTAAACAAATTATTTGAAGTAATCAAAGTGCGTAGTTAAACAAATAGTTAAAACGTAATCAAAGTGTGTAGTAAAAAAAAAAAAAAAGTTAAAAGTAATGAAAGCGATTCAGACACATGAAAAACAACAAAAAACAACGCTCTCAATTAATAATAAACAATGTAGAGAACAATGACAGATGTTCAAAAATTCACAAACGAAATCCCCTTTTTCTGCATTTATGTGACAACAGCAGAAAGGACGTTAAGAGAAAGAAAAAGAAGAGCCATTCAACTCCCTGCCATCCAATTTCTCTACTCTTATAACTACAATTTTCGCAAGTTGCTCCCAAACCTTCCATTTTCTGTTTTAATCAACAAGAGCAGCCGACATGACCCCATTTGTCAGAAGAAATCTAGAGAATTGGATTTTTGCTACAACAAAAACCGATGCACATTCTTATTTTGCCTCGCATAGGGCTTTCATGAAACCTTTAGCTCTCTGCTTCATCGTATGCAACCTCCGCCATCCCAACATACACACCTACTCACCACCCTCCACAATATAATCTGTATGTAACACATGGACATTAACAGTCAGGGAAAGCAGACACTGAGGCAGACAGACATTCTCTTCATCACCATTATATTCACCATCAACATTATCATTGAACCACTACCGTCACCAAACAACGGCTTTATAACCACCAC
>CM072519.1:5875141-5882641 GCA_036898135.1 Oncomelania hupensis | reverse complement strand
CAGAGTCTTGGCTTCCTTATAAGAGACTGGGGGGTGTGGCTGCTCCATTTTGCTGCCCGACTTAGCCAGCCTGTCCGCCTCCTCGTTTCCTGACAGACCACAGTGAGCAGGTATCCACTGGACTGCTACCTTCGTGTATTGCGAGAGGGCAATCAACAGGCGCTGTGTGTCTCTTTCCAGCTGTTCACTGGGCGACTGCAGGCTCTCGATGATGGAGCGGCAGTCAGACAGGAAGACGATATTTGAGGCGGGCGCTTCTGCAGCAAGGAGCCGGGCAGCCTCATGAAGAGCAGTGAGCTCAGCCCTGTAGTTGGTGGACCGGGCTCCAGCAGGCAGGGATCTGGAGAGGGTGCTTCCATCGGTGAAGCGCAGGTGTAGTCCGCTGCCTCCGTTGCTGACGGCTGCATCAGAGGATCCATCCGTGTATGCGTGGATCCACATGGGCCTGGGATACTTCAGGTCCAGGAGCTCCAGAGTGAGGGAGCGTAGCGCAGCCTCTGACTGCTCGCCCTTGTACCTCACTCCTGGGACGTCAGGGCAGAACATGAGTTCGGTAGTCGGGGTGTCCCAGTCCTCGGCGTCCTGGAGGAGCTCTCGTTCTGCTGGGAGGTCTGGGACGGCAGCCGCCAGCTTCTTGACCTGATGGATGAAGCTATCCCGCTTCAGCCTGTTCTTGGTTGGCTGTTGTAGATATTGGTGGGCTGGGTGTGAGGGCAGCCTCTGTAGTTTTTCATGTTGGATCAGAACTTTTTCTTCTCGTCTTTGGTCCAGGGAAAGGAGTCCTGTTGTT
This sequence comes from Oncomelania hupensis, assembly GCA_036898135.1. Classification (NCBI taxonomy): domain Eukaryota; kingdom Metazoa; phylum Mollusca; class Gastropoda; order Littorinimorpha; family Pomatiopsidae; genus Oncomelania; species Oncomelania hupensis. The sequence continues at coordinate 5,881,851 of CM072519.1, read as the reverse complement.
GTTTCCAGCTTGTGGATGGGTGTTGTTTTCAGTCCTCCTGTGATGAGTCTCATGGCAGCGCTTTGTACTTTGGCCAGTCTCCTGGTGTTGCTCTTGGCTGCTGTGGACCATGCTGCTGAACCGTATTCCATCACAGGACGGACGTTGCCGGTGTACACTTGCTTGAGGATTCTGCTGTTGGCACCCCACTTTGTGCCCGAGAGCTTCTTCATGAGGGCCAATCTTCTGGTTGCTCTCTTCTCCATCTCCTGGATGTGAGGACTCCAGGTAAACCTCCTGTCGAGCTTGACACCGAGGTACGTTGGAGTTTCCTCCTCCGGTATCACTTGGTTGCCGACTTTCAGCTTCAGGGTCTCTTTGGTGTTGGAGAGTGAGAAGCAGGTGGCTACTGTTTTCAGGCTGTTGATGGTGACACACCAGTCGCTTGCCCACCTGGAGATGCTGTTGAGAGCCTCTTGCATCCTGACGACAGCAGTGGGAGTGGACTCGGCAGCGTTCCACATTGCGACGTCATCGGCATGCAGGGCGCGGCTGATGTGTCGAGAGAGGTTCTTGGTGATGTCGTTGATGAAAACGACGAAGAGAGTTGGGGAGATCACTCCTCCTTGTGGGACTCCTTCCCTGATCTTTACTGTGTAGCTGAAGTTGCCGTTGAGCTTAACCCTTGCCGTTCTGTGTGCCAGGAAGCTTCTGATCCACTTGAACAAGTTGCCAGCGACACCTGCGGTCAATAGCTTCAGGAGTAGGCCTTCCTTCCATGTCTTGTCGAAGGCCTTGGAGAGGTCTATGAAAGTGGCGATGACCTTCTTCTTCTGCTGGAAGGCGTTCTCTATTGACTGAGCAAGATACACCAGCTGGTCCTCGGTGTTTCTGTTCTTCCTGAAGGCGGTCTGTTCTTTGGTGATCAGGTTGTTCGATTCCAGGTGCCACACTAGTCTCTTATTGACCATACGCTCAAGGGTCTTGCCGAGGCAGCTCAGAAGACTGATGGGTCTGTAGCTGGACTTACTCTTGGGGTCCTTTCCTTTCTTGAGTATGGGGATGATGATGGCTTCCTTCCATGCTGAGGGGAAGACGCCTGACCGCCACGACTGGTTGAAGAGCTCCAGTAATTTGTTTTTGGCGGCTGGCCCAAGATGCTTGATCAGCTCGTTGCAGACTCCATCTTTGCCTGGAGCTTTCTTGGGCTTGAGTCGCCTGATAGCATCGTTGAGCTCTCCCAGGGAGAAGTCAGATGTCATAGATGGGGGGTGGGCATTGTTCTGCAGGCAGAGCTTGGTTTGAAGCTGCTCTTCTACTTCTTTCCTTCGTTGTGGAGGGACATTGATGGTGCTTTCAGCCTTGAAGGCTTCAGCCAGAAGGTTTGCAGCTCTCTTGCCAGTGTGGTAGGTGCCACTCTCCTCAAGCACGGTGGTTCCATATGCTGCTGTGGTGTCCTCGTTCAGGGCCTTCACGAGTTGCCACAGTTTGCTGGTGTTGTTGTCCAGGCTCAGAGTTGAGGTCTTCTCGTTCCAGCTTTCTTGGAGTTCCTTGGTTTTGATAGCCGAGAACTCATCCTTGATCTTGCTGTGCTCCGTGGTTGATTCTGGGGAGGGGTTCTGCTCCATGGCTTCTCTGGCCTCTGATAGTCTCTGGTGGAGATCCGCCAGCCTCTTGCTCCAGTAAGGCTTGTAGTCCCTCCTGAAGCCACGAGGAATAGCTTTTTTGGCAGCAGTCAGAATGGTGGAGGTGAGGTTCTTGACATTCTGGTTGATGTCTTCTGTGAAGGTGACATTGAGAAGGTCTTCGGCATGCTGTTGGTACTGTCCCCAGTTGGCCTTCTTGAAATTCCAGCTGGCTCTCCTCCTGCAGTACTCTGGTGCAGTTGCTGCATCTGCAATGAGGAGTGTGATGGGGAGGTGGTCACTGCCACCTAGCTGACTGCCGACTGTTCTGGTGGTCCGCTTCTCAATGTCCTCTGTGGCCATGGCAAGGTCAGGGGTGGAGGTGCTCTTCCATGCTCTGGAGTAGTACGACGGCTTGTCCTCTGGTTGGTTGATCAGGATCAGCTCGTTGTCCATCATCCAGTCCTGGACTTCTTCTCCCCTGGAGTCCGTTGTGCTGTAGCCCCAAGCCGGTGAGTGACTGTTGAAGTCGCCGGTGATGAGATGCCTCTCTTCTGCTGCCTGGATGGTGTGCAGGTCGAGCCTCGATGTTGTAGGGCTGTAGCAGTTGCTGATGAAAAGTTCTTCTCCTTGAAGAAAGAGTTGAATTGTCAGGAGCTCTAGTTCTCCGGTTGTCTGCGCTGTAAGCACTGAGGGGATTCCTTGTCGGACGAGGGTCATGACTCCGCCTTTGTGCCCTGAGGGTCTGTCTCGCCTGTAGGTGTCGTAACCTCTGACAAAGAATCTCCGGGTTTCTGTGAGATGGGTTTCTTGGATGCAGATAACGTCTATCTTGTTGTCTCTTAGGAAGGCTTGAAGCTCTGGTTTCTTGTTCTGGATGCCTTCCGCATTCCACTGCACCACACGTAGGCCTGTCACAGCTGTTGGTTGTGGACCAGTTGCTCTACTCTGCCTCCCCCTGGTTCGCAGGTCAGCAGAGCCGCCAGTCGCTAAGGCGGGCCCCTTTGAGGCAGAGGGCCCGGCACCGTCCCCGCCTGGCTTTGGTCCACGGGGACGACACCATGTCGAAATATCCATCTGAGGCATTGTCCATTTTTCTGGTAGCGTGTGCGCTCGTTTGGACTCCCACACAATACCCAGGGGGTATAGTCAGCAGCACTCCGTCTTCGTTGGGACATTCGGTTTTAGCGAGTTTTCCTTCTCGAGGCCGTGCACAAGACTGGATGTGGCCCATCTCATCCAGCCCCACCTGGTTATCCTGCCAGGTACTCAGTCGCCCCCATAGCAGGCTTGGTGGTAACAGGGGCACCAAACTGGTAAACCAGTAGTGGGTGCTGCTATGGACACATTTATGTAGGAGAGGCCATATGCAAGTAACCTCCTGCCAGCTTGGCCAGACAGTGGTTCCGCGGCTATCACTACATCTGGAGAGTGAGAGGTAATTAATTGAACATCACTCCCCTTGATGAGCGGGACGTACAGCACCAGACCTCACTGCCCCCACTGACGACTTCATTGTAGAGCGTAAATTTTAAAATATTGAGTAAACGGGATACAGAATTGTAATGAAGGCGGTGCTGGAAGTGGGTACATCCCAGGGATGGTAGTTAAGAATACAACAACAAGAAAATTTTAAAAACCCACTATTTTCTTAAATAAGAAAATAGTGGGAAAAGGGAGAACGGCGGGGTGTAATGATGGCATCCATTGTCAGAACTGTGTGATATGGGGCAAGTAGTCTCCACTCTTCGCGAGGCTGAGTTTTTGTAGATGGCAGCTTAGAATACAATAGGATTTCCAAGAAAAGTTTATAAAAATAGTGAATATAAGGGAGACGAGTGATGTGCGATATTGAAATCACTGGCCTGCTCAGTCGGGAAGGGATGGCGATGGATGATGTATTGTGAGACAAACGGGATTGTGTGACAACTTCTTCATTACTGGTCTGCACCGATATGTCAAAGACTTTCCTTGGCACTCAGTTAATAACTTAGAAAGGGACGCCCATCCTCCTTCGCAGTGCACCGATGAGGCGCTCTATATTGTTGTAGAGAAGAATATTTATACAGAACAGCACACTCAACCTTCTTTGCATGGTATCACCGAAGAGCTGTTTAATATATTTAGTTATAGCTAAGCGAAGCTTACACAGAACATTATTCCCATACTCCCTTTTACGGAATTACTGCAGTGTCTATATATTTGTCTTAGGAAAAGCGAACTACCCAAAGCTTTTTATAACTGTTGGTCTATCCTAACCTATCCTATCCTATCCTATCCTATCCTATCCTATCCTATCCTATCCCGTAGCTCGAAAATCGTTGCGGCACCACAAATAATCGTTTGACCGGCGTATTCCATCTTTCTCTGTCCTCAGCAATTATCATGTCACCCCTTGGGGTCATGAGCAATCTTGCCACTGTAGATTGTTCAAACCTATAAAGGGAACAGTGAAAGCCACAGTTGAAAACCTGTCTTGCCTTTATAGGCAAGATAGATTCACTGCGGCAACAGTACCCCCGTTGGAGTGCCGGGGGTTTTCAGTATAAATAGTATCCCCACTTTATGGAAATTTAGTGCTTTAAATTCCCACTGTCGCTGTCTTCCTCATTTACTCTTCCCTATTCCTGCTCTGTCCTTCACTCTGCTATACTATCTTCTTCTTCGCTAGATCAATGACCTACATTTTTTCTTGAAAACTCTTCCTGGACAAAACTCCTTGTTTGTGTATGGGGTCTGTTGGATCAGCTTGGGAGTGTTGGACGCTTTCTGCCGGGTGGTCACTAGGGCTTCCTATGATTGTACTATTTAGCACTATAGGCATTTTATATGTATGTGTTTTATTGCTGATTTATAATGCTGTTTGTATTCTATTTTGTTTTTGTAACCGGGGTGTTCGCGTAGTTGAGGTCAACCCTCAGCCGTCCCCCGCGTGGGATGTCTTTATTGTAAAGTGACTGGCCGGTGGAGGGCATTCAATTTTCCCACTAGGGTTGTTTCGGCAGATCTTTTATGCGGATCGGGGGTTGTCCGGTCCTGATTTGGCTCGGAAGAGTCCGCTGGACCTAAAGCAACAATAAATCAATCAATCAATCAATTATCATGTCTTCGCTCAGTGTCAGACAGTCCATCCCCGAATGTTGTCATCTCACCTCTCTTTATATCTCCCTCTTCTTCTGCCTTCTTGCACCGTGCCTTGCAGAATGGTCTTTGCAAGACCTGATGTTTTGGTGACGTCGCCATGAACGGAGATTCCGTTTCTTCATCACTGTGAGCATGTCATCGTGTTGTCCAATGGCTTGTGTGATGGTCTGTCGGACTTGGTGACGTGTTGGGCATAGGAAATGCCCAGACGTCTTCTGTAGCACCTCATCTCCATGCTTTGTATTCTTCGTTGTAGGTCTGCTGTAAGGGTCCATGTTTCGAAAGCGTATAGGAAGATGGAGGTGTCAAAGGAGCGCAGCAGCATTACCTTGATGGTCCTGTCTTTCCAAATTGTTTGTGCGATCATGGAGAGGACTTCCTGTCGGGACCCATTGTCTGATACAATGGAACCTTAATATTTGAAGCTATGCACTGTGTTGAGGGATTGGCCTTGGACTTTGATGTCCGTGTTGATACCATTGGTGTTGTTGGCCATCATCTCGGTCTTCACTGCACTTATTTCCATTACAAAGGCTCTGGAGGTGGTATCAAGTCTGCAAGGGCATCTGACATGATGCGCTCTATGAAGATGTTGAAGAGTGTTGGAGAGAGTAGACATCCTTGACGCACACCGATTGTTGTTCTGAACAGATCTCGATGACACTGTTGTGGAGGACTGCACTGGTAGCCTTGTCATACAGGCTTGTGATGATTTCAATAATGTTAGGGCTGATGTTGTGTACTCTCATAGTTGCCCACAGAGCTGCATGCTGGACTCGGTAAAACGCTTTCTTGAAGTCTACAAACACATGACATAGATGTTGTTGGTGTTGTAGGTATTTCTTGCAGATTATTCTGACGTTGAAAATCTGTTCAGTGGTACTTCGCCCTGCCCCGAATCCAGCTTGTTGAGTATTATTTTCAGGAGGACTTTGCTGTGATGGTGCGGTAATTTCCACACTCCTGAAGGTAACTCCTTTTGGGAAGGGTGAAAATCAGCGGCTGTGTCCATGGTGTAGGCCACTCCCCACTCTGCCATATCTTGATACAGATAATGGTGAGGGCGTCAATCATCGCTTCTCATCCTCCTTGTGCTTGAAGAAGTTCCGCGGGTTTGTTGTCCAATCCGCTGACTTCCCCTTCCATCAGCTTGTTTGTTTGTTTGTATGTAGATTATAGTCACACGACACTTTCGCATATAGGTGACTACTGGACCGATTTATACTGACACCAGCGGGTCAGTTGTTGGTAAAGGGGAAAATAATATGATCACACGTTGACCAATCCGGGATTCGAACCAGCGACCTTTCGGTTACTAGCAAGACGCTCTTACCAACTGAGCTACCCGGCCCCTCTTCCATCAGCGATTGCACTGCTGCCTCAACTTCTTCTCAGAGAATTGGGAGGGTTTCCTCTTCTTCTTTGTTCTAGGGACATGCTAGAACTGATTGGTTTCTGTTTGGTGTGTGGTTGTAAAGGTCAGAGCAGTACTCTGTCCATCTATCCAAGACTTTTTGCTCCTCTGTAAGGCATATGCCAGACCTTGTGCTGTTTAACACTTATTAGCCGCTTCACAGTCTAGTAGGCCTTATTGCTGTTGTTCTTGTTCAGACTGTTCTCTAGCTCCAAAATGAGCAGTTGTGCACATTTCCCTCCAATTGTGGCTTGGAATATTTCTGCCACCTCCGGGTCCTGCAGTTTGTCCAGGTCGAACTTCAGTTTGGTGCACCTTGCTATGTTTACTCTCTTCAAGAAGAACCGGAAAGACATCATCACGAGATCGTGGTCACTTCCGATGTCTGCTCCTGGAAAAGTGCGTGTGCTGCCAATGTTGACGCTTGTTCTGAAGCGTTTCTTGAAAATTGATGTAGTCAATCTGGTTGTGATGCTCCCGCTGGGACTGTGCCAGGTCCATCGTCTGGATTTTTTGTGGAGACCAAACGTGTTTACCAGTACCAAATT
>CM072519.1:5857641-5870141 GCA_036898135.1 Oncomelania hupensis | reverse complement strand
GATTCCTAATGTGGCGGTGGCTCCGGAGTTACTTGAGCTCCTGTCCTGCAAGCGACCTGGGTTCGATTCCTGCACGAGTTTCATCAACACAAACAACCGGAAGTAACACAGTTCATACAGATGGCGTAATGTAGGCTCATTAGTCGGTCATGAAAAGAAAAAGGACTGGCGAAGTTATCCTAACCATCTCTCTCTCTCTCTCTCTCTCTCTCTCTCTCTCTCTCTCTCTCTCTCTCTCTCTCTCTCTCTCTCTCTCTCTCTTTCTCTCTCTCGGGACGGATTGGAAGACTAGACTTTTTAATTGGTCTAAATCTTAATCCCTAATAAAAGAAAAAAGTTTCAAGTTTCACAATTTCTCTCGGATGAAACAAGCCCGTTCAAAAACAACAAAAACAGATATTAACATCCTCAAAGAGATTCTAATTAAACGCACCTTCGATGAGAATTCTGAATCAGTAAATATCAGGTGTCCTGAGTTCTAAACAAGTCAGTAACTAAAAATCAGATATACAGATCATCAAGACATGTCGATTTTTTTTAAATAAAATAAAACTAAATAAAAAGCATTTCTGTACTTTAGCTTACTTCGTTTTATCATCACCTAGCAGAAATGGTCTAATCTTTTATCCTTGCCAGTTGGTTTTGGGCATGTATATGCAGCATTTTCTGCGCAATCCACAGCCCCCCCCCCCCCCCAAAAGTGGAACTAGTTAATTTAAAAATAATGATAATGCTCCTCTTTTGCAGTGTCATGTTCTGCTTTCTAGGTATTCTGTTTTTGGAGTGGCTGCAGCTACGGCTGTTGTTGTTGGTTATGTTGTGCTGCTGCTGCTATAAGTACACTGCTGCTGCTATAAGTATAAGTATATAAATAAATACGAGTTGTTGTTACTGCTGCTGCAGTTAGTGCGGCTGATCGTGTTCCATCGATGATGATGATGATGATGATGATGATGATGATGATGATGATGATGATGATGATGATGATGATGATGATGATGATGATGATGTAAAAAGACATCGATTTAAACGAAAACAAAAATGAAATTCATAGTAATAAAATGATTATTTGTGTTTATGACTGTGCTTGCGTGCGTGCGTGTTTGTGTGCATGCGTGTGTGCATGCGTGTGTGTGTGCGTGCGTGCGTGGGAGCTTGCACTTAATCTTGTTATCATTTGAGAAATCCACGTGCAATAAGTTTCAACAGTAAAACAACAAAATAGGAATATAACAAGCACAAGAATAACCACAAACCCACCCATAACAAGATGGCAAGACATTCCAGACACCAGACATTCCCAGTCCCACACGCAGCTAAAAAAAATAAGGATGTTAAAAAGGGTTATATTTTTTTCTTGGCCGTTTTGTGACTCGGCAAAAGCAAAACGAAAACAATGAATGATAGGCCATTATCTGAAGCATCAGCAAGCCAAAACTTTATTAAAATCGGATGCCCACATTTTCAGATATACAGAGCAAAACGTGTTTAGACTATGCATGGTGAAGCACAATGACCCTGACCGTTAAGAAAATTCAAATACGAATGATCTGACATGCTTAGCAGTAATTAAAGTATCCGCAGAAGTTAAAATGATGACTTAAGGTTAATTTATTCTTAAGATAACTCAAAAGACAAAAAGTGTATTTTGGACCAAAAAAAGTGACAATTCGGAGCGACCGATCGACAAAATCGCTTTAACCGTTTTTGAGATATTGAGCAAAACGTGTTTAGCAAAAAATGACTCCAGTGACCTTGACCCAAAAAAGAGCAAATCTAATGGCATGGTAGGCAGGCCACTAACGTAGGTAAATTTGCTATAGAAGTTTGGTCAAAATCCCTTCAGTGGTTCTTGATATATGGCTTCCAACAGACCAACAGACAGACTTTGGGCTCCATCTGATTCCACACACTATGTAAAAGTACTAAATTACATTACATTATTATTGCTTTAGGTCCAGCGGACTCTTCCGAGCCAAATCAGGACCGGACAACCCCCGATCCGCATAAAAGATCTGCTGAAACAACCCTAGTGGTAAAACCGAAAGCTCTCCACCAGCCAGGCACTTTACAATAAAGACATCCCACGCAGGGGACGGCTGAGGCTTCACACCAACTTATCGAACCCCCGTTTACAAAAACAAAATAGAATACAAACATCATTATAAATTATCAACAAAACACATACGTATAAAATGCCTACATTGCTAAATAATAACATCATAGGAATCCCTAGTGACCACCTGGAAGAAAGCGTCCAATATTCCCAAGCTGATCCAACAGACCTCATACACAAACAAGGAGTCTTGTCCCGGAAGAGTTTTCAAGAAAAAAGGTAGGAGACTGGTCTAGCGAAGAAGATAGTATAGCAGATTGATAGAAAAGAGCAGGAATGAGAAAGAGCAAATGAGAAAGACAGCGACAGTGGGAATTTAAAGCACTAAATTTCCAGAAAGTGTGGATACTATTTATACTGAAACCCCCGGCACCCCAACGGGGGTAAAGTACTAAATCACCACGGCGACGACAACAATGATGAAGACGAAGATGATGATGATGAGGAGGAGGAGGAGGAGAATACTACTACTACTACTACTACTACTACTACTACTACTACTACTACTACTACTACTACTACTACTACTACTAATAATAATAATAATAATAATAATAATAATAATAACGAAGGCTGTTGTTCTTGTTGCTGATGCTGCTGTTGGTGATAAAGAAAATTAAATAACAATATCGTAAGTCACATGCAAAACACACCTCAATACCAATAAAATCAATCGTGAGAAATATTGGAAAAGTTTAAAGTGTCCACAAAATGACGTCATTAAACAATATACACACGTTTCAGGCAATTCTTGTGAATAATAATAAAGCCTATCAGGTTACTTATTGCGCAATAATACAAATTAGCTCCATAAAACGTAACAACGTAGAGATTATTAAAAACTGGGTATCCGGAAAGACGGGCAAAGAAACCCCGAGTTACTTGTACATTATTACTGAGCAAGCACTGTAACACTGTTCATTAAAAAAATTAAAAAATATATTTTTTTAATTATTTATTTATTTATATATAATTATACTACTCAAAATAATACAAGGGCCACTTGGATATATGGGTCTCTCTTTAAATCAAAAACACGAATTCAATTTATTAGTTCATCATATTTTATTGCAATCATTTCTGCATCAATAACAAAAAAGATTTGAGACATCAGTCGCTTAAAATTTGAGTAAATTCAATTTAACTGGACATATCCCTCATTTACAAAATCAACACTTTAGAAACCAAAAATCTATAGAGTCAGTATCGGGTGTGGCCACCGTTTGCATCAATGCAGTCTTGGCATCGTTGTCTCGTGGACCGTATCAGATTATGGAGGATGTTTCCTGGGATGGCCAACCACTCTTGCTGGAGAACTTGGGCCAGAACTTCAAGGTAAGCTCCTGGAGGGAGGTTTCCCCGTGTCTGTCGACCCAAGACATCCCACAGATGTTCTATGGGGTTCAAATCGGGTGATCGAGCCGGCCAATCCATCCTTATGACGTGCTGTTGCTGCAGGAAGTCATTGACGATACGCGCTCGGTGGGGTCTGGCATTATCGTCCTGTAGTATGGCACCTTCCCCAATGGCCCGCAGAACTGGGAGAACCCTAGGTTGTAGGACGTCATCCCTGTAGCCAATACCGTTTAAGTTGCCATGAATTTGGAGCAGGGGTGTTCTGAAGTTTAATGCGAAGCCACCCCACATCATGACAGATCCACCATCAAAGCGGTCATGCTCGCGCACCGTCGCATCAGCAAAACGCTCCCGTGGACGCCTCCAAACATTCACTCGACGGTCGTTGAAAGACAAAGAGAACCGAGACTCGTCTGCAAAGAGCACCCTTGACCAATGTTGCCTAGTCCACACCAAATGACGCCGAGCCCATGCCAAACGCGCTGCACGGTGAGCTGGGGTGAGCAAAGGCCGTACTGCTGGTCGTCTTGATCGCAGGTTTGCCTCGTGTAGACGATTGCGAATTGTCTGGTCGCTGACGTTAACATTGCTGGCTGCGTGAAGCTGTCTTCTGATGGCGTTTGCTGTAGCGGACCTCACCCTCAGAGCTGACAGGGTGATGTAATGTTCTTGTCTTGCAGTGGTAACGCGGGGGCGTCCGGACCTTCTTGGTTCTTGGACGCTTCCAGTGTTGTTAAAGCGCTCCCGCAGCCCTTGGATAACGGAGTGGGACACTCCCAGCCGCCTGCCAACTTCTCTCACCCCCACCCCTTCCTCTATCCGCATCAGTCAATCGTCGCCTTGGGGGCATGGTTAGAAAAGCAGCAAAAGCGGTGCCATTTATACCCAGAAAAAAGTGCCGATTGTTGAACTGAACTCACAAAATGCAAGCCTTTCGTGTGCAAATCACTTTTTTAATGTTGAAAATTTTGCTTTATTAGCAAGACAACAGTAAATTAGGGTCATTTTTTTTGGGTAAAAATTGGGTTTGTTTTTCAACTCAGTGCAGAAAGTTCAAAACTCACACATGTGATTACTTGTCAGAATAAGATTGTCTTGAATGTTACTGTACAGGATAAGTTTTGAAATAAGCAAAATAGCCGATATTATTGATAGCAGCAAAAAATAATTAAACTAAATGAAATATCAGAGTGTCCCTTCAATTATTTTGAGTAGTATATATTGATATTGATACGAAGCTGCTGAACACAAAGCAAAATAATCAATTTTACATCCCAGATTCAGATCGGGGGAGTCGATCAAAATATGTATTTTAAAAAAAAGAAAAAAAATAATAAATACTGAGTGAATCAAAACCATACAGAAATTGACGTTTTCATTAAATAGCTGGCTAGCTTGGTTTCTTTTTGATAACAAAACAATGATGAAAACAGTGACGTAATCTAAATGTGATGCAATAAGAAGTTATTTACAAACTTAATACCCCGCTCCCCCCCCCCCTCTCCCCTCTCTCTCGCTGTCTCTGTTTCTCTCTGTTTCTCTCTGTCTCTTTCTCTGTCTGTCTGTCTGTCTCTCTCTTTTCAGGCACTCCCATAAGTATAACCTTACGCGTTGACCTACTGAAATTATGCTAACTGGAAATCCAATCATAATATTATTACTAATGTTTTTTATTTTATTTTATTTTATTTTATCTTCTCATCACCATTATTTCTATTCCTATTATTATCTACAATTGGACGTGTTGGTTTTAACTGTTTATATAATCGATTTGTTCTTTCCTTATCATCAAAGTCGTCGTAATCGTTGTGTTTATCCTCCTCATCGTTGTATTTACAATTATCATCGTTGTCGTCGTCAACATCATCGTCGTCGTCATCATTATTATCGTCAATCGTAATCATTGTCGTCGGTGTCATGGCATAGCATCGTCAGCCTAACCTGTGTGGTCATTGCGGTCATTGTTATTTCATCGTCATTTGTTATCACTCAAATTAGTGGTCGATTGTTTGTTTGTTTGTTGTTGTTGTTTTTTGGCGTGGCCGGAAATAATTTTGTCAATGTAATCCGTTGAACGAATAAATTTTCTTATTTCTTAAATGCAGACTAGACTATATAATTCAACTTCAGTTCTTTATCTTCAGTACTATGATGCACCTTCCAGTCCACTGGACCCTATAAACATTGACTATCAACATTATCGAATTCATCATTATTACAAACATCAGATTTTTGACTCATGATCACGCGCGCATGTATATAATGTTTATCACATAGACCTATATATGAACAAAACATTGTAAAACATATGATTAGTTCTTGTAATTACCCTTAAACAAGTGATATAGGGGGTTAGGGTTCCAACGCCATCGATCCGTCTGCGCCTGCATTTCGTATTCACATTCCAACACCCCACAACAGAGACGCTGACCTCACACCGACCTGCCGCGTAGCAGACGACAGGTTTAGGTAGCAGCCGATACAAAACTTGTGACTTAGTATTGCTCTTTACCCAGCTTCTGACCTAGTTTAGCTCTTTCTATCCCCGAAACAGTTTAATAGATAAAAATTATTATCTACTTTTGTTCCTGCAGTCAAATAAATAACAGCAATATTCATGAAAATAGTAAAATGTCACTAATCTGTAGAGCAACGTAACAGTTTTCAGAGTGAAACTGAAATGCATAGACCGCAAGAGTATGTTTGGGCTTTCAATTTTATGCTACCATTGCATACTTTAAATTGTTTTGCCTTAAACGCCTGCCACTTTTGCGTTTGTTTGTTTTATGTGGATTTTTACTTAAATTAAAATATTATTCTGGAAGCGCTTTCTTCTTTCGATATTACCGGAAACGGAATTGTGGGATTCCAATATGGTCGCTCCCATACCGGTAAGTGTAAATTTAGGTCAAATCCCAGCATTAAGCATGTATTTCAGCTTTACTTATGCATGATAAGCGTTTCAAATGCCCCAGTCAGTCTCAATGCATTCAACACCGATTGATATAACGCATCCTTTTGCGCTAAATTCGTTGCGAGTAGATAAAAATAATGTGCTGTCTGCTGCAAGGTTGCTCCGTCTGGTTTCGTCAATCTGTAAACAAACTTGTCACAGTTTTTGCGACATCATTTTAGCAATATCTTGAAGTCTTTTAATAGTTTTAGTAAATACAGTAGTTAAGATTGCTGTTCTTATATGCAGCCTTCTTTCCAATCTTCAGCTACCAAGAATAGTTTCTCAGTGGTGTTCCTAGGATTAGAGGGCAATAGGACAAAATGTCCTAAATCATAAAACTAATCGGACATCATGTCCTGACTACATAAAAGCAATAGGACATTGAGATTGTGAAGCGAACCGATTAATGGTGCTTCTTTAGAAGACAGTGACTGAGAATAAATATGAATAAAGTAAAACAAAACCTCTGTTGTGTAAACAGTTTAAAAATGTATTATTTTTTTAATGCAATGTTTGGCCAGATTATTTTACGTAATACTATCGGACAATGACCGCTAATTTCGCAATAGAATCGGACATTTGACGGGACACAGGTGTTTGCATTCGGTCATTTTCCAAACGAATCGGACCATGACCGATGTCCGAGGCCTCGGGACATCACTGGTTTTTTTCTGGATTAGGCTTATGTATGGTTCCTCATACTGAAACACACATAAAACCCGAACTTTTAACTGTGTAAGTCTAATCCCTCGACATTTTCAGTAAAAACTCTTTGCAGCAAATGAGCATGGGATGCTGATCTTAATTAACCCACTGCCGAAAAGAGAGCTAACATTACATTTAAGCTGTATTGCCAATATTAAATGCTCATAGTTTTCAAATGATAACACTAATAACAGTCAGAATAGTAGGAAAAATAAATTGTCATGCTTGCAAAGTTTTGCAACGAGTGCTTCGTATCTTCAACTGCAGATCTGCATGAATACTGTAACTGCAATACACTGTTTACTGTGTAATATACATAACATACACTTGATTACAGTTTACTCTCATTTAACTGCGCAGCGAGATAGGTTTCCCCCAGTTCCCCTCCGTCCCAACCTCTATTGTCACTAAGTCATTGTTTTTAATGAATTATCATCATCATAATGATTGATGCAGTCCTCATTATAAAAGTGTCCCTGAAACCTTTCGGTCGTTGGGAAGGGAAGTGTTTGAGACCTCCATTTTCTCTAGTCCAGCTTAATGAGGGCATTGCCTATCTCCTCTCCCTTGCTGCTTTACTTTTCCCAGTTCTAAACAGAGCCAAGTACCCATTCACAGTTGGGTGGACTGGGGCATCTTGTGCCCTTGTTGTCATCTGTAATTTGTCGTTTGGTGGTGACCTTCCAGAGATGGTCACCCATCCAAGTACTAACCCTTACTGACACTGCTTAACGTGAAACATTACTAGCATGTGCCCTGACCGCTGCACTACTGGGCTGCCCATCTTAGTAAATTAACATTTCTGACTATGGCCTGTATTTTTAAACACACACACTTGCTTTGCCTATTTTGGGGATATATTTTTTTATAGTATAATACAATTCATGCACTATAAAGTGTAATGCATCCTAATGCGGAGTGCATTTGGCTGGGTGGTTTATACAGTGTACTCCAATGTCAGGCGACGGCATTGCAGCCTTTACAGGCAGTGCTTCAAAGCCCATTGAAGGCTTGGAGTAAAAGAAAATAATAAAGATGAGATACTGCACCTTTACTCCTCCGGATGATAGTTTATTTATTTATTTATTTAATCGTTCTTATATAGCGCTTTACCATCTCAAGAGCTGCTCAAGGCGCTGGCCGATACAGGATCTCACTCAAGCCGCCCGAGACGCCCACCCGCAGCCTTTGGGCGCATGGTCTGATGCCCGTACAACTGAGCACAATCCTGGGCAGCCAGGGATGGGGGAGAAGGACCTAAGTGCATGCTGGGTGTGTTCTTGTCACCGGCACTCACCCGTCTAGGACATGAGTGTCAGGATCTTTAAAGTCCGTTATGATGGAATGTATGCGACACAGACTAGACCTCGGTTTATACTCTCATCTGAAGAAAGTTTACCAGGAGGTCTAGACTGCGCAAGCACGCATTCCATCACACTGACTTTAGAGATAGTGACTCTTATGTCTTAGACGGGTGTGTGCCAGCTTCACAAATGCATCTAGCATGCACTAGGTCCCTTTTCCACCCAGGATTGTGATCAGTCATGCGGGCGTCAGACTATGCACCTGAAGATTGCAAGTGGGTGCCTTGGTCAGCTTGAGTTAGATCCTCCAGCTCCTTGAGCAGCTCTTGAGCTGAAAAAGCGCTAGTATAAGAAGGATAAAATAAATAATGGGTGCTTGCCAGCTACAAAAACACAGCCTGCAAGAACCACCCTTCTCTCTTGTAATGGGTAGCACTTGCTGTGTAGATGGCATGCTTTTGCTGAGAGGTCAACATGACTTTCACCAGCATGGGTGATGAAATGGCCTATTGAGGAAATTTCACAATAATGTTGAGATTTGAGCCCAGTGCACACTGTCTTGCATATATGTTCTGCAGACAAGTTACAGCACTTTCATGTTCTGGGAATGTTTTACAAAAGTTTGTGACCATTCTGACAGATTACTAGCTTTAGAGCCTGGGTCACTAGTTCAGTGCCAAGAATTCTAGCATCCCAGCAAATGAGCAATACAATATTTGTAATCAACAGTCTTTAATTTTGATTTTCTTCTTTTAGACGTGAATACAGAAGAAGCAACAGACGCAAAACAAGCACTTCAGAACAGACTGAACCCAAGAATCACTCACTGCAGTTTGTGCTGTTACTAACGATCTCTCTGATCTCTCTCCTTGAGAAGGTATCTACTTATTATTTCAGTTTCATAATTTTCAATATATATACATATAATGATATGCAATTAGGTAAAAATAAAGAATATCAATATGCTTGAAAACATTGGAAACGTAATTATTTATTTATTTAATCACTTTTATATAGCGCTTTTCCAGCTCAAGAGCTGCTCAAAGCACTGGTCGATTCAGGATCTAACTCAGCTGTCCAAGACGCCCACTTGCATCCTTCATCTGACCCCCATGGATAGGGAGAAAGGACCAAGTGCGCCATAGGTATTCTATCTTTAAGTACCTAATCCTGTAAGATAAATTTAATTTTCCAATGTTTTCATGCGTTTTCTTTATTTTTACCTTTGTGCATATAATTTTATATGTGAACAGCTACAGCTAATTAGTTACGGCCTATGCAGGCATTAGCCAATAACTTTAACTCTGTAGGATGTGCATGCGATAATCAGCCTCACACCAGCTCAATTCCTATGTGAACAGCACTGTTTAGTGCTTCCACATTTTGCTTGCCGCGGGCTATTTATAGCTTGCATGCACCCTCCCTTCCAGTGAAAGGAAGCATCGGCGAAGCTATTTATAGCTAGCCTGGCTGACCTAACCTCGAAATCTAAAAAGCTTTGGTTGAGTCGCTGTGCCGTCTATCAGGGATATGCCCTGACCAATCCCATTTTTCTCCAATGTCAGTAAGCATGATCAGGACATGGTTTCATGTTTGTTTTTTTCCCTTCAAACTTCTATTGTTACACCAAGGCATAAGAAATCAGCATAAAGTAGTCTGTAGACTTAACGTTGTCAATATATCTAAGGAAAGTTCAGGGAAAACTTGACAGTTCAAATACCTTGATGGTGCTATTTGGTCGTTTTTATTTTTATTTTGTTTTTATTTTTTTGTTATTTTATTTTTGTTTTATTTTTTTTAATTCTTTGTCTTTATAAATTTAAAATATGTTTCATTTTTTTAAAAATAAGATCTTTCTCTGCCTACCTTAATCACTGTTGGTTCTTGTGAAATTTCTTTTTCTGACTCTGCTAGAAACCTGGGGTTCATCATGGATTCTACTCTCTCTATGAAACAGCATATCACTAGAGTCTGTCGGGTTTGCTACTTTGAGTTGAAGAGAATTAGTTCAATTAGGAAATTTCTATCAGAAGACGCCACAAAGACTTTGGTTACTTCCTGTATTCTATCTAGATTAGATTATTGCAATTCCCTTCTCATTGGCTGTCCAGACTCTATCCTCTCTCTGCTTCAAAAAGTTCAGAACTCTGCTGCCCGTCTTATCTTTAAAGTAAATCATCGCCAACCCTCCACACCTCTCCTTGTTAAGCTACACTGGCTTCCTGTCGCAGAACGTGTTAAGTATAAAACTGCCTGTATCTGCTACAATATTGTCATCGGTTCTGCTCCTTCTTATCTTTCTGACCTTGTCTGCCTTTACACTCCATCTCGTTCCCTTCGCTCATCCACTGACTGTCGTCTTCTCCATCAGGGCCGTTACAAAAGAAAATCTCATGATTTCCGCTCTTTTGCTGTCCACGGCCCTCACCTATGGAATTCTCTTCCCTTTCAGGTTAGACATTCTACCTCCTGTGAATCGTTCAAATCCAACCTTTAAACTTGTCTTATAATTAAAGTATATATGTATAGTGCGTATATGTGTTTGCGTAAGAAGGTGTGCGTGTATAAGCGCTTAGATCCTTAGGGTAGGTGCTTTATAAATGCCAGTTATTATTATTATTATTATTATTATTATTATTATTATTATTATTATTATTATTAAAAAATTATATCTTTATAACTGTTTTTTTTAAATATTTTTTTCTTGTTATAAATGTTAATGTTATTTTATTATTATTTCTATTATTATGGTAATTTTATTATTATTATTATTTTTATTATTATTTTTAAAAACTGTAATTGTTATGTAATAATTTCTAAACATTTTTGTGGGTGATCTAAAACTTAAGCTCTCTCGTCAAAATGGCGTTGCAACCTTTTTTCCTCACTTATTCGTTCCATTTTTCAAAGGTGACAATAGTTTTGTCAGTTTTCTCACATATGGACTGTCTCACATAGGGTGCAAACAAATGTTTGTTTAATTTTGTGTAAAAGGTTGCAACAGGCTAGTGAACATTCTGGTAAGCTACTGACAGATTACTGGCAAATTCTGCTTTTCAGCACATCTGACTTATTTATTGGATCAATTCAGAACATTACCTGCACAGATATGGTATTGATTCAAGATTATTTCCTTGTCAAATGCTATACATTAGGTAAATTTGCACGGTATCAGGCAGAACCTGTGCAGCTGCAAACCTTAATAAGCCGTACTTAGTGAGATGTTTGTCTTTTCTAGTTTGAGAGGGAGGAATCATGCAGTCACATGCTTTTGCTGAGGTCTGTGTGGAAATAACAAGAGATTGGAAAAAAGTGTCAGAGTGAGAGATTAATGTCAGCATTAGGACTCAGTGTCAATTTAGCACAATCTTGGACATTACAAATCGTTCTGACAATTCCATTTGTTTGCTATATATATATATTAGCCTGGATACTTTGTTGTATTTAAGACGCCATTTTTTTCATCAGTTCATTCAGTCATTTATTACATGTTTTATCGTCTTCATTTATTTATTTAGTCAACCATTCATTAATTTCTTCATTCCATCATCCAATATTTAATTCATTAGCCCTATCTGTCATTTGATTCATTCATTTAGCTATTTGCTTTTTCAGTTTTTGTCGGTCCCCTTATTGGTGTAGTGAACACTCTGCCACGGTTGTAGTATTTTGTTTGTTGATTATAGTTTTGTCATTCATTGTTTGCAAACAACAATATTATTATTACCTTTGCAGTTATTAGCTGGGATGATTGGAGGGGAAGGGGAGTAAGGATGAACCATAACCACCTCTTAGAGAGAGAGAAAGGGAGAAGAGAGAGAGAAGAGAGAGAGAGAGAGAGAGAGAGATAAGAAAGAAATAAAAGGAGGAGGAAGAAGAGGGGGGAGGCGATGCAATAATAATTCGACCCAGTGACAATGTTCTTAGGAGAAACAATTTCATTTATTTTATTTGTGAAAATCAGTTTTACCTCCTCACACCTACTCTTCCCCTCCATTTGCTTTGACTTTGGGTGGTCGTGTGAGTCGATGTAAGCCTTGCGGGTCACGTTTGTCGTCTTTGG
>CM072519.1:5820141-5852641 GCA_036898135.1 Oncomelania hupensis | reverse complement strand
CAGAGCAAAAGAAACTAGCATTAGAAGCAGAGCAAAAGAAAGCAGAGTTAGAAGCAGCAAGAGAACAGAAGAAATTAGAATTAGAAGCAGAACAGAAGAAGGTAGCAGCAGAGAGAGATGCAGAAGTTAGGAGATGGGAGTATGAGCGGGCAGAAAAAGAAAAAGAGAGGGCAGAAAAGGAAAAAGAAAGACAGCATGAGTTAGAGCTAAGAAGATTGGGATCAGGAGCTTCAAGTTCTTCCTCAACCCCTCCCCACTCAGATCAGCTAGAGGTAGCATCCAACCCTGTACAAGGAATGTCATTCCCACTGGGAACATTCAATGAGAGAGAAGAAGGTCTAGATCTCTATCTGACTAGGTTTGAGCGTCTAGCAACAGAGTACAAACTAGATCCCACTCATTGGTCTTTTAAGCTTAGTCAAGGGCTTAGAGGAAAGGCTTATGACATCTACAGTAAGCTACCGACTGACAGAGTGACTATCACAAGGTAAAAGAGGCACTCCTAACGGGATTCGAACTAACAGGAGAATGCTATCGGCAAAAATTCCGCACCAATCGGAGAGTGAAAGGAGAGAGCTATGCGCAGTTCGCGGATCGGTTGTCCACAATGCTGGATAAGTGGATTAGCCAGTCAGCCACGGATAAGACGTATGATGGACTGACAGAACTGTTAGTATGGGAACAGCTACGGGAAACCATGACCCCCGAGCTGAGGACATTCTCAGTAGAGCAGGGCGCGGAAAGACTGGAGGATCTGGTCAAGGTCGCAGATAGGTACGTGGCCGCACACGGAGAAGCCAAGAGTTTCAGGCGAGACCTAAAGCCTAACGGGAAAGAGGCACAGAAACGAAGCCCTACCCGGGAAGAGCGCACCGCGAATAAGCCGAATAACCCCAGACCTGGGCAAAATAAAGGACCCAACACGGAATTCGGGAAAAGAGGTCCTGCAGAACAGAGACGGTATTGTTCGTTCTGCAACAGAAACAATCACTCCACCGCAGAATGTTTCAAGTTGGCCGCACAACGTCGGGAAGAGCGCGAAAGCCGGCCAGCGCACAGAGTTCTAACTCAAAGCAGCGGTAACAAGCCACACACGATCGGAGATCACCCATCGGTGACAGACACGGTCAAGGTCAACGGAAAAGAAGCGAACTGTCTGTATGACACAGGTCTATCATACGACGCGATAGTTAGCGAATCTCTTGTATCGCGCGCGGACTTGACAGACAAGACAGTCGACTTACAAGGAGCAGACTTGACGAAACCGACGACTACTTGCCCAATAGCATGGATCGAAGTAGAGAGTAGGTACGTCACAGGACGAATCCAAGCAGCTGTTTTACAGAAACCCCTGTATGATCTAGTGCTAGGTTGTAGGTATGTGTTCTTAGGCACGCCCCATAAAACTGTAGAGATAGCTGCAGTGCAAACCAGGGCCCAAGCTAAAACCCAACCACCCCAGCCCGAGTTCGCTCCGAACCCAGGACTCGAAGAGATCAAAACAGCACAGAAAGAAGACACCTCGATAGCGAAGTGCTTCCAGAAGCTACCCAAGGCGCACACACCTCCGCACAAGGGAGACTTCTACATGGAAGAGGGAGTTCTACATCGACAAGGAGATGGAGATCACACCCAACTAGTACTACCAGCCACCCTTCGAGCCCAAGTACTAGAACTAGGCCACAGCATGCCACTCAGCGGACACATGGGAATTGGAGCCACAGTGCAGAGAATCAGCGCACACTACTATTGGCCAGGAATCACGGAGGATGTCAAGCGCTACGTGAAATCTTGCCACCAATGTCAACGATATTCCCCGCGACATCACACCGTACCAGTTACCTTAGGACCATCGGTAGTAGTCGGCGTGCCATTCCAGCAAGTCTCAGTAGACATAGTAGGACCACTGCCCATGACCAAGAAGAGGAACAGATTTCTACTCACACTCGTCGACGCCTGTACGATGTGGTGCGAAGCAGTCCCGTTGCCAGCGATCGACACCAAGAAGATTGCAGATGCACTCATCGCCATCTTTACCAGAGTCGGATTCCCGGACAGCATTAGAACGGACAACGGATCTCAGTTCACCGGCCGCCTGATGCAAGACGTGTTCGAGTTGATACAAGTTCATCACATTCGCACACCACCATACCACCCCGCCAGCAACGGACAAGTAGAAAGACTGAATGGAACCCTTCTCACCATACTCAGGAAAGTCGCCGACGACAATCCAGAAGCGTGGGACACCTACGTGAATGCGGCACTGTTCGCATACCGAGAAACACCCCATGCAGCCACAGGCTACACCCCGTCAACATTGCTATTCGGCAGACCTCTAGCCGGACCACTAGAAGCCCTACGCAGAAGTTGGACGGAAGCCAAGATAGACGACACACCAAGAGGTGCCACCAAGTACGTCGCAGACCTGCAGGAAACCCTCAAAGCAACGTGGAAGAAAGCTGGTGAAGCACTGAAGAAGGCAAGAGCCCGTCAGGCGAAGTACTACAACCGCCACGCGAAGGACAGAGAACTGCAAGTCGGCGATCAAGTGCTACTCTTACTTCCAAGTGGAACCAACAAGCTGGACATCGCTTGGAGAGGACCGTACCGGGTGACTGCCAAGAAATCCAAGACAGTCTACCAAGTAGAGGTGAACGGGAGAGCCCGATACCACCACATCAATCTCCTCAAGAAGTACACGGACCGACCAGCGACCCCCAGCACTCACAACTTGTTAGCCATCGCCATCGCGGAAGAAGGAGAAAGCATGGAGACCAATGCAGTAGAGTATCCCCTGCACTCCAAAGAAACCTACAAAGACGTGATACTCAACGGAGACCTAGCCGCTAAACAGCAACAGCAAGTACGACAGGTCATTCGCCAACATCAGACTGTGCTCACAGACCGACCAGGGAGGACAGACCTCGTCGAAGTAACCTTAACGGTGACCGACCCAACACCCGTCCGCCAGAAGCTCTACCCGATGCCACTGTCTCAGCAGCGAGCCATCAAGGAAGAGATAGACACCTTACTGGCAGCCGGAATCATCTCAGAGTCTACTTCACCCTACAGCGCAGGCACGGTATTGTTGCGAAAACCCAACGGAGAGCATCGACTGTGCATCGACTTCAGACTCCTGAATGCGGTAACGCAGTTCCAGCCAGAGCCACTCCCGGACCAGACAGACCTATTTGCCAAGCTACAGCGAGCAAAGTACTTCTCACGCATCGACCTCAGCAAAGGATACTACCAGATACCAGTACAACCACAAGTCCGAAAGTACCTAGCGTTCAGCACCATGGAAGGACACTTCGAGTTCAACGTACTTCCATTCGGACTCCACAACGCACCCAGCATCTTCAGCGCCATGATGCGAAAACTCCTGGCACCCCTGAGCAGCGAGCACCTACATTCGTTTATGGACGACATCCTCATCGCCACACCTACCTGGGAGGAACATGTCACGCTCCTACAGCAACTACTCGCCCGCCTCAGAGACACGGGATTGACGGCAAGACCCACCAAATGTCAGATTGGATTCACAGAACTAGAATTTCTGGGACACACCATCAGTCAAGGAAGCCTGCGACCGGTAGAAAAGACAGTGAAACGCCTACTCGACGCTCCTAGGCCCAAGACCAAGAAGGAAGTGCAGTCGTTTCTAGGACTCTGCGGCTTCTACCAGAAGTTCATCCCCAACTACAACAGCATCGCCGTACCACTGACAAATGGAACCCGGAAAATCGCCCCGGACAAAGTAGTTTGGACCGCCGAATGCGAGACAGCATTCCAAACACTCAAGGACAGAATGACATCGGCGCCAGTACTCCACCTACCCGATTTGACTCAGCCATTCGTTCTTCGCACCGACGCAAGCGACTTAGGCCTCGGAGCAGTACTGCTACAGCGCGACCCCAAGAATGCAGAGACGCTATTCCCTGTCGCCTACGCCAGCAGAAAATTGAGACCCGCCGAGACCCACTACGCCACGTCGGAGAAAGAATGCCTTGGACTAGTCTGGGCCATACAGAAATTCCAACTCTACCTGTATGGGACCCACTTCACAGTTCAGGTGGACCACCAACCACTATCGTTCCTGGCAGCCTCCAAGTCTTTGAACTCTCGCCTGATGAGATGGGCACTCACCCTTCAGGCGTACTCATTCCAAATCGAGTACATCCCCGGCAAAGAGAACCACGGAGCCGACTACCTCAGTCGCCATCTCGTGGAGGACACAGCAGCTGTCGCCCACCCAACACACCTAAGGGCCACAGCACCAGAATTCGTCCCCGCCCAGTAATACCCTGTCACTAGTGTCCATAGCTACCTGGCACAGCATTGCAGCTCAGGTAGAGCAACTTAATTAGTTTGTAAATAGGACCCTAGGATAGCGCAGTGTTAAACTAGGCTCTGTAGTAGAAAAAGGTCGAATCCAGTAGTCATCGCCTTTTTTCAGTTGAGGGAGCCTGTCACGACTGGCTAGTTTTAACTCTGCTTGTTGACTATTTAGCCATGTGTAGTCTTTGTAACAGTAGAGAAGTTAGACTATTACACAGCAGCAATTAAATTACACAGCAGACCACACACAGCGAGCGAGCCACCCACATCGCAGTGAGTCAGCACTTGAGCTTTGAATCGGACCGTTTTAACCAATCAGAGCAGGCTCAGTGGGTAGAGCAGTTTTGAATGTGTCAGAGCCTAACACAGTTTGAATCAGTCGTGTGTGAGACGAGGTAGAGTCAACATCTCCACAGCTAGAGAAATCTCTACACTCATAGACCAGGAAGCAGGACTTTGAAATCTTAGAATTCTCTCAAGTCATCACGGGCCTGAACTTGTCAGACAGACGAGCAGGCGAGCTATCCCGAGCTATCCCGAGCTATCCCGAGCTATCCTGTGTGCCCCACTCCACAGAAACGACTAGTTGGGTGAGGAGACTCTACCGCACAAGACGGAAAGAGATACCCGAAGAAACACCCTGTCAGACCCCACAGCGTGGCAAGGGAACCCAACTACACAACGACAAAGGTGTACCAGAAGCTACCTCACAGAAGGACTTCGACCGCACCATCAGAAAGTTAAGTGTAATCTCCGAAGGTGCACTTAAACTGATCATAACAGGACCACAGTAGTCCAACTCTTCAGAAACTGTAAATCGGACCACAGTAGTCCAAATCTACATGAAATATTATAGCAAGTGCCCGAGGAAGAAATAACAGCTGCCTAGACTATCAGCGATCGAACTATTAGCAGTGACTGAGACTTTTTAAGTTAGATTAGTACTTAGAGAATCTTGTATAGAGTAGAAGAAATAAATGTGTGATTTTAACTGTTATCAAGGGGCTGGACTACATATGATTCATAGCCGTGTGAAAGCTAGTGTGACAGTATCTTTTACCATTTTTCTATCTATTTCTGTACCCCAACCTTAACACAGAACGAGCTAAACAAATAAATTTATTAAAGTAATTCATAGGGTGACTTACTAGCAGTTCCCACCGAATAAACGTGAGGGTCCATAATTCCATTGTGCAGAGCCCATAAACCCCACGTGACACTCTCTGTCTCTCTCTTTTTTTCTCTCTCTCTATCTCGCTCATTGTACCTCTCTCCCTCTCCTTCTCCTTCCCTCTCTTTCTCCCCATCATCTCTCGCTCTCTTTCCCTCTCTCTATTATAAGCACCACGGATCTCTTTCTCCCCCACCGACTCCCCTACCCCAACTGCCTTTCCCTTCCCCTGCCCTCTTTAATCGCTCCACCAAAACCTACCTACTTTTTCTTTCTTCTCTCTCTCACCTCCTGCCTCACCCCTTATGCCCTGTTCCACCCTAGTTCTTAACGGTCTTTAACGTCGCTATGGAGGTGATATCTGCACTAATTCCGGGCATAGTTGTTTCTCTGATAGCTGTCAAAATCCAGGGGTGCTGTGACGCCAAGGTGAGACAGGGTGAGGAGTGCTTTAATTAAGGCGATAACACACCTGCGAGGGCCTTCAAAACAGAAAACACACAAGCCACTGTAGTGTCTGTGTGGGAAACAACTCACTGGAAGCCAGAATTAACGTAGAAAACTTTAAAGGGAAGTTACGAAGGAGTTAACAAAACTGCCACACGGTACAGTGCGATTGAAAGTGAGTGGATAGAACAATGCAAGTTAAGTTAGAACAGTCGATTGAGAATAAATGCAGACGCGTTCAAGAAAAATACTGTAAATTGCTGTTTTCTAACTGTATGTCAGGAAAATAGGAGAGAGAAAGTAGGGAGAATTGCATGCATAATTATGCCTGCGTATATATCCCTCTCAAGTTTATTGCACTAGTCGGCTTTGCACTGAACAGATTTGTAATGATTTGTTATGTAGTTTTGAGTCAATAGGGCGCCAGTGGAGGAGCTAATGTTTGCTCACTGGGTAGGATTATCCCCGTCGCTTCGGATGCCTTCATAAAGTTGCATTAATTTATATTTACCTAGTCACACGGAGTATCTGCGGTGCACCGAACTTGCCGGGTTGCTTTTTTATTGACGAGATTCACGTGTCTGAGATTCTCGATGGATGACATAGTATGCCCTACTTTACGTAGTTAACACTGATATATAATCTAAAGCCAAGCTTAGTTAGTTCTATATATAATGTAAAGCCAATCGTAGTTCTAATATTTATTTCATTAAGTTTGACTATTTATTTCTGCTTCTTTCCGAGGCGCCTGTCCACCTGTGAGTTCTTTTAAACAAGGTTGTTAATGTTATTGCCCAAACACCAGATGTATTAACTTAGTTTTATTAGAGTCGTCCGCTGTCCGAGGGAGGTTATAAGGGGGAGAGGAGGAGGGAGAGGAAATTAGGCCAGTGGGAATTTCTCTTTCGCAGAACAGTATCAAGGACAAGGTGATTCATTGTTTGTGTTAAGTCCGCCCGAGTCTAGTCAAGAAGAGATTTGATAAGATGTATTCAACTGAAGAATTAACATTCCTCCACCCTCCCCGTCATCCAGAATAACCCTACCACTCCCAATCCCAACTTCACTCATTGTGGTGAACTAAGAGAAGCGAACAGATCTGTAACTAAAGATTTGCTTTCTTAGGTCGTCTTTCTATCGTGCCCAATCCCCCTCCTCTCTCTCTCTTACATCTCCTCTTACCCCCACCTACCTCTCTCTGTTTTTAGTGTACCGAGATAAGCTGGAGTTGTCTTTACGCTGAAGAATAGACGTCTTCCTTCTTGCCTTCTCCCAACCTATCCCCTAAATTAACCCCATCCCACCCCTGTAGTCTGGAGAACTAAAGCAAATAAGATGAGTCGTCTTTACCGGCAGAATTGCCTACTTCCACCTTCTACCCAGCTAAGTACCATCTTTATATGCGAAGACAAAGTGAAAGAGAAAAGGCGATTTGAGGAAAGAAAGGGCAGATAGTGACATGGCCGTGGCTTATCTGGTACTTCACTCTTGGGATAGCAACAGTGGGCACTGTCAACTGCGGTAGAACAATGTCTTTAATAAACCAGAAATAAATTGTGGGTGAAAGTTTGTATGGATTAGGATGACACATTCAAAACTTGGTGGTGAATAGACGTAAAGGGAAATAAATAATGGGAATAAAACCCTTCAAAACCAATTTTCTGTACGTACTATGGAGCATTTTTCACGTTGTACTAATTCATTTCCCAAAATGGATAATTATGTGATCCGATTCCCCGAATGGGTACCAAAGCCGGCCGATGCGATTCTGAGCTAGGGCCCGATATTAGTGCATTGGGTAAATCTGGGTCATTTTCACTTTTTTGCGTTTTTGACTAGAATGGGCATCTATTTTTCTTGTACATAAATATTAAGCCATATTTTGAACTCTAAATGTTAAAAATATTATATTTAGTGCATGTACCCGCCGGCAGTTAATTGCCGAAACAATGCCGTTTACAAAGATAATTTCGACATTCATCCCTTTAAGAACCTCCCACGTGTTAGACATGAGTGGAAGGGTCAAAGCGTCACGTTCGTTCGTTCGTTGCGTAGATTAGCGTCCCTGGACACCTTGGCGTATAGGGGACGTGAACAAGGAAGCGTGATGAGTTAGAAGTCAGGTAGTGCGGTGCGCTAAAGGCGGTACTCTTGATGAAGAAGCAGACGCGCAAATGGAAGGAAACAGGCTCGCTGGATGATGAGTTCAGATGTCCAGGTGAAGAAAAGGGTCGATGATGATCCAGCATGAAGGCCGTGTAGAGAAGAGGGGGGACAAACACGAAGGAGCACTGGCGGGCGCGAAGCGCCTGCAGTCCGGAGTCGCCACTCTCCACAATGGTTCCTGTGTTGTCCAATCATAGCGAAAGAAAAAAAGGACTGCCAGGGAAAGCCACGGTGGAAGCAGAGCGACGAGGCGCCATCGGCGAAGAGCACCCGCCGCCAAGTCGATGGAGAAGATGAAGGTTGAAGGATGAGGTGGAGTTACGTATCTGTATCTCCCACAGGTCGCTGTCGCCACCTGGACTTCTGGACCCCATAACCTCGACGGCTGTGGGGGATGCAAGATAGATAGGTCTTCCGTCCTTCCAGCTCCAGCGCCTGTGGGTCTGAACGGCTCCTAGAGCAGGTCTTCCACCCTGCTGGACTCGCTGCCACCGAGTGAATGAGCGTCACGACTTTTGCCGACATCATTATAGTTTGAAACAAACCAATCAGAGCGAATAACACAGCCTCGAAAGGCATCAACAAGCTTCACAATGGTAGGAAATCAGAGAGCAGAATATAATAAGCCACCATTCTTTCTGGACGGTTATCATGATTTCACTAAGGAAAGACAACTCGGTTGGCGAAGTTCTTTTTATTCCAACATGGATGCGAAGCGACTAGCGAGTGTTTTGAATACGTGTGATACATTAAAATTCAGTGAAAAAGAGGAGAAGGGTGTTCTATTGTCTTGTTATATTATTATATTTTGCCATGTATGCAATGTGACACAACACATTTTCCGGTGTTTTTGTGGAATAAAGATTTCTTGACCTATTGAGAAATTGAAATGGCAGCTGCTGTTGTTCTACTATCTTGTCCAATATTTTTTCAATAAACTTGATATCTTGGCAAAATGTGTGTTATTGTTGATAGATCTGATGTTTATGAAGCGTTTTTGTGAATTGTTTTGAAAAGAAACAATGGTAACTAAGCAGAACAATGCTTCATAGGGTGGTAAACTTTGGCGGCCATTTTCTCAAAACTAGTTTTTTTACCCATCGTACCTTTAAATTGTAACAACCTTTAACATTTGTAACCTACAACTAGGAATTATATATCAAAATAAAGGTATTTTCTTAAAATATATAAACGACAAAGTCCGACAGACCATCACACAAGCCATTGTACAACACGATGACCTGCTAAAAGTGGTGAAGAAACGGAAACTCCGATGGCATGGCCACGTCACCAGATCATCAGGCCTTGCAAAGACCATCCTGCAAGGAACAGCGCAAGGAGGTAGAAGAAGAGGGAGACCGAAAAAAGGTGGGAGGACAAAATTCGAGAATGGACTGGTTTGACACTGAGCGAAGCCCTGAGGGTTGCTGAGGACAGAGAAAGATGGAGTACGCTGGTTAAACGATCATCTGTGGTGCCCCTACGACCTCCGAGTTATGGGATAGGATAGGATATATATAAACCCAAACCTAAAAGTTTACCTTTGGTACCCTTTCAGTGTGACAGGTCACATATATTATATGCTATGCTGGGGGCTGAAAACAGCTTGCTTTACTGTTCCGATCCTATTCAAATCGTCCTAGACAATAAATAAATTGTCACAGTTCGATTTTTTTATGTGTAGTGGTACAGTGCTTTCACGGTAGATTTCTCCATTGTTTCTTCCTTTCAAATCCTTTTATTCGTTTTCCCGACTCTGCACTACCAGATTGTATATGGAGTTCAAGTAATATTATTGGATGAGAGTATAAACCGAGGTCTAGCTTGTGCAGGCGCGCATTCCACGGGTAAGTGCCGGCTACACAAATACACCCAGAAGGCACTAGATCCTTTCTCCATATCCCCGGTCGCCCAGGATGGTTCTCAGTGGTCTGGGCGTCAGACTATGCGCCCAAAGGTTGCAGGTGGGCGTCTCTGGCGGCTTGAGTTAGATCCTAGCTTGGTTAGCGCCTTGAGCAGCTCTTGAGTGGGAAAATTGCGATTTAAGAAACTTCAAGTGTATATAAATATGTAGGTGGTTTGGTTTGAAAGCGGTTGCTAGCAGTTACACACTAATTGGTCTGAATATTTAAAGATTGTGTTACAATCTAATGCATGAAGAAGAAAAAAAAGAGTCAAGTTTATTTCGGAATGTCTAATTTCAAATGGTTTAGTGGTGAAAGGCGCGAGACTGTGCGCAAACTTGCGCGACAGGTTTGATTTTCAGCTGTTGTTGTGCATTGTTTATGATGCCAATGTTTATAGCCTTCAAGCTCTGGAAAGCATTTTGAGCTGGTAAATGATCTTCATCAGTAATTTTTTTTTGTATTCACATGCATAACAATATGAGTCTATGTACTTACCCCAAACAAATTGTTTCCGATTTTTGCAAATCTGTGCGAGGTGAGTCCTAAATAGTCCAAAATTGATATCGGAAAGAAAAATGTCCGTCCGTCCATCTGTCTGTCCGTCTGTCTGTCAGCCGTCAAAGTGGCTTAGTACTCAGAAGCTATTCCAACTATCATACCCAAACTTGGTAAGATGGTGTAATTCCATGAGACCTCATACATTATCAGTGAATAAATGACTTCACTTCAAGGTAAAGGTCACAAAGTCAAACAATTTTAGTATTAAAAAAAATGACAAATTTTCCCAATTTGTTTTTAAAAATTAATATTGAACGTGGTTTTTTGATACTATGCAAATTTGGTCAATAATAATAATAATAATAATAATAATAATACAGGATGCTATACGCGCCTTTCCCCAAATCATTCAGGCTCAAAGCGCGGCGATCTATACCAACATACACACTCACCTGTCTCATCCACACTCACACACACCAAACACACATCCATCACTCAAACAGGTGGTGTAAAGGCAGGGAGATCGCTATTAGAAGACGGAAAGAAAATCGATTTGTTATTTTTGAAATTTGTATATTGACTGCGTCCTGTACCATTATTGAAGGGAGGGAGGAAACCGGAGTGCCCGGAGAAAACCCTCGGTGACCTCAATAGTCTCGTACCTGAGTCACATACGTTCGCCCCTTGCGGGAATCGAACCCGCGACCTTCGGCATAGGAAACCGGCGACTTATCCACTGCGCCACGAGGCCAACTCCAAAGTCGAGGTCACTGGAGCTGCCCAAAGTCGGTTTGTATAGGTGTCACGTGGGGTTTATGGGCTCTGCACAATGGAATTATGGACCCTCACGTTTATTCGGTGGGAACTGCTAGTAAGTCACCCTATGAATTACTTTAATAAATTTATTTGTTTAGCTCGTTCTGTGTTAAGGTTGGGGTACAGAAATAGATAGAAAAATGGTAAAAGATTACTGTCACACTAGCTTTCACACGGCTATGAATCATATGTAGTCCAGCCACTTCATAACAGTTAAAATCACACATTTATTTCTTCTACTCTATACAAGATTCTCTAAGTACTAATCTAACTTAAAAAGTCTCAGTCACTGCTAATAGTTCGATCGCTGATAGTCTAGGCAGCTGTTATATCTTTTTCGGGCACTTGCTATAATATTTCATGTAGATTTGGACTACTGTGGTCCGTTTTACAGTTTCTGACGAGTTGGACTACTGTGGTCCTGTTATGATCAGTTTAAGTGCACCTTTGTCGATTACACTTAACTTTCTGATGGTGCGGTCGAAGTCCTTCTGTGAGGTAGCTTCTGGTACACCTTTGTCGTTGTGTAGTTGGGTTCCCTTGCCACGCTGTGGGGTCTGACAGGGTGTTTTTCAAGGTAGTTCGTTCCGACTTGTGCGGTAGAGTCTCCTCAACCAACTGGTCGTTTCTGTGGAGTGGGGTGCACAGGATAGCTCGGGATAGCTCGGGATAGCTCGCCTGCTCGTCTGTAATATAAGAGACGAAATTCTGCACAACCCTGAATAATCGGTTGGTGCAGAGCGTCTCACTGAAAGCCAAGTAGCCCTCAGTGATAGCTCCACATCTCTATACATAAGCGACGAACATTCTGCTACTTCCGGGTTCCACTGGAATCTCACTCTAAATTCCTATACATACATAAATATAAATCGTGTCTAACTATACACATACAGAATTAATAATAATATAAACATTCAGTGGTACAGCCACTGGTCTGCAAACATACATATAAGTTAAACAACAGTGGTTCCGTACGGGATACAACATGGCGGCGCAACCGGTCGTGTTTCGCCTCGTGCTCGGCTCTTCCACGTGGTACGGCAAATTCGGATTAATAATTCACATTTATGCATAGCAAATTCCACAAACATAATTTCAACAATAATACAAATATATCACGATGAAACAGAAGGGTGTTCATTTACCTGTTTGACAAGTTCAGGCCCGTTGTGACTTGAGAGAATTCTAAGATTTCAAAGTCCTGCTTCCTGGTCTATGAGTGTAGAGATTTCTCTAGCTGTGGAGATGTTGACTCTACCTCGTCTCACACACGACTGATTCAAACTGTGTTAGGCTCTGACACAGTCAAAACTGCTCTACCCACTGAGCCGGCTTCTGATTGGTTAAAACGGTCCGATTCAAAGCTCAAGTGCTGACTCACTACGATGTGGGTGGCTCGCTCGCTGTGTGATTTAATTGCTGCTGTGTAATATACTGACTCTCTACTGTTACAAAGACTACACATGGCTAAATAGTAATAAGCAGAGTTAACACTAGCCAGTTCGTGACAGGCTCCCTCAACTGAAAAAAAGGCGATGACTACTGGATTCGACCTTTTTCTACTACAGAGCCTAGTTTAACACTGCACTATCCTAGGGTCCTATTTACAAACTAAGTAAGTTGCTCTACCTGAGCTGCAATGCTGTGCCAGGTAGCTATGGACACTAGTGACAGGGTTTTATTGGGCGGGGACGAATTCTGGTGCTGTGGCCCTTAGTTGTGGTGGGTGGGCGACAGCTGCTGTGTCCTCCACGAGATGGCGACTGAGGTAGTCGGCTCCGTGGTTCTCTTTGCCGGGGATGTACTCGATTTGGAATGAGTACTCCTGAAGGGTGAGTGCCCATCTCATCCGGCGAGAGTTCACAGACTTGGAGGCTGCCAGGAACGATAGTGGTTGGTGGTCCACCTGAACTGTGAAGTGGGTCCCATACAGGTAGAGTTGGAATTTCTGTATGGCCCAGACTAGTCCAAGACATTCTTTCTCCGACGTGGCGTAGTGGGTCTCGGCGGGTCTCAATTTTCTGCTGGCGTAGGCGACAGGGAATAGCGTCTCTGCATTCTTGGGGTCGCGCTGTAGCAGTACTGCTCCGAGGCCTAAGTCGCTTGCGTCGGTGCGAAGAACGAATGGCTGAGTCAAATCGGGTAGGTGGAGTACTGGCGCCGATGTCATTCTGTCCTTGAGTGTTTGGAATGCTGTCTCGCATTCGGCTGTCCATACTACTTTGTCCGGGGCGATTTTCCGGGTTCCATTTGTCAGAGGTACGGCGATGCTGTTGTAGTTGTGGATGAGCTTCTTCCGCGATGGCGATGGCCATCCATGTGTGTGTGCCGGGGGTCGCTGGTCGGTCCGTGTATTTCTTGAGGCGATTGATGTGGTGGTATCGGGCTCTCCCGTTCACCTCTACTTGGTAGACTGTCTTGGATTTCTTGGCAGTCACCCGGTACGGTCCTCTCCAAGCGATGTCCAGCTTGTTGGTTCCACTTGGAAGTAAGAGTAGCACTTGATCGCCGACTTGCAGTTCTCTGTCCTTCGCGTGGCGGTTGTAGTACTTCGCCTGACGGGCTCTTGCCTTCTTCAGTGCTTCACCAGCTTTCTTCCACGTTGCTTTGAGGGTTTCCTGCAGGTCTGCGACGTACTTGGTGGCACCTCTTGGTGTGTCGTCTATCTTGGCCTCCGTCCAACTTCTGCGTAGGGCTTCTAGCGGTCCGGCTAGAGGTCTGCCGAATAGCAATGTTGACGGGGTGTAGCCTGTGGCTGCATGGGGCGTTTCTCGGTATGCGAACAGTGCCGCATTCACGTAGGTGTCCCACGCTTCTGGATTGTCGTCGGCGACTTTCCTGAGAATGGTGAGAAGGGTTCCATTCAGTCTTTCTACTTGTCCGTTGCTGGCTGGGTGGTATGGTGGTGTGCGAATGTGATGAACTTGTATCAACTCGAACACGTCTTGCATCAGGCGGCCGGTGAACTGAGATCCGTTGTCCGTTCTAATGCTGTCCGGGAATCCGACTCTGGTAAAGATGGCGATGAGTGCATCTGCAATCTTCTTGGTGTCGATCGCTGGCAACGGGACTGCTTCGCACCACATCGTACATGCGTCGACGAGTGTGAGTAGAAATCTGTTCCTCTTCTTGGTCATGGGCAGTGGTCCTACTATGTCTACTGAGACTTGCTGGAATGGCACGCCGACTACTACCGATGGTCCTAAGGTAACTGGTACGGTGTGATGTCGCGGGGAATATCGTTGACATTGGTGGCAAGATTTCACGTAGCGCTTGACATCCTCCGTGATTCCTGGCCAATAGTAGTGTGCGCTGATTCTCTGCACTGTGGCTCCAATTCCCATGTGTCCGCTGAGTGGCATGCTGTGGCCTAGTTCTAGTACTTGGGCTCGAAGGGTGGCTGGTAGTACTAGTTGGGTGTGATCTCCATCTCCTTGTCGATGAAGAACTCCCTCTTCCATGTAGAAGTCTCCCTTGTGCGGGGGGTGTGTGCGCCTTGGGTAGCTTCTGGAAGCACTTCGCTATCGAGGTGTCTTCTTTCTGTGCTGTTTTGATCTCTTCGAGTCCTGGATTCGGAGCGAACTCGGGCTGGGGTGGTTGGGTTGTAGCTTGGGCCCTGGTTTGCACTGCAGCTATCTCTACAGTTTTGGGGGGCGTGCCTAAGAACACATACCTACATCCTAGCACTAGATCATACAGGGGTTTCTGTAAAACAGCTGCTTGGATTCGTCCTGTGACGTACCTACTCTCTACTTCGATCCAAGCTATTGGGCAAGTAGTCGTCGGTTTCGTCAAGTCTGCTCCTTGTAGTTCGACTGTCTTGTCTGTCAAGTCCGCGCGCGATACAAGAGATTCGCTAACTATCGCGTCGTATGATAGACCTGTGTCATACAGACAGTTCGCTTCTTTTCCGTTGACCTTGACCGTGTCTGTCACCGAGGGGTGATCTCCGATCGTGTGTGGCTTGTTACCGCTGCTTTGAGTTAGAACTCTGTGCGCTGGCCGGCTTTCGCGCTCTTCCCTACGTTGTGCGGCCAACTTGAAACATTCTGCGGTGGAGTGATTGTTTCTGTTGCAGAACGAACAATACCGTCTCTGTTCTGCCGGACCTCTTTCCCGAATTCCGTGTTGGGTCCTTTATTCTGCCCAGGTCTGGGGTTATTCGGCTTATTCGCGGTGCGCTCTTCCCGGTTAGGGCTTCGTTTCTGTGCCTCTTTCCCGTTAGGCTTTAGGTCTCGCCTGAAGCTCTTGGCTTCTCCGTGTGCGGCCACGTACCTATCTGCGACCTTGACCAGATCTTCCAGTCTTTCCGCGCCCTGCTCTACTGAGAATGTCCTCAGCTCGGGGGTCATGGTTTCCCGTAGCTGTTCCCATACTAACAGTTCTGTCAGTCCATCATACGTCTTAGCCGTGGCTGACTGGCTAATCCACTTATCCAGCGTTGTGGACAACCGATCCGCGAACTGCGCATAGCTCTCTCCTTTCACTCTCCGATTGGTGCGGAACTTTTGCCGGTAGCATTCTCCTGTCAGTTCGAATCCCGTTAGGAGTGCCTCTTTTACTTTGTGATAGTCAGTCACTCTGTCAGTCGGTAGCTTACTGTAGATGTCATAAGCCTTTCCTCTAAGTCCTTGACTAAGCTTGAAAGACCAATGAGTGGGATCTAGTTTATACTCTGTTGCTAGACGCTCAAACCTAGTCAGATAGAGATCTAGACCTTCTTCTCTCTCATTGAATGTTCCCAGTGGAAATGACATTCCTTGTACAGGGTTGGATGCTACCTCTAGCTGATCTGAGTGGGAAGGGGTTGAGGAAGAACTTGAAGCTCCTGATCCCAATCTTCTTAGCTCTAACTCATGTTGTCTTTCTTTTTCCTTTTCTTCCCTCTCTTTTTCTTTTTCTGCCCGCTCATACTCCCATTTCCTAACTTCTGCTTCTCTCTCTGCTGCTAATGCTGCCTTCTTCTGTTCTCCTTCTAATTCTACTTTTCTCTGTTCTGCTTCGAGTTTCTTCGCCTCTCTCTCTGCTGCTCTCTCTGCCTTAGCTTCCTGTTTCTCTACCTCTGCATTGATATACGCAATTAGGTCTGCCCCTGCTAAGTGTAAAGCTTCTCCTAGTTCCTTGAAGCGCAATCTCAAGGCCACTGGGTCCGACATTGCCAAACGTGTCTATGAACAACCTCTGAATCACGTGGAATACCAAAACACTAGCAATATTGCAAGTCAATAACAACAATGCAAAGACCATAAAATTCGTAATCAATAATAGAATAAAACAAAAGTCAAATGGCATACAACAGTTACTTAAGCAAAACCTGCCAAAGAACAATGCAACATACAGGCACAAAAATATTTGAAGCAAAAAAGTTTTTAACTAAAGAATAGTGCACCCAACTGATCAGTCCTTGTTACCACTATTCTAAGTTATTCTACTACTCCTACTGTTATCTAATTTTATTGTACTTAGATCCGGTTATACCCAATTCCTATTATACACAGATCCTGGCTAGGCTCGCCAATTAAAGTGTCACGTGGGGTTTATGGGCTCTGCACAATGGAATTATGGACCCTCACGTTTATTCGGTGGGAACTGCTAGTAAGTCACCCTATGAATTACTTTAATAAATTTATTTGTTTAGCTCGTTCTGTGTTAAGGTTGGGGTACAGAAATAGATAGAAAAATGGTAAAAGATTACTGTCACACTAGCTTTCACACGGCTATGAATCATATGTAGTCCAGCCACTTCATAACAGTTAAAATCACACATTTATTTCTTCTACTCTATACAAGATTCTCTAAGTACTAATCTAACTTAAAAAGTCTCAGTCACTGCTAATAGTTCGATCGCTGATAGTCTAGGCAGCTGTTATATCTTCCTCGGGCACTTGCTATAATATTTCATGTAGATTTGGACTACTGTGGTCCGTTTTACAGTTTCTGACGAGTTGGACTACTGTGGTCCTGTTATGATCAGTTTAAGTGCACCTTTGTCGATTACACTTAACTTTCTGATGGTGCGGTCGAAGTCCTTCTGTGAGGTAGCTTCTGGTACACCTTTGTCGTTGTGTAGTTGGGTTCTCTTGCCACGCTGTGGGGTCTGACAGGGTGTTTTTCAAGGTAGTTCGTTCCGACTTGTGCGGTAGAGTCTCCTCAACCAACTGGTCGTTTCTGTGGAGTGGGGTGCACAGGATAGCTCGGGATAGCTCGGGATAGCTCGGGATAGCTCGCCTGCTCGTCTGTAATATAAGAGACGAAATTCTGCACAACCCTGAATAATCGGTTGGTGCAGAGCGTCTCACTGAAAGCCAAGTAGCCCTCAGTGATAGCTCCACATCTCTATACATAAGCGACGAACATTCTGCTACTTCCGGGTTCCACTGGAATCTCACTCTAAATTCCTATACATACATAAATATAAATCGTGTCTAACTATACACATACAGAATTAATAATAATATAAACATTCAGTGGTACAGCCACTGGTCTGCAAACATACATATAAGTTAAACAACAGTGGTTCCGTACGGGATACAACATGGCGGCGCAACCGGTCGTGTTTCGCCTCGTGCTCGGCTCTTCCACGTGGTACGGCAAATTCGGATTAATAATTCACATTTATGCATAGCAAATTCCACAAACATAATTTCAACAATAATACAAATATATCACGATGAAACAGAAGGGTGTTCATTTACCTGTTTGACAAGTTCAGGCCCGTTGTGACTTGAGAGAATTCTAAGATTTCAAAGTCCTGCTTCCTGGTCTATGAGTGTAGAGATTTCTCTAGCTGTGGAGATGTTGACTCTACCTCGTCTCACACACGACTGATTCAAACTGTGTTAGGCTCTGACACAGTCAAAACTGCTCTACCCACTGAGCCGGCTTCTGATTGGTTAAAACGGTCCGATTCAAAGCTCAAGTGCTGACTCACTACGATGTGGGTG
Organism: Oncomelania hupensis; assembly: GCA_036898135.1. Classification (NCBI taxonomy): domain Eukaryota; kingdom Metazoa; phylum Mollusca; class Gastropoda; order Littorinimorpha; family Pomatiopsidae; genus Oncomelania; species Oncomelania hupensis. Next base: position 5,834,354 of record CM072519.1, on the reverse strand, counting down.
GCTCGCTCGCTGTGTGATTTAATTGCTGCTGTGTAATATACTGACTCTCTACTGTTACAAAGATTACACATGGCTAAATAGTAATAAGCAGAGTTAACACTAGCCAGTTCGTGACAATAGGTACTTTGAAGTGATCTCGACCCCAAACTATGAGAGATATAAAGTCCAAACTTGTTGTATTTAGAGATGGTAGCTTGATCTTTCATATATATTCCGTTTTTGCGTTGCTCTTGAAGGTCAAGGCCATTTTAGGCCTTCCAAAAATAGGTCATCGCACAGTGGAAGGGTTGTTTATTTAAACCATATTATGCAACAACATTGAGATATTTATCAGAAATGACGTGAGTGGCAAGGTCATCCCAAGGTCACTGAAGGTGAAGGTCATCCCAAGGTCACCGGTTTTTTTGTTGTTGGCATAATGCAAATTTTGCTGTACTTTATTTGATAGTATATGAGTGTATTTGGAGCCGGGGGTCAATGTCATCTCAAGGTCAAGAGCATAGAAAGATCAAGGTCGGTATTACTTTGCATTTTAATGCCACCTTTTCATTTCTTCTTCTTCTGGGCATTCATTTTCATACCCCTTGGGGTCATGAGCAATCTTGCCACTGTAGATTGTTCAAACCTATAAAGGGAACAGTGAAAGCCACAGTTGAAAACCTGTCTTTCCTTTATAGGCAAGACAGATTCACTGCGGCAACAGTACCCCCGTTGGAGTGCCGTTTTTTTTTAGTATAAATAGTATCCCCACTTTATGGAAATTTAGTGCTTTAAATTCCCACTGTCGCTGTCTTCCTCATTTACTCTTTCCTATTCCTGCTCTGTCCTTCACTCTGCTATACTATCTTCTTCTTCGCTAGATCAATGACCTACCTTTTTTCTTGAAAACTCTTCCTGGACAAGACTCCTTGTTTGTGTATGAGGTCTGTTGGATCAGCTTGGGAGTGTTGGACGCTTTCTGCCGGGTGGTCACTAGGGCTTCCTATGATTGTACTATTTAGCACTATGGGCATTTTATATGTATGTGTTTTGTTGATGATTTATAATGATGTTTGTATTCTATTTTGTTTTTGTAACCGGGGGTTCGCGTAGTTGAGGTCAACCCTCAGCCGTCCCCCGCGTGGGATGTCTTTATTGTAAAGTGACTGGCCGGTGGAGGGCATTCAATTTTCCCACTGGGGTTGTTTCAGCAGATCTTTTATGCGGATCGGGGGTTGTCCGGTCCTGATTTGGCTTGGAAGAGTCCGCTGGACCTAAAGCAACAATAAATCAATCAATCAATTCATTTTCATGTAAGGGGCATGTGAGTCATATTGGCTTTGCCTTACTATTTTTTTTTAATGCAATTATCCGGGGCGTTTGGCAGTGCTGTTGATGTTGTAAGTAGCCTTTTTGTTCAGCTTGAGTTAGAGGCTCCACCAGCGCCTTGAGCGAACTTTGAGCTTTGAAGTGCGCTAATACGAGAGCAATAGCGTTATACTTCTCAAAGCTACCGGGCAGCACTCGTTTAAGTTTTGCTTTTTGGTGCTCCCTACGTATTATATGCAATGCTGTATTGGTTTTTATTCAATAACAACTATGTTAAAATCAGTGCTACATTTTTACATCGTGATCGTAGCTCCAGTGACCAGTGAGCTATAGCTGACGCAAAAATTAATTAATCGAAATAGAATTTTGAGCAAATATCGTCCCAGCTCCCGAGACATATTGGTCGCTGTGACACGCCGCCGACAAATTTGTATTTAAGAGTGTTGCAAAGCGAGAGGTCCCTATGACATGTCATTGCGATATCATTACACGAAAGAAATTAAACCCGCCCCTAATGACAATTTAAATTGGAAGAAAGCATGCGAAGAGATTTAATTTGACGAGGGTTAATGTGCTTGTTTGTCCGAATGAGAAGCCTTGTTTGCAGACGTGTTTATTCTCTTGATTACTACCAACTGTGTTTCGGCTGTCTTGGAATTAAAGAAGCACTGCCACTACTTTTGTAGCTTTGCTTTCTAAGAAAATGTCCAAACTACTTCGACATTTTTCAGCTAGAAATATCAGCCCTGTCAGGTCAAAAAGTCGAGTCCAAATAACTTAACACTGTTGATTTTTTTGTTCTCCGGAAAGAAGAAATTCGTTTAGCTGTAATCTATGACGCTTCCCTTGATCATCAGTCTTTTTTTGGGGAATATGTACTAACTTGTGGCTGGCATCCTCGCGCGCTTGAAGACAGGTTTTTAGTCATGACCTAACCTGCCCCGTTTAAAGAATGCATTCTAAAAGCGGATAGTACACATTAAATAGCGAACTTCGCCCGACTCCCATGTATAAAACAGATCGCAGTTACCAATAATTTTTGCAGGCATTTTGTTCTTTTCCTTACCAAGTTTGCTGTTGCTAATATTGTTAGACGTGAAAGCACTCCAAAGACCCGGCCACAGTGTTGTTACGCACCCGGCCACTCTTTGTGTTACGCTTATGATTTCCTTGCGTACTGGCTAACGTAAAATTTCACAAGGGTAGGGCAGGTTTCATGTCCTCTGCGAAAATACATAAGCCGTGCTTACGAGGACCAATCAGAAGCGAGAGTGTGAAGTCACGAGTTTAGAGGTCAACCTAAACTCATCCCACACGCATGATTACACGCAACAAAGTTTGTCTGCTACACACACGACTTGGCGAGTTAAGGCAGTTGAGTTCACTTGTTGCATGTCCATCGTAGTAAAGTTGTTTCATATTATAGTCAAATCGTGAAAGAGTACGTTACTTCGTCATGAAAAAGTGCCTTGGTGGGAAATTACACAGCTACACCCGTTTATAAATTCGAACCTGGCCTTGCTAAACATGGCGCCACTACCTCCGACCCAATGCATAAGCCGTAAAACGTAAGCCAAATGTGGCCATTAAACTCATAAGGTGTGGGCCACCCGTCAAAATTCCGGTCAGTGAAAAATCTCATAACCCAATGTATAAGCCCTAAAACGTAAGCCAAATGTGGTCACTATTTAATAGGTCTTGCTGTGCAATTAGTTTCAGTGCCTAACGGACTTTCTTAGATTGAAGATGGGAAATACAAGTGCCAAAGCGAAGTTCGTACAAATTAATACCCGTATGTATGGGGAAAAAAATGTATGTAACGCTTTAGCGATCATTTGCATTCAATTTGTTTTGTTTCTCGTCAGCTTTGTTGACATCTTCACACCTTGAGTCACTCTTCTAATCCTTGCTTGTGCACCTTTAGTCTATGCATCGTCCCCCCCTGGTAGACTGAAGGTGGAAACTGCAGGTGAGATAGAGAGCTTTTCCCGACATCTGTAGAACTTGCCAGATCGAGTTTGTGACACATGAGAAATTCATTTGTGCAAACGGTAATCACACTTTGTTATTGTGAGATCGATCAAGTTCAGAAGAAGCAGAGAAGGAGGAGGAGGAGGAGGAGGAGAAGAAGAAGAAGAAGAAGAAGAAGAAGAAGAAGAAGAAGAAGAAGAAGAGAGATATTAAGGAAGAAAGAAAGAATGAAGAGAGAGAGAGAGAGAGAGAGAGAGAGAGAGAGAGAGAGAGTGATGGAAGGAGGAAGGGAGAGAGAGGAGTTGGGTTGGGGGGCTATGTAGCATTCATGCATTAATTAGAGTGTAGCTTAAGAGGTTGCTACATGGGATCGAACAAAGGTCATTTCACAATCCAATCACTTTGATGGACGCTGTATCCGGCACGCAATGATTTTACTGTATTTGACGCAACTGTCTGAAATCCTCATATCATGTCAAAAGCGTTGAATTAAGTCTGTGCGTTGGCACATATGTAATCCTACGCATTACATTTATGGGTGAGGCGTTGGTTTTTCTAGCAGTGTATGCGACAAATCAAACACATTTTATTCATGTAGATTTAACGTGTTTGTTTTAGGGTCCAAGTTCCCTATGTTTTGTTTTACTGCTTTGTTTGTAGCAAAGGAAATAGATTCACGAATCATTTTCAAAGGTTTTCATAGTGGAATCAGAATTCTTTTTTTTGTTAAATTGAAAAGTAACTGCGATTAATGAAATAATTTTTTTATGCATCGAAAGCAATCTTGTTCGTTTGTTGGTGGATTTTTTTTTAAAATCTCGATAATATCTTTTTATTAAAATCCGAAATCATGGTTGCTACAAAACAGATTTGTGGTGTTCAGTAGGGCCACATTTGTGTGACCACTTCATTCATTTTCGCAGTAGTATTATGTATGAGTCGCGGAGAGTTTAATGGCTGCAATTTGATAATATATTGTTTTTGTCACACATTGTGCTTAACGTCGTTAAGTGACGTCGCAAGTTTATTGAAGTATATGTAAATATGATTCCGTTCTTTTAATACCATAAATCTCAGCACTGTATAGCTAGTATAAACTAATCACGATTTTATCACTGAGAAGAAAGGAATATTACCGCCTTTTTATTACTGGTCTCTGTGTTGTATAACTACAGTGTATAAGGTACTTATTTCATGACGGTGATACCATATGATAGAGAAATATATAGTGGTATCGCTCTGTATGATATTGCTGGCTGCATTGTTCGTACGCTGTCTCCTCTTTTAATGACGACGCTATCAAACGGCGCAAATTTCCACTGTCTGTTGTCTGTGATGTGACCTTCACCTGTTGTTGCCACCCGGATATGGGACAATTAGTCTCGGGCAGGGGGCCACCCGCTCAAAAGCATTTAACGCTGTCGCTTTGACGAGGAAGAAAGCAGGAAGGTGTGTTAATAGAAAATCATTTTCTTTTTGCAATATTAATTTTTTGGAGGGGAGTAGGGGGATGGAGAGAATAGTGGGAGGGAAGGGGGCCGTTTGAGCAAATATTATTATTATTTAATCGTTCTTATATAGCGCTTTTCCAGCTCAAGTGCTGCTCAAGGCGCTGGCCGACACAGGATCTAACTCAAGCCGCCCGAGGCGCCAACTTGCAGCCTTTGGGCGCATCGTAATAATGCTCCAGACAACTGAGCACAATCCTGGGCAGCCAGGGATGGGGGAGAAGGACCTAGGTGCATGGTGGGTGTGTTCTTGTCACCGGCACCAACCCGTCTTAAAGTCCGTTATGATGGAATGTATGCGACACAGACTAGACCTCGGTTTATACTTTCATCCGAAGGAGTAGGAAACGGGAGTAAAGTCTCTTTCCCAAGGACAAAACACAATGCCCCTGCCTGGGCTCGAACCCGGGACCTTCAGATCCGCAAGCCAAAGCTTTACCATTAGACCACCGCGCCATATATGACAAAGGCACGCATACACATCATTAATATGCAGGTTGATGTTCTGAAGCTACTTTCACGTATTTCTAATAGGAACGAAAGGGGGGGGGGGTAGGAGAGAGAGAGAGAGAGAGAGAGAGAGAGAGAGAGAGAGAGAGAGAGAGAGAGAGAGAGAGAGAGAGAGAGAAGGTAGGGTGGGAGTCGGGAGAGACAGACTTGATGATACAAAATGAATGGTGAATTCTGGGCCATGTTTGAAAGAAAAGAAAGTAATACTGAAATATGACTGTAACGGAAATGACTTTCCGCTCTCATTGTTAATTAAACGTTTGCTTGCTTGGTGCCATCCCACGTATTGGAGTGAACCAAACCCTATCCCTATAGCCTTTTGTTTGTACATGTAATAGTCTCCACCACAAGAAGAAAAGGTGTACATTGCAAAAGAAAGAAAATGTAATAAGAAAATAGCATACGAATACAGGGAAATTATTTCCGAAGATTTCAATAAGTTCAGAGTCTCATAGTTACTGTTTTGAATTTTCAATGTTTGAATTTCATAATTCCTGCATTTGTTATAGTTAAATATGTTCTGCGTCAAAACAAGCATTTTTGGCACTTTTGAGTTTTCAGTTTTCGAATTTGGGGCGTACTGAGTTGTATTCTGAGTAATCCCGTATGAAACTTTATCTTAATTATAGGAAAACTAGACTTTGAAATTAGTGTAAAACTTGTTTCTAGCGTGGGTGCATTTGAATTGTGATTGTAAAGTTTTTAGCTTGGGAGGAGGGGGGGGGGATAAGGGGGTGAGGCCGGTTATAATACGTGATGTATACAAATTGTGCCCGTTACTGGATTTGTGGCCTAAGCATAAAGGCTGTATCGTGTTACAATGTTTAATAATGATGGTATTTGCTGTTCGTGATGTTCCCCTCACTGTGTCATTTGCTTAACGCTGTTTGCCTTTACCGTTTCACAATTAACTCTGGGATCGTCGTTCCCAGCCTTTCTTTATCTTTTCCTCGCTTATTATCTCCCAGCATTAAGCTTCCTCTCCGCGGTGTAACATTTAAGTCTAGTCCTCCCCTCGCCGCATGTAGCTGGCGACAGCTCAACAGTCAAAATTGTTTCTTTTATCACAGCGCTGCTGATGTAAAGTGCAAGGTTCCCGAACGACTCATGATGTTAGTGTAGATAATCTACCTGTATCTGATTACTGATAAATCGCATATCTCCAGCCCTCAAACGTCTCCAAACTCACTAGACCTAGAATGTGGTCCCATTTTCATGTTAATTTTTCAGTTTCATTCACACCAGTGGAGTAGCCTATATTTTGTGGACGAGACGCTTACTAATTACTATGCCGGTGTTTGCAAAAGGGATGTGAAACCAGAGCTTGGCCTCGATAGGATGAAATTAATGCACTGTCGTGGCTGTAGAAGCTGTATAGAGGAAAGATGGAAGTATATAATTCAGCTCATGGGTAGAGAGAGGGTTGGTTTATGTATCCATCGCATGCGTGCAGCAAGTATTATTTTAGTTAGATCTTGATAAATGGATGAGGATGATTATGTTTTGTTAGCGGTGGTGGGCTTTTGGCGATGATGATGACGTTGATGAGAGTGGTGGTGGTGGTTGTGGTGGTGATGGAGGCAGTGTGATGATGATGATGATGATGATGATGATGATGATGATGATGATGATCATGATCATGATGATGATGATGATGATGATGATGATGATGATCATGATGATCATGAGGAAAGAGGAGGAGGATTGTGGTAGTGTTAGGGGAGGTCGTTTGTTAAACCAGTAAACATTTTATTTTTAGCGATAAACTTGTTGCATTAGAGGTAGAGGGAGGTTGGGGAGTATGGGGAGTGGAGTTAGTTAGTTAGATAGTTAGTTAGTCATTGTTTATAGTGCTTAGCGGACTGCAAAGAGCCGAATCAGGACCACAACTTGGTTAAAAGAGGGCTCAACCCTGATCCGTATAAAAGATCTGTTGAAACAACCCTAATGGCACTGAAGGCACTCCAGCATCCGGTCACTTTACAATAAAGCATCCCATGCAGGGGACGCTGAGGCTGTACTCTAATTGATCGCACTACCGTTTACAAAAACAAAATCTGAATATAAACATCATTATAAAATATTACCAAAACACATCCATACAAAAGGACTACATAGCTAAATAATAATACTATAGACAGCTCCATTTGGCAGAAAGCGTCCAATATTCCCAAGCTGACCCATTAGACCCCCATACACAAATGAGGAGTTTTGGGAGAGTTTTCAAGAAAAAAAGTAGATGAGTGGTATAGTGAAGAAAATATTATATAAATAGAACAGATTAGGAACGAGAAAGAACAAATGAGAAATGACAGAAACCGTAGTAATTTAAAGCACTAAATTTCCACAAAGTGGGGGTACTATTTATTTAAAAAAAAACAGCACCCCAAAATGAGGTGTGTGTGCGTGGGTGGGGTGTGTGAGGGCGGAGCTCCGAAAACAATTCATTAAAGCGCAACAAGCTGAGTATTCCTACTAAAGAAGAATTAAACGTATGTGCCTGAATATTATTAGATACAGATTTGTATTTATATAATTAATTTTTCTTTCTTTTCTTTCTTTCTTTTTTTTTCTTTCTTTATTTCATCCATTTTTTCTTTGTCTTCGGTCATTTAAAAAAAACAATAGTAAAAACAAATAGCAATTTATTATTGATAATCTAATTCCACGAGAAGACAATGACAGTGGATATGAAGAAGATAGGATAATGATGGGAAACCAGAGGATATTTCAGGATGGGAATAATAGGGTGGAAAAGTGTTCTTTCCTAACAGGGTGCTAACTCCCGGAGTTGGGGCTGGACTGGCTCAGAATGGGAGACGAGATGTCAATTCGCGGGACAAAATATTACTGCCAGGACATTGGACTGAGGGGAATATATAAGGAACGGCCGAGGCACATGGAATGAAGAACGAACCGAGATACAGCGGGGAGAGGTACTGATATGGTAATGAAAAAGAGGACAGCACAGGATCATGACACACTGAAAATAATTACGGAGCCTGGGGAGGATGGAGATACGAATTGTAGTGATAACATGGTGAAAGTAAAGAACAAGCGAGAAACATAAGAAGAATAGAGATAAGAAACGGTTGTGATGGAGTGATGAAAATAACAACATTGGGGTGAACAAAATGATGGGCGAAACGTCATAAATTGAAGAAAATAAATACTCGAGGCTGGAAGTGGATCGTCAAGGTGACGATTAGGAGTAGAGTCGGGGTAGCACTGAGTATTTCACTCCAAACACCCGTACAAAACTGTCTAAACTAGCCTACACTTCCTCATATAATCTGAATAAATGAGAGGGATAGTGAGAATGCGGTTCTTCGATGGGCAAAGGTCTGGGGTGATTTTTACAAGATGACTGCGTGCTTCAGCGTTGGGCAATGTAATTTGGGCGGCAGGGACAGGCAGTATTATTGTGTGTGTGTGGGTGCGTGTGTTGTGTGTGTGTGGGTGTGTGTGACGGTGACGGTCTTGGTTTTCTTATTGATCCCCCGTCTATGGCAAAGCAGGCTGCTTGAAAGTCTGAGGCCGTCATTAACATGTTGATGTCACCCTCTGTAAAATCAACATCATCCCGTGCTCTCTGCCCCCTTGCGCTGTCTCTTTTCGTCTTGCTGTCTCTTTCCTCTCCACTCCCCTCGCTTACCTCACCTCCCAGCACCAGTTGACAGGTCAGCTGGACCTAATGCAATTAATTATTCTCTCTCTCTCTCTCCCTCTCCCTCTCCCCAACCTGCTTCAAGTGACTGGTCCTCTGGTCCTAATTCGATCATCTGGTAATGATCTCTCTCTCTCTCTCTCTCTCTCTCTCTCTCTCTCTCTCTCTCTCTCTCTCTCTCTCTCTCTGATTGTTCCTGTCACAGTCTCAAAGACTTCCAGACTTTCAGGCCTTCCCTCTGTTTCCGTTTCGTCTCCATCCGCGTGTGTATTATGATTCTTGTGTCCCTCTCTCTCAACACACAATGCGACCGTGAAGCGCGGGACAACATCTCGCTGGAACCATTCCTTCACATATCGCCTTGATTGCTCGGCCTCTGGACCCACCCCCCCCCCCCCCCCCCCCACCCACAACCCACCTCCATCTTTCCCACGCGCTCTTACCCCTCCTTCTCCTTCCCCGCTCTTACATTCTTTCTCCCTTCCCCCATGCTATCCCCACCCTCTCTTCTCGCTTTTTCTGTCAGTCCCTACCGCCTCTCACTTTCTCTCACCCTCCGTCCTTCTGTCCACGGTAGCTGCCGATGAACGCCATGGCCATTTTCCATCAGCAGCGGGATTTTAATTTTCATAACTGATGACTGTCTTGCTCGTCTCGGCCCCGGCCTGGCCTATCCCTTCTTCTTCTTCTTCTTCTTCTTCTTCTTCTTCTTCTTCTTCTTCTTCTTCTTCTTCTTTTCTTGTCCACCCAAGGTAGCAAGAGAAGTGAAAGCAATTCCCCCCCCCCCCTTTTCTATTATTCCACACCGGTTATCAGAGACCAGAGGAATGTAATTTCTATGTTTATCTTAACCCATCCATTGCCTTGCCGCAGTTCATGACACTGACTTTAAAAACACATGTTTGTTTGTGTAGCGCACTTGCCAGCTGAAGACTCATGACCACAGAAACAAGCAGGGTTAAATCGTTGTTTGCGGTTTTCTGCAGACCCGCGCATTTTCCCCAATCCTATCTACAAGACTTTAGACTCAGGTCCAGCGTCCCTTTGCGTACGTTGGTCTTGTGGTGTGGTCTCAAGCTGCCCTACCAAGTCCGACATGCTCAGACGCTCTCTGCTGTTAAGTCACAGAAAGCTTGCCTTATCTGCCGGTCCTACTATTCAATGCACCACTGCTGCAAGTTTGTGTATGGTGTCACGCCTCAGATCCCGGTGTAATATCGTCAAAGTTCCGGGTATCTTAGGCTTCGTAACCCTAACCTTAAACCCGAACTCTAATCCTTACTAAGACTACGATAGCACTGTGCGCATGCGTCGAATTTTGTAATGCGTCGACCAATCAGAATGCTCCCAGTCGCTCACAGTCTAAATAAGATACTAGGAACTTTGACGATGTCACACCGGTGTCGCGTCGTCAATTTTCCGGGTGTATTACTTTAGCCGTCGCCTTTGCGCATGCGCCAGGCCAAGTCGGGCCGGCTTTTTCACGATGTTCTTAGGCGTCGTAACCCTAACCCTAACCCCTAACCCTAACCCTTACTAAGACTACGATAGCACTGTGCGCATGCGTCGAATTTTGTAATGCGTCGACCAATCAGAATGCTCCTAGTCGCTCCTAGCCAAAATAAGATACTAGGAACTTTGACGATGTCACACCGGTTCGCCACCATCCATGACAGACCACACTACTTGATACTCAGCACGTGTCTTGTCTGCTCTGGTCTTGTCTCGCCGGGCCTTACCTCGTCTTTGGGCTACTTGTCTCCTCTTTTTTTCTGTTCCTGGGCTTTGTGGGAAGAAGGGTGAAGAGAGAAGTTTTTGGGTGATTGTACAGCTATGGCTTGCATAGCCGACGCCCTTCCGCGTGCCCTCACTTGCCCCTCCTGTGAAAGGCGAGCCTCACAAGCCGTGCCTGTCGCACTATCTTTACTTCAGGGGAAGAAGAAGAGAGCGAAGGTACGGCGAGGGGTTATTAGAGGGCGGCTTGATGAAGTGGCCGGGCCGATGAGGTCCCGGGCCATTAATTGGTGCCAGCCTACTGTGGACACAGCCCGCACTTCCAGGGTCAGCGCGAGACGAGCCAGCACCTCACCCGGAGTATCAAGAGCTCGCGGGTTCAGCTTAGGAGCTGTGTCTTTGAGTATTGTATCGGAAGTAAGGCCAGCCTCAGTGTTGGACGTGCTTGCCTCCACTGCTATCTGATTTTCAATCAAGGATAAACCAGCACCTACACGAGTACCCAGCGTCGGAACCAGCCAGTACAGCCAAAAGGACTTTGTAACATGGGTCGGTGATATTACCGTTCACTTTCAGGCCAGTTTCATGTCCATTTTTATAGCGCACACTCAGTGACATGAGGGCATGCTCCGTGTGGGACAACCGATAATGCACCTGCTTAATTAGAGATCGCGCAAACGCACACACATAGTGGCGCTATTTTTAGAAACAACCTAAATGCTATTAATAGGTACAAATGAATGTTGCGGTTTATATCAAAATCGTACTTTTTGAAAGAAATTTGTTTTGTTTTTTTTTTAGTATGGCAATACTCGTTATGAATTAAAAAGTTTATTGACACTGGAAGGTGTGAAAGTTAGTTGCATTAATAAGTTAAGATTGACCAAAGTGACTTGTTATCATTTGAAATTGTTCACCCACCCACCCACCCCTCATCGCCCTCCCCTCCTCCGTCTAAGAGGAATATGCCTAGCTCCTGGATGTCGGAACGAGATGAGGGAGTGAATAATGTAAATTGTAATGGATAGCGTTAGGGTTGTGTTCTGATTTCCTTTGCAGTCTTTTCGTCTTCACTTTGATTCATGTTTCAATATTCAAGAGGACGCTTTCTTAGAAGGCGCTGAGAGGAGAGCTTGGGAACGGAGAGAACGAGGGGGAGGGGAGAATCAGAAAAGCATAAAATAGAAATGATCTCCGTTTTCTCACAAACAGGGCTTAGTCTTGGTTCATTTGAGAAGCAGGGGAACAGGGGCAAGAAAAAAAAAATTCAAACAATCCAAAAGGTTTGGCAAGGGTGCATTGATTTTCTTGATACCCCTTTTAGCTTTCCTTTACTCATTTGATGCGGGCTTTTTTAGCCTGACCTGTTGTACCATTTGTCATATCGGAACCTGAACAAGTCTAGGGCATAACCTGAGCATCAGAGACAGACAAGGCTTCTTTCCCGGTTTGCTCATGCGCCTGGAGAATTTATAGATAAGAACGGCGCTTTACAAATCGGCATCATCATCGTCATGATCATGATCATCAACTGAGTGAAACAATCATCATCATCATCGTCATCATCATCATTATTATCATCATCATCATCATCATCATCATCATCATCATCATCGTCGTCGTCGTCGTCGTCGTCTTTATCATTAAATCGAGAGAATCCTCCGTTACAGCATCAGATATGGTGGTTGGTAAGTGTCCAAATCGCACACTAGAGAGTACCTGAGGCCAGTCAAAACAACGGTACAGTTGAGGAGCGGTTAGGCGCAGTGGTTCCATTCTCTCTAGACAGGCCGAGTTCAGATCAGGCAGGCAGTGATACCTCTAAAAAAAACTTTTGAAAATGTTTCGGTCCGCAGAGTGGTTTGTATTCCAAATAATTTTACTGATTACTCCACTTCTCCCCTAAATACAACATTGTCTCAGCTGATCTCTGAAACCCACTTTGCATGTATGTCTGTACACTTATGTCCACGTGCACGCGCGTGCGTGGTTCTGTGTGTGTGTGTGGGTGGTGTGGGTGGGTGTGTGTGTGTGTCCCGATAGGCCCTTCATGTCAGCAGCCGTTGAGTACAAAGGGCGACATTAGGGGCGAGAGAGAGAGAAACAAATTGCCGACATCTTCCCAGCTCTTGGCCATCAAGGCGGCAAGAAGCACACGACTGATGAGCTGACATCGCTCCACTCCAAATCTTTGGGTCCCCAACAACAATGCTGCTAGCCCCGTTCAGATTCTCTGTAGCTCTGTGATCCTGGCTAACTTCACTAACATCAGATACAAGCCCGACCAGTCGCTCTGCCTGTCTGTATTATTCAGCTTAAATGCTTTTTTTTTTTTTTTTGGAGGGGGAGGGGGGCATAGATGCTCTGTATATTTAAGATATATATACATTATCATGTACATAATTTTATTTTCTTCTCCAACATTAACATTGTTCTCTATATTCAGCTTTGAAATTAAAAAAAAAAAGATGTTCTGATTTCCGTATACGGTGTTTGCGAAGTTCTTCCTCGCCGGGTACCACCTTCTTCAAACCTCGAACGTAAACGTTGTTTGGTCACAAATCTTGACCAAAAGTGACGTGGGCGTGAAAAGGAGCAACCAGAGAAAGCCATGCTTTTAGAAGGAAGAGTCTTCTAGAATCTCCTCTCCTTCCGCTTTCTCCCTCTTCCTTTTTGCCCCCCTCCCCCCCCCCCCCCCCCCCCGCCGACAAACCGAGTATCAGAGGAGAGTGGGGGTAAAAAGGGGGCAATTCACCACAGCAGATAGAACTGCTTTGGCTCCCACTTTCCTAAATACCCTGCGTAGGGAGCACTAAAGGGGTCTGTGGAGGCACTACTTCTTGATGTAGGTGAATTTAATATTTCCATCTGTGGGATGAAAAGCGCGGGGACCCAAAAAGGGCCAGGCCGGGCCCCCACAATTATTCAGCCGCTGGCATCGGGACTAACGACAGCGGCGCTTGCCAAAGGCGTTTACGGGCGACCCCTTGTATGCATGGCTGGCGCTGCTTCAATTAATCAGATTTTTCCAATCACCCTAATGGCCCGGGCCTCTCCTGGCCATTGCGTCAGGCGACGCGAGGTCGCTCGCTATCTATCTTCCAGCTACCGTCTCTTCCAGTTATAAGGCCAAGGCTCAACGCTTCTCGCCTTTCACTGTGCGCTGCTCCATCCGTTTGCAGGGTCTTCAACCACGGGTGGAGTTCAATGTTCACTGTTCTGTACCACTTTGCTCTTTGATTTCATGATTTCCTTGTAGGGTGGTAGGCTTACTAGTAACCTATATCTGAGATCTATCAGAACTAGTTCTGCTTTTGAAACTTATCAGACGTAAGCGTGATCAGTCAGTAGTCTGTAGGTGGGTTGGTTACATGTGAACAATATGGCTTCTAAGAAGCTAGTATTTCTGAAGATTTGTTGGTTGTTATTGGTGGTGGAGTTGATGATGATGATGATGATGATGATGATGATGATGATGATGATGATGATGATGATGATGATGATGATGATGATGA
>CM072519.1:5812641-5815141 GCA_036898135.1 Oncomelania hupensis | reverse complement strand
GAACATAGACTGAAAATACAACAATAAAAATATCTGCCTTACATTGAACCATCGTACAGTGCAGCGTCGTACAACAGCGCCACACAAGATGTGGATGTGTTTGAGCTCTTGCAACGTTACGTTAAATTTGACACAAAGGTCAGGTTGTTGTTGTTGTTGTTGTTGTTGTATGTGTCACGTGGGGTTTATGGGCTCTGCACAATGGAATTATGGACCCTCACGTTTATTCGGTGGGAACTGCTAGTAAGTCACCCTATGAATTACTTTAATAAATTTATTTGTTTAGCTCGTTCTGTGTTAAGGTTGGGATACAGAAATAGATAGAAAAATGGTAAAAGATTACTGTCACACTAGCTTTCACACGGCTATGAATCATATGTAGTCCAGCCACTTGATAACAGTTAAAATCACACATTTATTTCTTCTACTCTATACAAGATTCTCTAAGTACTAATCTAACTTAAAAAGTCTCTTTCAATGCTAATAGTTCGATCGCTGATAGTCTAGGCAGCTGTTATATCTTCCTCGGGCACTTTCTATTATATCTCATGTAGATTTGGACTACTGTGGTCCGTTTTACAGTTTCTGAAGAGTTGGACTACTGTGGTCCTGTTATGATCAGTTTAAGTGCACCTTCGCCTTATGCACTTAACTCATGTGTGGGGTGTTCGAAGTCCTTCTGTGAGGTAGCTTCTGGTACACCTTTGTCGTTGTGTAGTTGGGTTCCCTTGCCACGCTGTGGGGTCTGACAGGGTGTTTCTTCGGGTAGCTCCTTCCGTCTTGTGCGGTAGAGTCTCCTCGACCAACTAGTCGTTTCGGTGGAGTGGGGTGCACAGGATAGCTCGGGATAGCTCGCCTGCTTGTCTGTAATATAAGAGACGAAATTCTGCACAACCCTGAATAATCGGTTTGTGCAGAGCGTCTCACTGAAAGCCAAGTAGCCCTCAGTGATAGCTCCACATCTCTATACATAAGCGACGAACATTCTGCTACTTCCGGGTTCCACTGGAATCTCACTCTAAATTCCTATACATACATAAATATCAATCGTGTCTAACTATACACATACAGAATTAATAATAATATAAACATTCAGTGGTACAGCCACTGGTCTGCAAACATACATATAAGTTAAACAACAGTGGTTCCGTACGGGATACAACATGGCGGCGCAACCGGTCGTGTTTCGCCTCGTGCTCGGCTCTTCCACGTGGTACGGCAAATTCGGATTAACAATTCCCATTTATGCATAGCAAATTCTTCAAACATACTTTCAACAATAATACAAATATATCACGATGAAACAGAAGGGTGTTCATTTACCTGTTTGACAAGTTCAGGCCCGTGATGACTTGAGAGAATTCTAAGATTCCTAAGTCCTGCTTCCTGGTCTATGAGTGTAGAGATTTCTCTAGCTGTGGAGATGTTGACTCTACCTCGTCTCACACACGACTGATTCAAACTGTGTTAGGCTCTGACACAGTCAAAACTGCTCTACCCACTGAGCCTGCTCTGATTGGTTAAAACGGTCCGATTCAAAGCTCAAGTGCTGAGTCACTGCGCTAGCGTGGGTCGGGCTCGCGGTGTGTGGTCTGCTGTGTAATTTAATTGCTGCTGTGTAATAGTCTAACTTCTCTACTGTCACAAATACTACACATGGCTAAATAGTCAATGGGCAGGGTAAACTGCTCGGTTCATGACAGTATGTTAGTATTGTATTGTAAAGAAGGTGAACAGTCATTAACATGAGGAAGTGCGTCATCTAATTCATTCTTAAATGCCTATTTTGTAGATTGTCAACACTGAAATTGTTGATATGTGTGCAGAATGTATGTTTAGAGCGTGATGTGTGCGCCCCAAGCGTTCCGCATCGAGCATGGAGATATGACGCATTATAAACAAACTTGTTATTAGTTGTAGTATTAGTGGTAGTATTAGTATTTAGTAATGTCTCGTCTACGGGATTTCAGTCCAATGCAAGTTTCCTCCTAAGATTGCATTTTGGGGGGTCGGTTTAAATGAACAGTATGTATTCTGATTTCCCGTGCCCATTCAATCTCTGATACCCACTGGGGATAGAAATATGTACGTGTTCAATGCATGAGGGGTGGAAAACGGAGGGGAAGAAGTTGGGTTGGGTCGGGTCGGGTCCGGCGTAACAGGTTTTGGAGGCAAGGCGGCGTAACCTTTAATTAAACCCTGCGCTGTGGCCTCAAGACCACGACCGTGCCGCGCATAAAAACCGTTGAATTATTCATCAAGCAGTCATATGAAGTTATCATTATTTCCTGGCTGGGAGCAGAGGGGTAAAAAAGCAAGCCCAAGACGCAATGCATTGGGTAACGGTATTTCTCTGTGTGGGATGTAATCACACATGGATTACTTTTCTCCTTCCCATTTTTTCTTCTTCGTCCGTCTGCATATTGTCAGTCCTTTCGTCCTTCTTCGCCACCTTCTTCCCTCTTCTGTCTTTTTATTTTTCCTCCCCCCTACTTGCC
This sequence comes from Oncomelania hupensis, assembly GCA_036898135.1. NCBI lineage: Eukaryota > Metazoa > Mollusca > Gastropoda > Littorinimorpha > Pomatiopsidae > Oncomelania > Oncomelania hupensis. The sequence goes on along the minus strand of CM072519.1, from coordinate 5,812,643 downwards.
TC